>SNQJ01S0000168.1:943928-976952 GCA_010110895.2 Picea sitchensis | reverse complement strand
TCATAACAATGTTTTCTGTGCAGGTTGATATCAGATGATATGATTGTTATGGAGACTGTATGTCTCCGGACAGTAGATGTATACTACTGTGGTGGATGTGTTCCACTGATTGTGACTATATGTCACTGATCAAGTATCTGTGTACTACTTGGTGTGGAAGTGTACCACTGGATTGTAGTTGTGTACTACTATGGATAGACACAATTGTGTTCTATTGAATGACATTGTTCTGATTGCCTTGAATACTATCGGTAGTGTTGGAAATGATTATTAGCTATATGGATGATCAATGGACAGAGTTTCCCCAGACAGAAAATGTTCCAGGACATTTATTCTTCTAGGACATATGTCTAGATTAGAAGAATGGTTCTTGTGTCACTCTATGGAGTGAGTGACTTATCCAACATCATGTTTGATTACTCAGATGGAGTATGGTTTTGAGAGATGATGCAGTTGATGACACTGATAGTGATGATGGTGCTCATGATCTAATCATGAGATAATCTATACGACTATGCTGATGCTACCGGGTGAATGGTATGTTTGTGCTCAAGACCATTACCTTCAATACCTCCCTAGCTAGGAGGGAGTGTTGATATTATGGGAGCTGCGGGAGGTATTTACCTCCACGTGTAAACCTGACGAGAATAGAATATTCTGGGAAGCAAGAAGAAACCCTAATTAGTTGGCTAATAACCCTGGAAGACAAGTCGGCTCAAGAGAATGACTTGTATTAGGTTATTAGCCTCCAAGAGAAGAAGTTGGCTAAAGGAAATGTTATATACTAAAGAATTAGTACCTAGAATGAGAAGTCGGCCTAGGCAGTCTACCGGAATTAGTATAAATACAGGAGACTAGTCTTCATTCTGGCCAGTATTCTCAGAACTGCAAAGGCAACAGTGGTGCGCATTGCAGTTGGATAGTTTGTGCGCAAGTTTGGAGGAGTTGATGTTGCAGCTGCTGCAACTAACAGATTTTGGTTTTGGCTTGGACTATATCTTGGTTATGGTTTGGACTCTCTGATCAACTCTTGTTACTCTTGCTTGGTGTGCTATCCTTGGAGAAAGGTGCACCACCCTTTGTTTGGCTATCTAGCCTAGGGTTTGCTTCTGGAATGATTCTCTGTCAAGGTTAAGGTGTTTGGGGGTGGCTTCGACCTATGGTTGGGTGACAATAGTGATATTGTCTATGATTAAACGAGTACATCCATCATATTCTAACATTTCTCCCACAATGAAGTCCAAAATGTGTTGAGAAATCTAATATCTCTATCAGAAATGATGCTTCTTGGAATCCCAAAGTGCACCCAGTTCTTTTTAAAAAACAAGCTTACATCTTTTCGTCCTTTGATGGTCTTCTTACAAGCCATAAGAACACACATCTTATTGAATGGTGTTGCTTAGAGGAAGAACATGACAATTTGTGAGGCAACGAAAACCATGATGTTTGACCAGGATCTGTCAAATTCTTTATGGGCATAAGCTACCTCCACTGCTGTGTATATTCAGAAAAGGTGTCCACATGCTATCTTGAAGGACAAGACTCCTGAAGAGGTCTTCTCAGGGATCAAACCTGAAGTAGGGCCTCTAAGGATATTTGGGTGTCTAGTGTATATTCATGTCCCTAAGGAAAAGAGGACAAAGATGGAATCCTCGGGCAAGAAAGAGGTACTAGGATATATGTACTAGGTCAGAGGTAGATAGAGGTAAGCAGGGATGTGACGTTCCATGAGGAAGCCATATTCAAGAAATCCAGAGAGCTTTAGCATGAATCAGAAGCAGTTCAACCAACTTCACCCTCTTCTGAAAATGAAGAGTCGGATGATCAGAGGGAGGAACCTCATGAAGGGCCAAGTGATGAGCCCCTAGAACCTGCTGAAGAGTTAGAAGGAACTCTTGAAGAACCTCCAGCCAAAAGGAAGCCAGGATGGCTTAAAGAAATAATACAGGAAGCAGAAAAGATAGCTTCTCCAAAAGGAACTTTCAGGGAAAGTAAGAGGCCTCACCGGTTTGGAGGCTATGTTGCACTGATGAGCAGCATCAGTGATGCTGAACCTTCTTCATTTGAAGAAGCAGATAAATTACAAGTATGGAAGGATGCCATGCTTGATGAATACAGGTCAATTCTAAAGAACAATGTCTGGGACATTGTGTTGGGGTCGAAGGACAAATCAATGGTCTCTTCCAAATGGATCTATAAGATCAAACATGCAACCGATGGTAGTGTGGAAAAGTTCAAAGCAAGATTTGTAGTCGAAGGCTTCACTCAGAAAGAAGGAATTGACTAAGAGGAGACTTTTTCCATTCAAGCTATTATTGCATTAGCTTCAGTTCTTGGTTGGAAGTTACATCAGATGGATGTAAAAACAACATTCTTGAATGGAAAGATTGAACAAGAGGTCTTTGTGGAACAACCAGATGGTTTTGTACTGCATAACAAAGACACTCTTGTATGCAAGCTAAGAAAGGCCTTGTATGGTCTTAAGTAGGCTCCTAGAGTTTGGTATGCCAGGATTGATGGCTTTCTTAAAAGCTTGGGCTTTCAGAAAAGTGATGCTGATGAAAATCTGTACTTCAAGGTAAGAGGGAACCAACTTGTTATACTAATTCTGTATGTTGATGAGCTCTTTCTAACAAGAGATGAAGGGCTAATAGCCTGGTGTAAGAGGGAGCTAATTTCAGAATTCGAGATGAAAGACTTGGGCTTGATGCATTACTTCCTAGGATTGGAAGTGTGGCAAAGACAGGGCGAGATATTTCTGGCACAAGGAAAATACACAGTGGATGTATTAAAGAGGTTTGGTATGATGGATTGGAAATCCATGTCTACTCCCATGGTTACCAACCCGAGGAAGCTGCATGATTCTAATTTAGGTTTAGATTTGGTGGATCCCACCATGTATAGGCAGCTGATTGGATCATTGATGTTCATGACCCACACCAGGCCAGATATATGCTATGAAGTGATTGCAATAAGTCAGTTCATGGCTGAACCGAGACAGAGACACTAGGTGGCAACAAAGCACATCTTGAGATATCTCAGAGCGACCATTACCTATGGTCTGAGATATACATCCAGCAGTGGTCTATTTCTGCATGGGTATGCAAGGTGCTGACTAGGCAAGAAGCCCAGTGGATCGGAAAAGTACTTTCGGATACTGTTTCAGTTTAGGTTCCGCTATGATCTCTTGGTCAAGCAGGAAACGTGGGTCCATTGCACATAGTACAATAGAGGATGAGTACATTGCAGCAAGTGATGCTAGCAAGGAAGCAAGGCTTAGAAAATTGGTTTCTGGGTTGTTTGGTGACAAGCTCGAGACGACGGTGGTTCACTGTGACAATCAAAGTTGCATAAAACTGACAGAGAACTCGGTATTCCACGACAGGTCAAAACATATTGACATGAAGTACCACTACATCCGAGACTTGGTCCAGAAAAAAACTGTAAAGTTATAGTACATAGCCACGAGCGAGCAGGCAGTTGATATCCTGACCAAGCCTTTGTCATTGAGACAATTTGTGCAACTAAGAGGCAAGCTTGGTGTGGCTGGGAATGACTTCCTCGCTGAGAGAGGGAGTGTTATATTTGGCAACATTGATAGTCATTCTCCAATGAGAGGCCATATGGGCCACCCAGAGGCTAGCCAAAGAGATTTGGAGAATCAACCAATCTTGTGAGGTATTGACAAAAGCCAGGGGGAAAGTACAACCTCTGTGAGTCAAACAAAAAGTCAGGACGAACGTGATGCTATATGATCTTGTGAGTCAAGCCAAGGAAAAGTTAGAAGCCTTGTAAGTCTAAGACAAAAGTCAAGATGTAAGTCTAATGCAAAAGTCAGGGGGAACATACAACCTCTGTGAGCATAGACAGTCTAGTGCAAAAGTCAGGGGGAACGTACAACCTCTCTGAGCATAGATAGACTAGTGCAAAAGTCAGGGGAAATGTACAATCTTTGTGAGCCTAGTCAAGCCTTGTGAGCCATGAGCAAAAGTCAAGGCATCTAGCAAAAGTTAGGTTGAACATAAAATTCCTATGAGCTAGAAACAAATAATTTCCTGATATTGCAAATGATGTAAATGTATTGATCTAGTGCGTTGGCACGTGTAACACCTTCCACCATGAAGAAATTCGAATTGCTTTGTAAAGAGTCAAAGTTGCATGTCTAGGTCAAAGTCAAAGTTGTCAATTTTGTTGCATGTCGCATGTTGCATGCATGACATGCATTGCATGCATGTCTAGTTGCATGTTGCATGCATGCATGTCACGTGCATGCTAAGGAGTTCACATGCATCTCATGTCAAGGGCCAGTTCCTAACTGAAGTGGTAAGTTCAGTTCTAATTTTGACTGCTGAGTTAATGGTCAGTTCTAATTCTGATGGCTGAGTTAACTTCAACATGCATTCACTTAGGCTATTTCGAGCCTTTCCTCTCTACCTCTCCACTCCTATTTAAGCAAGAGGTCGACCCTCTCTTCTACACAATTGTTATGCAGCGTATGAGTGAGGAAGAAGAGTGATATATCAGTCCATAACAGAGTGGTAACAGGTGCGTATCATTCCAGCTCAAAGACGCATATATCAGTCCAATAACAGGCAGCTATAACAGTTAATAAAGGCAGCCATATCAGTCCAATAACAGGGTGCTATAACAGTCAACAAAGGCAGCCATATCAGTCCAATAACAGGCTGCTATAACAGTCAATAAAGACAGCCATATCAGTCCAATAACAGGCAGCTATAACAGTCAAATAAAGGGTAGCATATAAGTGCAAGAAAGTAGCGAGGTACACCTTCAAGGCTGGCCTATAACAGAGTTTATAACAACGAGGTTTCTCAGTAGTAGTCTACAGTCAGGTTAGAGTCATTGGCAAGCTCTCTAAGGGCAGAGTGTTCATGGTGGATATTTTGTAAGTGGTCATACTTTATTAATGCAATAAAAGGAGATTGTTTGTTGGGTTTTTTCTCCCTGTATAGGGTTTCCTCAAGGTACATGTGTTGTGATCTTGCATGCTGGTAAATTCTTATGATTATTGCTGTTCTGGTTTATGAATGATGTTAAACTAAATTCAAAGTACAGTCAGAATTTAAAGAAGTACTTTTAGTTTTAAATCAAGCTCATAAATTAACAACATGCACCATGGCATACTGTTCCTTGTCATATGTAGGATTGTTTAGTATTTCTTGATGGAATAGCTCCAAATGATAGCAGATTGGTCTTCCCCCTTATATTAACACTTCTTCCATAGCATGCCCACAAGCAACAATTTTACTTCAAATGACCTCTGCAAGTTTGGTAGTGCTAGGACCGAGGCTTGACTAGTCTTTTGTTGCAATTTTTCAAATGATTTTTGCTCCTTCTTACTCCACTAGAAACTCTTACCATTGGTTGTTATAGCATGAAGTGGTACTAGCATAGTAGAAAATGATGCTATGAACTTTCTCAAATATTGGGCAACCCCCACAAAACCCCTAACTCTTGTGACATTTGCAGGAGTAAGTTATTTAAGGATGGGGTCTATCTTTGCTGGATGAATCTTCAACTCACCTCCACCAATCACATGCCCCAAGCACACTACTTAACAAACTCACACTTCTTTATGTTCGTTATCAACAGGTGTTTCCTTAATGTCTCTAACACTTGCTTTAGATGCAGTACCAAATGCTCCTCCCAAGTAGAACTAAATATCAAAATGTCATCTACATATACTATGACAAATGAATATATGAATGGGTGCAACGCATCATTCATTAAATGCATAAAAGTAGATGGTGGACTACTCACACTGAAAGGCATTACTAACTATTTGTACACTAAGGTGCCTTCCAAGTGTTTTCTTCCTTGATATGGACTTGATGATATCCAATTCAAATCTAGCTTGGTGAAGTACTTTGCTTGTTGCAACTGATCTAACAAGTCATTGTTAACTTTTGGGGTTACTCCAAAAGTGTTTTCACTTTGCTAGGAGAGCGCTAGGCCTCTTAGCCCCTTGGCAATGCTTCATGGGCTTATGGATGGCTCAATTTGGGTGGATGATTGATCTTAGTTGGAGTGCTAGATAGTGCCTTTACCTAGGAGGCTGTTGCCCTAATTGACATGATGACTAACCCATTGGGTGCACACAATGGGAGAATCGGTTTCTTGCTTAGGAGAGGTACCTACTTAGGAGGATGAGTGCTAGGCACTTGGAGGAGGGCACTTAGCCCTAGGAGCATGGGACCATGTGATATACACCTTGGAGGTTGGACACTTGACTTGAGGACACTTGGGTTGAGGAGCATACATTATGGAGGTTGGTTGTGGACCTGGACACATATGTTGAGGAGGAGCATTGGAGCTTAGTGATCACATTGGCACACATGAGAATAACATTGGGTACATGAGAGGACATGTGGCACACAGTTAGAGGAGGAGCACCTTGCACGAGGACACTTGGATAGTGGACCACCATGGAAGAGGAAGTGAGAGACATCTTGGTTCTCCTTGGAGAGATTGATCTTGTGTGATACTATGGTTTTCTCTTGTGAGAGACTAGGGTTTGTGCTATGCAAGTAAACCCTAGAGAAGACTATGATGTTGGAGATAATGATGGTTTTTGTGGCTCTTGTTGTAGAGCTAGGGTTTCTACCCTAGTAGAAGGTATGGAAGTGGAGCAAATGCCTTGCATCATTTAGTAGCCTTGTTTTTGTGTGATGCATGGAGGTTAGGGAAAGATCATGGAGAGCCTAGCTTGATGAGTCTTGAGCTTGGTATGATGCCTTGATTGGAAGAAGACTCGGTTATTGTATTCTTGATGTTCCTTGGAGGTCTCAGTGTTTGTGTCAATGCAAGAGTTGAAGACCTAGGGTTTAAGGGTTCAAACCCAAGGATGGACATTTAGACTTGGAGCTAGCGCTAGAGTTGTCTTGCCATGTACTTGTGTGTGATGCAACATGGCTAGAATTTGTAAACCCTAAGGAAGACATTTTGCTATTGTGGAGAGATTGTATTATACAAGCTTGGTATATGCACCAAGGAGGAGTTGTCGGTGTTGATGCTAGCATGTTGAGGATCTTTGGTGCAGTGACCAGCTTTGGTTGGGAGTGATTCCTAGCTAGGAGAGCTTGGTGGCTAGGATTTTCTTATGGTTTCCCTAGCTAGGGTTTGGAGAGCTTGACTGGTACCGACTTCGTGATAGTGCTATGGTATGTACTTATACTTCTTTTTTATATGTATGAAGTTTCCAACAATCCAATTTTTGTGTATTTGCTGATTTGATTTTCAGCTTACGTTATCTTCTTTATTAAGTAGATTCTAGCACTTTGTTGTTCATGTTGATTTGACATATGTATAGTAGAATTGGTAAGTGATTTAACACATATCTGGAAGATAAAGGAACATATTTGCTGCTGTTAAAAGTGTGCTCGAAGGGTTCTAACTTCTATCATTGTGGTATAGAAGTACACTTGTATGGTATTTATTCTCTTGGACGACTAGGTGAAATTGGGTTGAAGAGAAGTGAAATTTTACTGCTGTAATTTAATATTTAGATCATCCCTAAGGTTGAAAGTTCACGGGGATTGGATTCAAGAAACCTCAAGATTGAGGTGGAATTTCTAAATTTGCATTAGTTACCCGATTCTCAAAATTTCTACAATAATGTATTTGGGGTAGAGGGTTATTGATTCTTGAGAGTGATCTTGTTCATAGCTTGTTGTCAATGCACATTCTCCAGGTCCGGTCCTTCTTTGGTATTAAAATGACAGGGGAACTGCATGGTGAGGTACTTGGTCTTATGACTCCTTGCTCTAACAAATCCTGCAATTGCTTCTTCACTTCATTTGAGTCTAATATGGATTGTCTATATAGTCCTATGTTTGATAAAGGAGAATTGGGAATTGATTGTATCTTGTGCTCCACTTCCCTCTTGGGTGGAAGATCTTTCGTATCTTGGAACACTTTTCAATATGCCAACAAAAACTCTTCCATTTGACACTTTTTGTTCTTTTGTACATCCCATTAAGGATGCTTTCACACCCACTTATTTAATGTCTTTTTGGTTCTATCTCAAGAAGAGAAGTACATACTTCTTGCTTGCGCTCATTATTCTCTTATCTAGGTGTGCACTTACCAGAGAGATCTTAGACTTCCCCTTATGTGCATTGATGATAAAAGTTTTACCATCTTCGATCAAATGGTATCGGTTTGCCCTTCTTGTGAAGATGACATCTCTCATAAACATATAGGGATTGCTTGCGCTCATTATTCTCTTATCTAGGTGTGCACTTACCAGAGAGATCTTAGACTTCCCCTTATGTGCATTGATGATAAAAGTTTTACCATCTTTGATCAAATGGTATCGGTTTGCCCTTCTTGTGAAGATGACATCTCTCATAAACATATAGGGACTACCAGACACTACACCGTAAACATCAAGAGGCTCTACATTGACTTATATATTTCATTATAAAATTTGCACCGATAGAAAATATAAGCTTACATTGCTTGGTAACTTGTAACTCTACATCCTTGTTCACCCATCCCAAAGGGTATGGATGAGGGTGATCATGCATCCCTAAACTATGCTTACTTACGAAGTCATTTTCAATAAGGTTGGTTTGTGAACCATAATTGAATAGTGCATAAACCTTGTTCTTAATTTGAATCTTGATATGGAATGGCTTGTCATTTCGTTCTCCTCTTTATGATGGTGCTACTCAGGTTCACCTCCTTTTGTATTGCTATGCAAACAATCTTGTCGTCCACGTTTGAGCTACTTTCTATCTCCTTTCCCGCTTCCACTAGGAGATTCTTCTTCTTGGGTTGCTCTTACTTTTGGTTCTTGGGATTCAACTCTAGATGCAGTTTCCAACATTTTTCTTTAGTGTGACCATTAATTTTTCAATGGTCATAGTGGTTGTTAAGGTCCTTGTAGTGGCAATAGTCTTCTTATTTTTCCATTTCCCCTTCTTCTTCTTGCCCTTATTGGAAGCTAGTGTCACACTGCTTCGAACCACTTGGCTGCTCCTTATTCTTGTCAGATTTAATGTATTGAGTCTGCAAATAGGCCTCATCTATGTATTTGCGGTTGAATAGGCATAACTTGCCTTCTTATGTGATTGTGAAGACGACCGAATGTACTAGATGACCGCATCTGGGTTCTTGGGATTTATTCTCAACTAAATGGCTTGTTTTTGGAACTTTGTGGTGTACTCTTGTACACTCTTTCCTTGCCACTATCGGTAATAGTGTCTCTGAATCCTTTGGTCCTCTTCATACTCGATACAGTAAAACTAGGACTTGAGGAGGTTATTGAACACCTCCCACTTATTTACTAATGGGTCTCCCCCTAGCTAAAGGGCTTTGCTGTAGCTTTCCCACTAGTCTTTGCATGGTCTTTTACCTTGAGTCTTGCAGAAGCTATTTTCTGCTCCTCTCATACATTATGCACACTGAAATAGAATTCTAATTGATGCAACTAATGATTCCGTGTAAGTGCATCAACCTCACCTTCATAGGGCTTGATCTTGATCTTCACTTCCACTTTAAATAGGTGTTGCAAAGATTGGTTACGGGAGTACCCTTTTTCGAGCTTCATTTCTTCTTTCTCTTTTCTTAGCTCCTCATGATATTCTGATTGCTTTGAAAAGGGGTCAATATTTCTCTCAAGAGTGGCCATGAGTAAGGTCACACTCTTGGAAATGTGGGTTACTTGAGCTTCTAACCTCTCAAATCTTCTTTTGTCTTTGTCGATGGATCCTTCCTGAAGCTCGTCTTCCATTTCCACGGATTGTGGCTGATTCTTAACCCTTCTTGTGCCGATCTTGGGATCCAAAGGGTACAACTCTCCCGTAAAATGAGATTTTCTAAGCCAGGTAAGCATAAATTGTGCTGAAACTACACAGACACCCAAATAAAATGGTCCTGATACCAATATGATTTGTAAACTACCTTGGATATTCCAATGGTTGGCTCACCAAAATAGAATACAACTATAATGACTACAATGAAACTATGCTTGATTGCTTGGCTATTCTTTTTGCATTTTTTAATGATTTAAATGGAAAATAAAACACACCAACTAGATTTTTTAGTTATTGTGACATGAAAAAGAAATACAATAGGAAAGACACACACATTGGAACACAAAATTTACCCCGGAAACTTGATATGGGAAAACCAACAAGAAATGAAGCAGTGTGCCTTTCATCTTTTTATATTATGGAGATTGCAATATAGCTACAAAGCTGCCCACGCTATTTGTGAAGCTATAAGACACTATGGTCTTCTAGAATATACAGTCCTCTACAATATACTTCTCTTTGCTCTATTAGTATCTCCCATCTCCTCCACACTCTTGTTCTTACTATGGAACAACAATGGCAACTAAAGAAAGTGAACACGTTTTCCTCCTTCGACTAGGTTTGTGATAGCTTGAATTAGGGCTAGGTTTAGGGTGTTAGAAGCATCTGGAAGCTTCTAGAAGTCTCTAATGGATTCCCATACATTCATAGCTTCACATGTGTAAATTATGGTGAGCTGACTTGGCCCTGCGGGGAATAATTGGACTATTACCTTCTCGTCGTATACAAACTCCATGTGACGAAAATGAGCATACCACCATTGGAAAACTATTGATGTGTAGAATGCAGTGAAGATGTTGAGGACCTAGATTCTTGTGACCAAGACCCCAAAATTCAATTTCTTTGACCCTCAAATGGAGGATTTACTGTTCTGGTCTGTCAATGCAATTTTTTAATGTCCAACCCCAAACCGGCCCTTCTAGGTCCCAACTTCAGTATTCCCAATTCTTGAGCATCAATAAGGTCATATCGTAAATATGGAGATCCATTTTGAAGCATGGTAGAACTATGAGAATGAACTACAATAGAAGCCAGAGGACAATAGGTATATTTGGAGCCTTTAAGTCTCAACAAAAAAATAATCACCCCGCCTCTCAAGATGTGAAGGGACAACATCATGGCCAGGATCAAGTTTCTCCACTACCATTTTGCCATTTGGATTAAAAGCAGAGTGACTATTGATGCTAGAGCCTATTGTTTTTAAACTGAATGGTGTTTCATCATACCGCAATATTAGATTTTCAAGAGGGGGTCTGATAGGGTAAAATCTCAGAGTGATAGTGCTTGCCCACCCCTTGGACTATTGCTTCCCCTCCTTTGTCATGGACCAACTGCATGAACTTAGTTCGAGTCCAGCTAGACAGAGTTGGATAAATAGTGTTGTAAATTTTGTTTCTTACCTTGTGCAAGTTCTCTTCTAACTGATCACGATGAAGGTATGAATTGAAGTCAGTTGTGTAATCCAAGGCTGTAATATTCTTTGTGCTTTCTATTAAACGTTGATCTGAGTTGGGAGACCTGTAGTAGAGTTATGAGTTGGGACATTGTGGAGATTCATCTGTTAGATATAACAACACATTCTGTTNGGAGTACCCTTTTTCGAGCTTCATTTCTTCTTTCTCTTTTCTTAGCTCCTCATGATATTCTGATTGCTTTGAAAAGGGGTCAATATTTCTCTCAAGAGTGGCCATGAGTAAGGTCACACTCTTGGAAATGTGGGTTACTTGAGCTTCTAACCTCTCAAATCTTCTTTTGTCTTTGTCGATGGATCCTTCCTGAAGCTCGTCTTCCATTTCCACGGATTGTGGCTGATTCTTAACCCTTCTTGTGCCGATCTTGGGATCCAAAGGGTACAACTCTCCCGTAAAATGAGATTTTCTAAGCCAGGTAAGCATAAATTGTGCTGAAACTACACAGACACCCAAATAAAATGGTCCTGATACCAATATGATTTGTAAACTACCTTGGATATTCCAATGGTTGGCTCACCAAAATAGAATACAACTATAATGACTACAATGAAACTATGCTTGATTGCTTGGCTATTCTTTTTGCATTTTTTAATGATTTAAATGGAAAATAAAACACACCAACTAGATTTTTTAGTTATTGTGACATGAAAAAGAAATACAATAGGAAAGACACACACATTGGAACACAAAATTTACCCCGGAAACTTGATATGGGAAAACCAACAAGAAATGAAGCAGTGTGCCTTTCATCTTTTTATATTATGGAGATTGCAATATAGCTACAAAGCTGCCCACGCTATTTGTGAAGCTATAAGACACTATGGTCTTCTAGAATATACAGTCCTCTACAATATACTTCTCTTTGCTCTATTAGTATCTCCCATCTCCTCCACACTCTTGTTCTTACTATGGAACAACAATGGCAACTAAAGAAAGTGAACACGTTTTCCTCCTTCGACTAGGTTTGTGATAGCTTGAATTAGGGCTAGGTTTAGGGTGTTAGAAGCATCTGGAAGCTTCTAGAAGTCTCTAATGGATTCCCATACATTCATAGCTTCACATGTGTAAATTATGGTGAGCTGACTTGGCCCTGCGGGGAATAATTGGACTATTACCTTCTCGTCGTATACAAACTCCATGTGACGAAAATGAGCATACCACCATTGGAAAACTATTGATGTGTAGAATGCAGTGAAGATGTTGAGGACCTAGATTCTTGTGACCAAGACCCCAAAATTCAATTTCTTTGACCCTCAAATGGAGGATTTACTGTTCTGGTCTGTCAATGCAATTTTTTAATGTCCAACCCCAAACCGGCCCTTCTAGGTCCCAACTTCAGTATTCCCAATTCTTGAGCATCAATAAGGTCATATCGTAAATATGGAGATCCATTTTGAAGCATGGTAGAACTATGAGAATGAACTACAATAGAAGCCAGAGGACAATAGGTATATTTGGAGCCTTTAAGTCTCAACAAAAAAATAATCACCCCGCCTCTCAAGATGTGAAGGGACAACATCATGGCCAGGATCAAGTTTCTCCACTACCATTTTGCCATTTGGATTAAAAGCAGAGTGACTATTGATGCTAGAGCCTATTGTTTTTAAACTGAATGGTGTTTCATCATACCGCAATATTAGATTTTCAAGAGGGGGTCTGATAGGGTAAAATCTCAGAGTGATAGTGCTTGCCCACCCCTTGGACTATTGCTTCCCCTCCTTTGTCATGGACCAACTGCATGAACTTAGTTCGAGTCCAGCTAGACAGAGTTGGATAAATAGTGTTGTAAATTTTGTTTCTTACCTTGTGCAAGTTCTCTTCTAACTGATCACGATGAAGGTATGAATTGAAGTCAGTTGTGTAATCCAAGGCTGTAATATTCTTTGTGCTTTCTATTAAACGTTGATCTGAGTTGGGAGACCTGTAGTAGAGTTATGAGTTGGGACATTGTGGAGATTCATCTGTTAGATATAACAACACATTCTGTTCAGGCCCTGCTTTCTGGTGCACCATGTGGCTTGTTCTTAGAATATAAGGGTATGCTTCCTAACAAGGATGTTATATTCCAAAAGGATAGTATAGAAAACAGTTTAGTAACATCATGAAAGAACTAATTCAAACAAAGGATGCTATATGCCAAAATGGACAAGCCTAAAATATTAGAGTATAAACTATGCCTGTGTAATTATTTAATCACAAGTATTATGCCTTGAAATGGTGTGGTGTTAGTGCCTTTCCAAATAACGAAGGCAATCCTTAAGCACCCAACTAGTCTGTAATGGTTTCCTACCCAGGCCAGAACAGACAGGAACCATGAACGGCAGGTTGGATCCATGAATGGGTGGACCATTCATGGTTCCAACCTGTCTATTGAGGATTCCAGACAGTTCTGGGCAGGCAATCATTAGGAGATAGTTGGGTACTTAAGAATTGCTGTTCTTATAGCATGCCATACATTTGGTCCATGTGGAAAAAATGTTGCTGACAAAATGACGAATATATGCTAACAAAATGCTTCATCGCAATTTAATTAGTTCCCCAAGTTGTAGCTCTTGCAGAAGAAGATATTTCTAGCCTAGTAAAGAAGATGATAAAACACATGTTCTCATCATTCTAGCTCCAACTAGGTGCATGTTAGCACCTCAGTTGGACGTTGCACAAGAAGCCTCAAGATATCCTTGATCCGTTTCAGGCAACAGGAGTTAGGTCTAACAGATGTGCAGCACTTGAACCTATTGTTGATGCTCAAAATTGACAGAGGCCAACATATACTCCTATAGAAAAACAGAAGCATAACTCGAATGAAAAATGTGGGAAACCCAATTCCTATATCAAAATCAATGACACTCATGACCCTAACAGGAGTTAGGTCTTAACAGATGTGCAGCACTTGAACCTATTGTTGATGCTCAAAATTGGCAGAGGCCAACATATACTCCTATAGAAAAACAGAAGCATAACTCGAATGAAAAATGTGGGAATCCCAATTCCTATATCAAAATCAATGACACTCATGACCCTAACATAGTTTAGAATTTAAACTGAACAGGAAAAAAACTAACTTTATGTTACAGGATTTCAGAAACTTATCATTTTGTTAAACACAGAAATAATGAGCAAATGATATTATCAATATGTTCGTTATGGACATATTTTTTGTATGAAGAACACTATAAAAATAGACAGTGCTGTTAAATTGTAATAGTCTTTCTCAAGAAAAATACTGTTTTATCCAATATAATGAGTAGACATAAAATTCTTTGTTTATGAACAAAGAACTAAACATATGCCTGCAAATATATCAGAATTGCATGCATAGATTGTTCTCTATTCTTGATCAGTTTTACATAAGCTGAAACATGGGTTGATGTTGTGGTATGAGAGGAGGCACAACAAATTGATTTTCTGAGTTCAAAGAAATAAGACATCTGATCAACCCCCACCACCGACCAAAAAGAAAAGAAAAGTGGGGGTAGTTGGAGGAGCTATCAGAGTAGTTGAATATAGTTAGGTGGTTGGGTTAGTTGAAGGAGTTGGTGGAATAGTTGAATAGTTAGGTGGCTGGGCAGTTGAACAATTACCAAAGTGCCCAACTGACACTAACCGTTCTGTCTCTTTCCACTATTTTGCTCTGTTAAATGAACAGATCATGCATTGATCATTTCTGCTGTCTTCTTAAAATGTTGCATGTAAAAAATATCTTGCACAAACTAAGCAAGCACAATTCCTCTCCACTAAAATCTGCAAGATTGCAATGCAGAACAATCACAACTTGTGGAACTCTAGTGAATCCACATCGATGAGTACATTGCCTGCAGAAACCAAAAGTACACATGAAACCCAATTATACTGGCCAAAATGTAAAAAAAATATATTTTGATAATGCAAGTATTACAAATTTCTAGAAACATAATGTGACAAATAAATAGTCATAGAAACATAGCAAGGAGAGGAACCCCAACATGAAACTCTGCAACACATAATGGAAGAAGAGAACCCGACATGACCAGCTAGGGGATGGAGAGATGTAGAATGTGGATTTGGACTTGCTGGTGACAGAGTATAAACAAACAGCGAACAAAACTAGTAAATAAGGCCCATCTCTGGTAAATAAGGCCTATGTAGTAGTGTGAAAGCAATAAATGTGAGAAGGCTTACTAGAAGGTTCTACCTACTATAAAGTTCCTCATCTAGAATGTTCCTAGGAGATAAATAGTATTATATAAAGGAGTAGAAGCAATGTAATGATCTTTCTTATGAAGCTATTTGTAATCGGATCTTTGCTCAATTGGAGGTTTCACCCTCGAAGAGGCAAGTGAATGTTGCTTCCATTAATAAAGGTACAATGTTTTGGTGCTATTTGGGTTCTTTATTTGGCTATTGTGGTTGCAATGTCTTTTCTACAGGAAATCTGGGTAAATATTATTATTTATACTCTGCATATTTCAATTTACTAATAAAGAACACCACATCCCCACTAAAAATGTGTAAAAAATATTCAAATTGTAAAGCACCCCAAAAACATTTAGAACACTTGAGGAGCAATTGGTGATTAAAAAAGAGTTGTAAGACCTAATACACGTGCCACCCAAGTTTTGTTGTAGATCAAGATGTCATCAAAGAAGACCAAGACAAAATGGTGTAGAAGGGGCTCAAAGATGTAGTTCATGAGGTTTTGAAAGGTGGAAGGTGAATTGCAAAGAAGAAACTGAATTACCAGAAACTCATTTCCATTGAGTCTCTGCACCTATCCCCTTCCTATCTTAGGAGAAGAAAAGAAGAAACTATTGTCTCCATGAACCGGATTTGGCTCAGAATTATCCATTCAAAATATCCCAGGGTTCCCTGGATTTGGAAGCTATCACTTGGTAGGTTTCCATATCAAGGCTCAATTCGATCAAGTCCGTCCTTAGGTTTACAAAATAGTGTATAAAAAAAGTGTTTCAAATCATTGCTATTTGACTCGAACCTGTTCTAAAAAGGTCAAGGTACTTTTAATTTTCTGTTGAAACAATCAGGGAAAACTTCGAAAATGATTTCGATCTTGAACCTTGGACATATAATAGTTCCAAATCTATTGATGAAGGAAGGGAACACATATGTTCTTGGGGAATAAACAAAGAACTGAGCAGGAGAGTCGAATGAGTCGAAAAATTCGTGTTCGGTTTGGGAAGAGATTATGAATTCGTTCATTTTTTGAATAGATAATCTACTGTCATTAAGTAATCTATTAGATAACCGTAAACATAAAATATTGAATACTATTTGGAATTCGGAAGAACTATGTAAAGGAGCTATCGATCAGCTTGAGGTGAGCAGCCACAATATTGTAGGTTTCTTCCTCCTGACCAAATTTGTAACCTGCATTTGCGGACTGATTCTCAGTAGTTTCCCTGATCAAACTAGAAGTTACCAAAGAAAATGACCATCATAAATGTGAAAATCAATTTTGTTATTGGCTTCCTTTATGTGAGTTCGATAATAACTAGAGCAAAGATGAAGTTTTGTGAAGAACTATGCTGTTAGGGACCTGACTTCCCTAACTCCTCAATGTAGGTAGAATAATATATTTTCCATGTAATAAAGGTCGACATTAGTAAATAAGGACTATACAATAATGTGGACAAGTTTGATGTAAGAAGACTTAAGAGAAGCTTTCGCTTCTAGAAAGATATTCCTCTAGAATGTTCTTTCGAAGATAGAATCAGTATAAATAGGATAAGACATGAGAAAGTCTTGTCTTGAGAATTATTGTAATAGAGATCCGCTTTGCTGGAGGTTTCCCCCCTGAAGAAGCAAGTGAACTTGGATTTCTATCAATAAAGGTATCATTGCTGGTGTTATTGTTATCTCTATTTTTGTTGTTTCGCTAGTACTTATCATAATGTTTCTATTTCTTCTTTATAAAGTACATCTGGTACCTTACAAGTGGTATCAAAGCACTTTCCTCTGTAGAAATTGTGGGAATTGTTTTTTCTAGGGTAGAGACGTGTATTGCTGACATCTTTAAAGAACAAAGATTTGTCATTCAATGGGTAAAACTATGAATAGGGAAGACTACAAGTAGGAAATATAGACGGTTTCACAGGTTACTCGAAACAAATGTTTCACCTTGTTGTAAATCTCTGTAACCCCTGTTGGTATGCCTTCGAGTAATACCACATTGGATAGAATCTGTACACGGCCATCTCTTGAAACCATATCTAGATCAGTCGATCAGTCGCTTGACTGTTATAGTGACACCAAGAATAACACTCGAGAAGATACTCTCTAGTACCTGGGTAATCAGGTAGTATGGCTAAGGGTACGATCAAGCCTCCTTAGTTGGTGCCTTGAGATATTGGGCCGAGTAGTACTGTTCGACCCTCCACGTATATCAGAGTTATAACACATGGAAAACCCTTGTCTGTAGGAACCCTAAAAACCCTAACCCTTGGGAACAAAATAGAATAGAAGGGAAATTTTTCTACGCAACCTTGTCTCTTGCATCGTGGTTGTGAAATCCCTACACAATTATCCCTGTTAACAATTTGGGAATTCCATCATTGCAGTATTCTTCAAGCTAGAGTATAAATCTGTAGGAGTAAAAGAAAACAAAAACTAGTGGTCCCACCGACTCCCTTATTTGGGACCTATCCCATTAGATTCCTCTCTTCCCATTGATCTCTATGGTCTTTGCTATAATTGTGATGAAAAGTATTTTCCGGGGCACAAGTGTCAGGAATAGAAGATTTATGTCCATTTATGAGGACGTTGTTGATGAGGAGGTCGATGTTCCTCCTGTGGAAGAGATACCCCAAGCAGATGATCTCACTCCACCCTATGATCCACCAGAAGTTGAACCGATGATTTCTTTGCACACCCTCATTGGCTTCTCTGCTCCCCAAACCCTCCAATTAATTGGATACATTAAGCACATGAAAGTCATCATCTTAGTTGATAGTGACAACAACCATAATTTTATTCATTGATGCATTTCCCAAGAAATCAATTACTATATTCGTGCAGTCAACAACTTTCAAATCATGATTGCCATTGGCGGTTCCATGAAATGTGGCAGGCATTGTGAAAATGTGTGCCTACAAATTGGCCAGTACCACTTGAAATATCATATGTTTTCTATTGACATGGGTGATTGTGACATTATGCTCAATGTTGAATGGTTACACACTCTTTTCCCCATCTTAATGGATTTTAAGGAACTAACCATGCAATTCCAACATGAGGGACAACAATATAAATTCCAAGGAATCACAATAGGCTCACATGAGATCATCAATTCCCACCGAATGGAAAAACTACTCAAAAAATGTCATTCTGGTATTATTTTCCAACTCCATTCCATTCAAGTCGTTGAGACACGCTCTGTGCACCTTGACCTCCAATCTATACTTTCCCGACACCAAGCTATTTTTAACACTCTCCATGGAATTCCCCCTTCCCTCGACATCCATGATCATTCTATTCCTTTAGTACCAAGCAATCTTCCTCCCAATGTTCTCCCTTATTGTTATCTCTTTTTCCAGAAAAACAAAATTGAGAAAATTGTCCAAGAATTTCTTGAAGTAGGTGTTATCTGTCCTAGTACTAACCCCTATTATTCTTCGGTAGTCATGGTACTCAAGAAAGAAGGCACTTGGCGCATTTGTCTTGATTTTTGTGCTCTCAACAAACTCACTATCAAAGAAAAATTTCCCATTCCCGTCATTGATAACCTTTTGGATGAATTGATTGGTGCTCAATACTTTACCAAACTTGATCTCCGTTATGGATACTACCAGATACGTATGAAAGAGGAAGACATTCCCAAGACTGCCTTTAAAACTCATGAGGGTCGCTATGAGCTCTTGGTCATGCTCTTTGGCCTGTGTAATGCCTCCTCCAATTTTCAAAGTCTTATGAATCATGTCTTCCATCCTTTCCTCTGTCATTTTGTCTCGGTTTTCTTGGATGATATTCTCATCTATAGTAAAACTTGGCAAGTCCATCTCACCCATGTGGATCAAGTTCTCCATCTACTGTCTGAGCACAGATTTTTTCTCAAATAGTCTAAATGTACTTTTGGAGCCTCTAAAGTTGAGTACCTGGGTCATGTTCTATGCAAGGATGGTGTAGGGGTGAACCTTATGAAAATTGAAGCTATGAAGGATTGGCCTCGCCTTAAAACTCTTAAAATCTTGCATGGTTTCCTGGGTTTAACGAGATATTATTGCAAGTTTGTTTAGAATTATGGCAAAATTGCAACTCCTTTCACTTCTCTCCTTAAAAAGAATGCTTTCAGTTGGATTCCCACAACTGATCAATCCTTCCAAGCCTTGAAAGAGGCTATGTGCATGACTCCTATCCTGGAACTACTAGACTTCACCAAGACTTTTTTCCTAGAATGTGATGCGTCAGGGAAAGGAATTGGGGCAATCCTCATGGAAGATGATTGATCTTTGGATTTCACTAGCAAATAACTGTTGGAGCGACATTTTGGCCAATCAACCTATGAAAAGGAAAGGTTGGCTATTCTGCATGCAATGGATCGCTCACATCCTTATCTATTGGGGCAACGCTTCCAAATTAAATTAATCGTCGTAGCCTCATATATTGTCTGGAACAAAGAATTTCATTCTTGGAGAAAAAAAAAATGGGTGACCAAGCTGTTTGGATATGATTACACGATTGTATACAAGAAGGGAAAAGAAAATGTGGTTGATTCGCTTTCAAGGAAATATGAAGAAAAAGGGTCCCTCTTTTCCCTTACATTCATTGTAGAAGACTGGCTTTAGGCCATTCATTAGAAATGATTGCAAGACCGCACAATTTCTAGCTTGATCCAAAAATTGCAACATGATTCTCAAGCTTCTCTAGGGTACTCTTGGCACAATGAAGAGATTCACTATAAAAGTCATCTTATTTAAGCAAACAATCGAACCTTAAATCCACTACGCTCTCTAAGTTTCATGCTTCGTCCACAGTTAGGCATTCAAGCTTTACCAAAACTTATGAATGGGTCAAATGTTTTTTTTTCTAGGCAGGTATGAAACATGACATCCACACTTTTGTGGCTGAATGTGATACCCGTCAATGCAATAAAGGTGAAACCATCAAAGCTCCAGGCACACTCCAACCTCTCTTGATTCTACCTAATATTTGGACATATATTTCTATGGATTTCATAGTTGGCTTACCTAAATCAGGAAATAAGTCAGTCGTCATGGTGGTAGTAGATCATCTTTCCAAATATGCTCATTTCTGTGCTCTTCAACACCCATTCACTGCATCCACAGTGGTCCAAAGTTTTATGGATAGTATATTCAAACTCCATGGCATGCCTAATTCTATTGTTTTCGACTGTGATCCAACTTTCACTAGCAATTTTCGACAAGAAAATTTCAGGCTCCAGGGAACCCAATTACATCTCAACACTGACTACCATCCTCAGATTG
Source organism: Picea sitchensis (assembly GCA_010110895.2). NCBI lineage: Eukaryota > Viridiplantae > Streptophyta > Pinopsida > Pinales > Pinaceae > Picea > Picea sitchensis. The sequence goes on along the minus strand of SNQJ01S0000168.1, from coordinate 956,207 downwards.
ATGGACAAACTGAAGTTGTCAACAAGAATTTGGAAACATATTTGTGGTGTTTTGCGTCTGAAAGACAAAATCAATGGTGTCAATGGTTACCCTTATTTGAAAGGTGGTACAACACATCTTACCATACTTCCACTCACATGATTCCCTTTGAAGTAGCCTACGAGAAAAAACGATTGTCAATTCTCTCTTACATTCCAAGTGTCTACAAGGTTTAGGAGGTTGAAAACAATCTTACAGTCCACGCGACCATTCTTTGTACCCTCAAAGAAAATTTGGTCATGGCTTAGAATCACATGAAACAACAAGCAGATAAGGGTCGTTTTGAACTTCAATTCACTGAAGGGGATCAAGTGTTTCTTCGTTTGAAACCTTATAAGCAAACTTCACTCAAATATGAACACCATTGGAAAATTGCCCCCAAATTTTATGGTCCTTGTACCATTCTCAAGCGAGTGGGGCCCGTGGCCTACCAATTAGCTCTGCCCAGTCACTCTAAGCTTCATCATGTTTTTCATGTCTCATGCTTAAAGAAAGTGATTGCAACTAAGAGCCAAACTCAAACCAGTCTCCCTAAGTTGGATGAAGAAGGTTCCATTTCGCTGCAGCCACAAGCATTCTTGGACCAGTGCGAGCGTCATCTCCGTCAACACACCATCAAAGAAGTTCTAGTTCAGTGGAAGGATACACCACCAAAAGACGCCACATGGGAGTCGACTACCATTCTGCAACAATTTCCTCATCTGAAGCCTTGCGGACAATGATGTTTTTCAAGGGGGAGGGCATGTTAGGGACCTAACCTCCCTAACCCCTCATGTAGGTAGAATAATATATTTTCCATGTAATAAAGGCTGCCATTAGTAAATAAAGCCTATATAATAATGTGAACAAGTCTAATGTAAGAAGACTTAATAGAAGCTTATGCTTCTAGAAAGATCTTCCTCTAGAATGTTCTTTAGAAGATAGAATTAGTATAAATATGAGTAGAAGGCATGAAAAAGTATTGTCTTGAGAATTATTGTGATAGAGATCTGTTATGCCAGAGGTTTCCCCCTCAAAAAGGCTAGTGAACTTGGCTTTATATCAATAAAGGTATCATTGCTAGTGTTGTTGTTCTGCTGGTATTTATCATAATATTTATGTTTCTGATTTATAAAATACATCTAGTACCTTACATGTGCTCCATGGAGCTCATAAATGATCATCAATGATTGGAATGGGGAATTTATCTTTAATCGTCAAGTTGTTAAGAGCACACAAGTCATGACACATGCATCATGTTCCTTCTTTTTAAGGACCACGACCACCAAAGAAGATAAGGGGTTGGTACTAGGACATATGATACCAAAAACTAATAGCTCTTGTATAATCCTTTCAATTTCATAATATTGGGAAAAATGATGGTAATATGGGCACACATTGGGTGGTAGGCTACCAAGAAATAGTGAGATTCTAAGATCATGCTCTCCACGTGAGGGTGGTAATCCTTGGGGATGTTCAAAGACTTGTTGGTGTTTTTCGAATACTAACTACAAATTCAGATGAACTGGATGAGAAGAGTCCCCAAGGCCTGGATAACATGGAATTGTGCAATAATTCCATAATGATGGTGGGAGTTGATGATTTTTGGAGAGCCTACTTTGAGACCTTTGAGCTTGTAGGAATTTCCATCCTTTTGAAAACTCATGTATAATTCTACGATGTCTATGGTTATGGGACCTAATGTTCTTCTCCATCCAACACCCAAAATAATATCACATTTTCCAATTTCAATGGAAAACATGTGTTTTCTTAGGGAATACTCACTTATTCGAAGTTCTAAGTTTTCACACTGGCCACCTCATTTCATAGATTGTGCATTGGAAATCATAATAAAAAAGTTGTTAACAACATGGATATATCAATTTGTTTCTTGGTAAATGTAGTGATGAATGAAATTATGGGTGCTACCTTTTTCCATTAAGACAACAACCTTCCTCTATTTGATATAGCCAACCAATTTTAACATATGAGGAGAATAAATATTGGTCTAAGCATGAAGGGATATTTGGGGTTCTTCGCCTGTCTTGCTTAGAAGAGGAACTTCCTTAGTGATGGGAGTGACTTCCTCCTTAGTCCTGCCATCAACTTCCTCATAATATATGTCCTCATAAATGGCCATAAATAGTTTATGATCCTTACATTTATGCCCTAGAGAATATATTTCATCATAGTTGTAGTAGATACCCTTGAGTTGATGTTTTTCCATTTATGCTCATGTTAGCTTATGGACCTTGAGGGGTGGGGCAGGTAACTGAGGAGATACCATATTTGGGTGGGGATATGGAGAAAAAATGGGGTGTTTATATTAAACATAGGATATAACTTGGGCACGGCAAGCAAGCCGAGTGGCCTCCAACAAAGTAGTAGGGTGGTTCATCTCTACTTGGTCTTTGGTTCCTTCCTTAATATCACTGATAAGAACATTCAATAGCATTAATATAGCCTTCCATTGTGTTGTTTTGGTGTAATTTGGTAAGCTTGCCCAAACAATTTGTATCTTTAATAAAGCGAGGAAACAAAACTTTCACAAACTACCTCCATGTAGTGAACCCTAAATTCGTGTTCTTATGTCGTTTCCATCATTTCCAATATTCCCTATCTATATAGAGGACACTAATTCTAAGTTTCAATAGTTTATCTACTATGGCATGAAGGGAAAAGTGATGCTCCATTTGGTCAACCCAACCAGTTAGATCCGACCCAACAAACTTATTTAGATCAACTTTAGGGAGGCAACACATCATATTGTGGGAATGGTCAGAAAATAAGAAGTGATTAGTGGGATATTCTTCATCCTCAAGGTGCTTACGCTTCTGGTACCCTTCACCAAAGATAATGTCACCCTCCTCAAGCTTACCCTTTAGCTTCACAATCTGATCAAAACAAAGGCTGACTTGTATTGTGAGGTAAGACATATTGGTTTCCATTTTGCTAATTGACTAGGATAGAGACTTAGTCACTTGATTTACTTCATCCATGGATGAAATGCTTTGAGTGTTTTTCATGGGACCATTGGGTCCATTAAAGAGGTTTTCCAAGAGTTATCCCAACATGATCAGTGTCTCGAGAGGAACCTATGGAGAGGGGTCATAGGAAATGGTACGAGAAGGTCCACACAAAAATGTGTTTATTAATGAGTGAAACCATGAGGATCAACATTTTGCAATGATTATTTTGAGCTAGGTATCCCTCAATGGTGTTGGTGAGCCCTAGACTTTTGTCTTTAAATCCAGGGGGGAGTATTAATCCCCTTTGTTCCCAAATTCCTAAAATTGCAAATTGTGTAGGAATTTTTCTACCTATGTTGTAGAAGCTAGAGTTTGTAGGGTCCTAAGGATAGAGGAGTGTCAAGTGCTATATCTATCTTATATACTGAATGGTTTTCAACAATATTACTCGTCTAAATATTTTATGACACGAACTAGTGAGGATAGACTATACCCTTAGCCGTACTATCAGATTCTCTAGTATGCTAGAGTGATGTTCTTGGTGTACTATAACAACAAGATAGTCGATAGGATCATGCAAGGTTGGTTTTAGGTGTGCCTAGGGGGATTATGATATACCCATAGGTACATGGGAGATAATTTTTTATACAAGTACTATCTAGTGTGATACTACTCGAAGGGATACCAACATAGGTTACAAGGGTCTCCAAATAGGAAATGCCTCTTGTATTTTTTGTGTATATTCTTTTTAAATTACGGGTTCATCTGCTAAATTTTTTTTATGTGTTATTTAAAGACGCTGTAACATGTCTCTAGTGTGTGTGTGTGTGTGTGTGTGTATTGGAGCATGGGTTGGCACAATAAAGTACTTTGATACCACTTGTGGTGTTTCTTGTTAGATGAAATAGAATATTCAGAGAAAAAGAGACATGATATAGATGTAGAAAGAAAATAAATAGAGAAAGATGGAAAAATGCATAGCCATGGAAAGAAAATTAATAAACCCAGTATTGGAAAATAACAACAATAAGCAAACCTTTATTGATATTCAATACTAGATGCAAAGTTCACTTGCCTCTTCAAGGGGGAAAACTCTAACATGAGGAGAGATCCAAATATAACAATATTCCCTCAAGAATCGACTACATACTTTCTATTGCAATACATAGTTTCTAATTGATCAAAACCCCAACCACCTAGTCAACCTCCATTAATGAGGCTTCAACCACTAACTAGTGGACCTTTAATGAGGTCACTTACATTTATTGATTTCACACTCTATTAAATCACGAGGCCTTATTTAATAGAGATGAACTTCAATATATTAATTAACAATTTATTCCACTAACTAGGGGAGTTAGGGTAGGACCCTAACAACAATCATAACTCTAGAGTAAATTTGATCAATAGAATGATGAAGGGATGAAATTGTTCTATTTATTGAATCAATCTTCTGTGAGACATCCATTGTGATTGCTAGTTTATCTGCTGTGTGCTAGTTGGATGTGGGGCTTATTTATTGCTAAATCCGAGACATGCATGTCTAGTAGAGGAGGAATCATCAGGTAAAATTGTTTGAGAAGGGTCTAGCGATCACCAAGAAGAGTGATCATAAAACATGGCTATTTTATCAATTGCCTAGAAGGAAGAGGATTTGCAAGAGATTTGTTGTGTAGACTCAAAATCATGGATCGAGATACATTGGTGAGGGTTTGCAAGGATAGTTTGTGATTGATGTTTTAGTTGGATAGGGGCATTTGGTGAGCAAGTGCGATGAGGATATTTGGAGATAGGAGCATGGGATTATTTCTTAGTTACTTGATACTCAACTCCTACTGTGAGATTTTGAATAATTGGATAGAATTGTAGAGAGAGAGAGAGAGAGAGAGAGAGAGAGAGATCCACCAACTTGAAGAAGATGTCCTTAAAGGAATCTCTTATTAAGAGAGGGAGATCTTCCAACTTGAAAAAAATGTCCTTAAAGGAATCTCTTATTGGGAAACTATGGGAAAGCAAAGATAGTATTTATATAACAAAAAACACTTTGACACCCTATGGTGGTATAAGTTGTACCTAGAATCACATCTTTGCCATCAATATGGATATAGAGCACCCATGTATGTTCTCTATATTTGTATATCATCTAAAGCCACAATGAATATATTGTGAACATGAAATAAGACATATTTATTTAATTGTCATGAAATTAAGAAACATTTTTTATTTAATTGTCATGGAATTAAGAAACCTTTTTTTTTTTACCAAGAGGTGTCTTGGAGATCAAGCAAAGTGGCATTATAAAGTGGCATTATACTTGACATCTAAAGCAGTACAAAATCAGGATGAAAAATTATATCAATTTCAAACCAATGGACAACTATCGATTTTTTTATTACTTGAGTAGATTGGATATCCTTAGATGAAATTAAAGGGAGGAATACTAGTTGGATAACACAATGAAATAGATATATTAACTTTGTCCTGTCTAATAGATTGCATCATATTGAGAGGAAGATGAGAATCATTATACAAACTAGACTTAGGAACTTTAGGAAAATGGAACATACCATTTATATTTAAGAATACTTCTTTATGGAAAATAATATCATGAATCATGGGATTAGATCGAGTGGAAAAGAATATCATGAATCATGGGACTAGATTGAGTGAATGTAGCAGAAGGATTACTAGAATCCATCGTTGGAACATTTAAACAAGGGGCATAACTCTTATGATGAATTTGGAGTTTTGTCTTGTACATTGGCATTAATAATGCACGTATATATAATCCTCCCTTAGAGATATTTAAGACACATAAATACACAATGAAAACCATTAATTACCATTTCAGAGAGGATCAACCAAAACATTTGAAAAATTCTGTATAGTTGATAATAGATATAAACTCTGAAGCTTTGAATTCACATAAATTTTGGTCTAATTGGAGTCTATGGGATCAATGATTTTCATAGGATGAATCTGGAGAGTAGTGATCCTCTGGTGGTGTTCAAAACTTTGTTTGGGACAATGATTCATAATATTTGATAGTTACTCATTGGAATATAATTGACTTAATGGGACAAATCACATCATTCTCGTTGATGGAGTCAAGGAATGTATCATCAGATTGAATGTGAGGGTTGACATGGCTAATGTAGAATGCAACACCATTACTAGCTTCATACTGTAGAATGATTTCAGACAATTCTTAAGTGAGGTGAATTAAAATATATTTTTGATTACCTGGAATATGCTCCACAGATAGGTCACATTGAGATAATTCTATTGTTGCTTGAATAATTTCTTGCCACTGATAGTGGGATGTATCCTTTGAGACATAAATCATTTAAAGTTACATGAATAATATCTAATAATGAATTGCATTGGTAGTGCATAAATGTTAAAAGAATTCAAAGATTTATCTTTGTAGCATCAAAGGATTTGCTTATGAGACAATTTCTCTAGATCCATAAGGCTAGCATTCAAGAAGAATAACTCCCCAATAGGATTCAAATGTATCTATACATACAATGAGAGAGTCATTGGACAAAATTGTTAAGGCTAGTCCTTGGTTACATAGTGTCCATGGCTCATGATTTCTCTTCAATTAGATTGTCAAGAAGCAGTTGTATTTGCTCAATTTTATTAGAGGGATCCAAATAATTCACACAACCAAGAAAAAACTAAAATTTCTTGAGACCAAGCATCTCATTTGGAAATTGATAAACATGGATCAAAATATGAGATTTTAGCTTGATTTTTCCATTTTTGATTTCCATACGTAGAAAATCAATATTTGTTTTGTAAACAAAGAACTTATTCATGGAGAGGATATTACAATGTTTATAAACCAGATCATAAAACAATTCTAAGTGTAGATCATGTTCTTCTATGGAAGGGATAAAAACGTGGATATCATCAATATATACAACACTGAAGTTGTAGAATGTATGAAAGATGGAGTCCATCCACTACTGGAAATGGAGGCAAAATGACATAAGTAACTATTGGTATTTTTGTTGAAGGATAGATAAGTCAGTTTTGGGAATATCATCTGAGAATCTGTGGGGTTGGTAGAAACTACTCTTGCAATTGAATTTAGAGTAGACTCGATTGTGAGAAATTCTTTAGATTAGTTGGCCTTTATAAGGGATAGGATAATGCTGATTTTATTGAGAGAGGAATACATGATACTGAGACCTTGATTCTACTTAGAATGTTTGTTCACTACAGAAATATGTGAAGACTAAGAAGAAACAACGGGTTCTATTAGTTTGAATTCTAATAGATGGGAAACTTGTGATTCCACGTTTTCTCTTTATTTGCAAGGAACAATATCAGGTTTCTCGTAGGCTTAGTGTAATACCCACCACTACTTTATTGTTTATTAACTAACAACAACAATATTACAATTTATTAGCCAACAAATTACATTTATGAATGCAATAACCAACAAAATGATTTCAAATTGTTAAGTAATAACATTATTAGATTTATTAACCAAGAAAATAATTAATCCATATAATAACCAATAATGCAAACTACTAATGATATAACCAACAATTTCAATTTACCATTTAAATTCTAGCAAAGGATATTAACATTTACAATTGCAAATAAAAACTAAGAGTACAATTTAGTAATTTATTAACTAATTAACAATTGATTGAAATAGCCACATTTACAATTCAATGAATTGATCAATGCCAAAATAATTTCCTATAAATTTCATTCCCATTCCTTATAAAAGAACTATCTAACAGGGTGTATGCTTACCTATAACTTAACTTGAGCAAAACTTGTTGGAAGGAAAGAATGCAACAATAAACCAACAAACACTAACTAGCAACCAAATACTAGTAGCAAATTGGGAAGTAGTTTGGGAGGCAAAACTCTCCACCCAACCAATTCTCTCAATCGAAGATTAAGATCCCCTTAGCTCTAAATCACGAAAGCTATACAAAGTTTCAATAACCACCCCCCCTCATAAGTCCAAATCTATAAATCACTCTCAACTCCACTCACACTTGTAAGAGTTCTCCCTCAAAGAACAAAACAAGCCAAAATGGAATCCTCGAGCTCTCCCCTCTTCCATATGAACCACTCTCCAGACACACAATTCAAACACAAAATTGATATTTTATTTGCATGAAAATCTCCACTTGTCATTCCATATGCATGCCCATGCAGCCAATCCCCCTATGTCAATGTTCACTTATCTCTATGCACATAATATTAGTATTTTTCTATTTATAAATAACTTTTTTTTTTCTATTGTGTCTTATGCAAGGCACCAAACTTTCACTTAATAAGCATAACAATCAATTAGAATGCACCTAGTTTATACTAGTAACTTTATGGAAATGAGGGTGTTACTTGTGTAGCCACCATGATTAAAATATCACACCTACACTACTACACAAACATGTTAGGATATTTAGACACTTAGGAGTTAGTTAAGATCTACTTGGTCTAATGTGTCATTATGTAAAAATGTGTTTCTTAGTGTGTTTCTTTAGTATGCATTTGTAGTTAGGAAATCCGACGGTCACGATATGTTCTCGACAGTTCATATTCTCCTCGATCTTAACGACCATTGATCCGTGGCTTAAGACTCGATTGGTCCATGATTTCTATTTAAAGAGCATGGATGATCATTTTTCGATGATCGATTGTGATAAACTTTCTTGTAAAATATCTCTGTAATCTTTCTTTGCATTAATAAACTGCTTCTAGTGGTCGTGTTGGTTGGGGTCGTGGATGTTTGCTCGTAGAGGTTTTACCACATCAAAAAATCGGTGTGTTAATATTTGATCTGGTTGTGTGAGTGGTTACTGAAGGTCTTCGTCCTCTGTTGGAATACCTTTGTTGTCGAACATGGTATCCGAGCATGTTTGAAGACCCGCTCCTGTTGTAGATCGAGATCGTGAAGCCGAGTTTCCTCATCTCCTTTTTATTCCATTTCCATACATTTATGGGATGAGATGACTATTCCATTGCGTCCAGAGCGCTCATTTCAGTCAGACACACTTTTCGTTTTACTAGGAAAGGTTTTCGTTTTCCCAAAATACGACCATTTCAGTTAGATCCAGAGGTATAAAGCTTGAATACACCATTTTTAAATTTTTGCAGAGTATTATTTTGATTTTATATTGTTTGTTTCTGGGTTGCTACTCTTTTAGATATGCATATGCTCTTTTCCCCATGCTCTGTGTGATCTCAGAAAATCAGAAACATATAGGAAAATGTGCATTTTCTGGGTAAGCTAACCGATATCTAACCCTTGTTGTCATCGAGAAACGATTTTTTTTTCTTGTGTGAAAAGAGTGTTTTTGAACACTCTCCAATGCCGCATTCCACAACAACAACAACAACAACAACAACACCCCCAATCCTCTTTCTAAACAATACAATATGTTTTGCTAGTCCATTTAGTTAAAAATTGCCTTATTAAGTAAGAGGTCTTGAGTTCAAGTCATTTTTTTTGTTAATTTAAAAAAAAAAAGTTCATGCTCAATTTTAAAGTATATTTCACTTCAAGTATAAAAGTGAATCACTATAAGTAGATTTAATATTTTATTTTAGAGTTATTTATTTGCATGCACTTTTATTTTATAAAGTAACTTCATTGTAAAAATGATCCCCACTTCTCTTTATAAAAGTAGGTCACTTCATAAAACAACTTATACCACCACGTGGTCATTTGGTTACCGTTTATGCCTTTTTAAAAATGACATAACTTTCACATTCGAAGTTCATTTTTAGTGCCGTTTTTTTTTTAAACTGCCTAATTTTTTGAGATCTTTCTCTCCAGATCATTAGTTTTAGTTTTTAAATCCATATTATCTACATATTTAATATGGCTTCTTCTAGTAATCTTTTGGTTAACAACACCAACTACTTCCAATGGAAATATCATATGGAGGATTTATTAAGAAGTAAAGGCTCGTACCAGATTACCTTGGGAAAGGAAAAATAACCCATTGATGCTGATAAGAAAGTCAAATAGGCTAATAGAAGTGACGAAGCACGTTGACTAATCATAATGTCCATCTCTCCTAATTTAAGGTTCCACCTTAAATAAATTGATGACGTTGATGAAGCTTGGGAAAAGTTTGAATCTGTGTTTGGTAAACACAATATTATTCGAGCACAACAATTATAAAATCAAGTACTGACTTAAAGTCCAAGTGATTTTTCTTTCATTGAAGACTATCTATATAAGTTTAAAACACTCAAAATTTTATGTGAAGAATGTGAGATAAAGATGGAGGAAGAGCGTTGCATCTATTTTATTCTTTTTAAGCTAGGTAGTGCATATTCTGTGTTTGTATCTACATTTTATGCTATGAGAGAGGCTCTAGGGAAATCTTATCAAAAACCCACTCTTGAGTCCTTTTGTGATGCTTTGATTAAAGAGCAAGATAAACTTGTACAACTTGGAGTGATTGACAGTGTAGGTACCTCCAACAAATCCTTAGTCGCCCAACAGAAAGATAAACCCAAGAATCTCAAGAAGCAAGATCCTTGCTATAACAACAAGCAACATAAGGGTCCCAAACCCACTCAGACAGCTTCAACTCCTAATGGTGACAAATGAACAAAATATAAAAATAAGAAGACTGACAGACATTGCAACTTTTGTGATAAATATGGTGATGATGAGTCCAAATGTTTCAAGAAGATGACAACTTTAGAAGCAACGATGAATAAGCACAACATCAATATTGATTCTACTTCTTCTTCTTCTTCTCATGCATAAACACTTTCTGCTTCTGGTTTCTCCTTCAGTACAACTTCTACTTCTTCTTCTGATGAGTAGCTTATTGATTATGGAGCATCTTATCATATGCCTAAGGATAAAGACATATTTTTTGCTCTAAATGAATGTAACACCAAGAAAATATTTGTTGGTGATGATATATCTCTTAGTGTTGTGGGATCTTGAATAGTTCAAGTAGATAATGGCCATTTCAATGGTGTATTATGTGTTCCAAGTCTTTCTTGCAACCTTCTATTAGTATATCAAATCACTCATTCAGGAGAAGGTAATGTTGGTTGTGGAGCCTGATTATCTTCATGATTCAGAGGTCCTTGCTTTCATCTGTGTTTATACCCCATGAAGTATTTACACCTCAGAAGTATGTACACTCTTCCACGCAGGGCAGTGCAGAGGGGGGGTACCCCCTCTATGGGGTTCGGAGGGGCTATCCCCCCGGATGGGGGGTCTGGGGGCAAGCGGGCCCCCAACGGGGGTTTGGGGGCAAAGCCCCCGAAGAAAAAATTGCTTTGTAAATGTATATTGTAATTTCATTGTAAATCTAGACTGTTCATTATAAGGTCACAGATCTAATGATAGAGATTATGTTAGGGTTTTTGCCCTAGAAGGTGACCCTCTTTTATGAGGGAAATATATTGCGGCTATGGTTGATGGAGAATATTGTATTCTGAGAGAGGAGACTGTGAGAAAAAGAAGATGAAGTTACAACAGATTTTGTTGTAGGTTGTATCTCTTCATTTGCTGGATAATAATAAAGGAAGGACCTGACAATTTCTTTGGTGGACGTAGCCTACATTGGGTGAACCACATAAATATGTGTCTCTCTTGTATTGTGTATCTTTTGTGTTTTGTTTACGCATTTGTTTTATTTAATTGCTTCGCAGTCCTGTTTTTCTAACAACTGGTATCAGAGCGAAAGGTAACTCGCAGGAAAAGAGGGTTCCTGGTTTGAGTGGGAGCAATGTCGGAAGATGGAAAGCTTAGGGTCAAGAAATTTAACGACCAAAACTACCAGTTATGGAAGATGCAGATGGAAGATTATTTATATCAGAAGGATGTATTCCTACCATTGGGTGGAGTAGCAAAGAAGCCGACGACTATGAAGGATAAAGAATGGGATATTCTTGACAGAAAGGCTCTAGGAACGATACGGCTGAGCCTGGTAGCATCGATGGCTTTCAATATTTCCAACGAAAAGACAATGAAGGGTTTGATGGACGCATTGGCCAAATTATATGAAAAACCCTCGGTGTCCAATAAGGTATTTCTAATGAAGAGATTATTTAATATGAAGATGTCGGAAGGTGGGTCTATTGCAGATTATTTAAATGAATTTAATACGGTTACTAATCAACTAAGTTCTGTAAAGGTGGACTTTGATGATGAGGTCAAGGCTCTTCTAATCTTGTGCTCATTGCCAGAAAGCTGGAACAACTTGGTCATGGTTGTAAGTAACTCTGTCTCTGGTTCAAATACTTTAAAATTTGATGATGTTGTTGGTGTTATCCTTAG
>SNQJ01S0000168.1:925759-936294 GCA_010110895.2 Picea sitchensis | reverse complement strand
CAATGCCATCGTCCTCCATTAGTGGGTATGTATATTATGTATCATTTATTGATGATTATTCTCGTAAGACCTGGTTGTATCTCTTCAAATCTAAAGATGAAGTGTTCAACAAATTCAAGGAATTCAAAGCCTTGATAGAGAATATTTTTGAAAGAAAGATCAAGATACTCAGGTTAGATAATGGAGGAGAATACACCTCAAAAGAGTTTGTGAACTTCTGCAAAGATGTTGGGATCAAGAGGGAACTCACTACTCCCTATAATCCTCAACAAAAAAGTGTGGCTAAAAGGAAGAACATAACGATAATGGAAGCCATGAAGACCATGATCCACGATCAAAATCTTCCTATGTGCTTATGGGCATAAGCAACAATGACAACCGTATATGTGCAAAACCGATTGTCCCATAGTGAACTTGGGTTCAAGACCCCGAAAGATATGTTCACTGGAAAGAAGCCATAAGTAAGCCATCTCAAAATATTTGGCTGCCCAGTATTTATACATATGTCGAAAGAGAAAAGAAACAATCTGGAACCCTTAGGAAAGAAGGGAATATTTGTGGGATACTGTGAGGTCTCCAAGGCCTTCAGAATCTATATACTAGGTCACCATCACATTGAGATCAACAAGTATGTGACCTTTGATGAAGATGCAACACTCAAGAAATCGAAAAAATGCCAGCTTGAAGAAGAATATGAAGAGGAACCCGTAATCCCTAGAGTTTCAAATCAGTGAGGGAGGTTCCTAGAGCTGTTGAACCAGTGAGGGAAGTCGTAACTTCCCCTGATGAGGAAATTATAGAAGATCATGGCGTAGTAGAGTTTCAAGAACCTCCTCAGATGAAAATCTCCTATAAAAGAAAACTAGCTTGGGCTAGAGAGCTTATTCAAGATGGAGAGAAATATGGTGTTCCCGAAGGAACCATGAGACATGTGAAGAGACCTAATCCATTCTCTAGTTATATGGCTTTGATGTGTGATTTCCTAGAGAAGGAGCCTACCTTCTTTGAAGAATCCATTAAGAAGAAAGAATGGGCATATGCCATGACAGAAGAATACCGATCCATAATAAAGAACGATGTATGGGAAATAGTTCCCAGACCGAATAACAAGGATGTGGTATCGTCCAGATGGCTCTTCAAAATAAAACATGATGCTGATGGAAGTGTTGAGAAGTATAAAGCAAGATTTGTAGCTCGTGGATTTTCTCAAAAAGAAGGCATTGACTATGAAGATACATTCGCTCCTATAGCTAGATACACTTTGATCAGAACCATTATAGCCCTTGCAACTAAGATGAAGTGGAAGTTACACTAGATGGACGTAAATACAAATTTCCTAAATGGTGTTATCGAAGAAGAAGTGTATATAGAGCAACCTCAAGGATTTGAAGTTGAAGACATGAAGTCTCATGTCTGCAAGTTGAAGAAATCCTTGTACGGATTGAAGCACGCTCCTAGAGCTTGGTATGGCCGGATAGACAACTTTCTGACGAGCTTGGGCTTTACCAAGAGTAAAGCAGACTCTAACCTCTACTTCAAGGTCACGAACGATGAACAAGTGATATTATTGCTATATGTGGATGACTTATTCTTAACTGGAGAAGAAAAGCTCATCATCGAATGTAAGAGGAGGCTTGCTTCAAAATTTGAGGTGAAATACCTTGGCTTAATGCATTATTTATTAGGTCTTGAGGTATGGTAGAGTCTAAAGAGGATATTCCTTAACCAAGGGAAGTATGCAATCGAAATCCTGAAGAGATTCGACATGTTAGATTGCAAGTCCATGAATACACCCATGGAAATGAAGCTGAAGCTACTGGTCGATACTTCGTCAGAATTGATTGATGCCATGCTGTATAGACAGATTATTGGATCACTGATGTACCTGACGAACACTAGACCAAACATTTGTTTTGCCATGAACACCTTGAGTCAGTTTCTGGTAGAACCCAGACATGTTCACCTTGTGGCTGCAAAACATGTGATGAGGTACCTTAAGGGTACATTAGATTGCGGTCTCAGTTATGATGGAGATCATGATTTCACATTGAATGGGTACACTGATTCAAATTGGGCAGGAAGTGTTTTTGACAGGAAAAACACTTCATGATGTTGTTTCAGTTTGGGATCAACCATGATCTCGTGGTAGAGTAGGAAGCAATCCAACATTGCTCTCAGCACAACGAAAGCAGAATACATTGCTGCATGTTCTACCAGTTGCAAAGCTCTATGGCTTCGAAAGTTGCTGACCGACCTATTTGACCTAGAGATGGAAGCAACCATGATCCTATGTGACAACCAAAGCTGCATAAATATGACAGAGAATCCTGTATTCCATGACAGGTCGAAGCACATAGAGATTCGTTATCATTACATCCGTGACATGGTGCAGAGAGGAGCCTTAAAACTCCAGTACATTAGCACAGATGAACAGGTTGCTGATGTGTTTACCAAGTTTCTATCTCATGTAAAGTTTGAGCACTTTTGAGATAAGCTTGGTATAGTCTGAAAGGACCTTGCTCGAAAGGGGGAGTAGCTGTTGTGATATGACTAGTACTAAGCTTCCATCTTGATAACCGTGACATAAAGCCAGTCTAGTATCTTGCTTTCAACTTGAGTGCTGTGACGTAAAGCAAGACGTTGTGATGAGACTAGTACAGTGCTTCCAGTTTGATAGCTGTGACGTAAAACCAGTCTAGTATCTTGCTTGCAGCTTGAGTGCTATGACGTAAAGCAAGACGATGAGATGAGACTAATACCGTGCTTCCAGCTTGATAGCTGTGACGTAAAGTAGGTCTAGTATCTTGCTTTCATCTTGAGTGCTGTGACGTAAAGCAAGACATTGAGACAAGACTAGTACTGTGCTTCCGGCTTGAGAGCTGTGGCATAAAGCCAGTCTAGTATCTTTCTTCTAGCTTGAGTGCTGTGACATAAAGCAAGACGATGAGATGAGACTAGTATTGTGCTTCCAGCTTGATAGCTGTGACGTAAAGCCAATCTAGTATCTTGCTTCCAGCTTGAGTGCTGTGACGTAAAGCAAGACAATGAGATGAGACTAGTACTATGCTTCCAGCCTGATAGCTGTGACGTAAAGACAGTCTAGTATCTTGCTTCCAGCTTGATAGTTGTGACGTAAACCAAGATGAGTACTGTGCTTCTAGCTTGACAGCTGTGACGTAAATCCAGTCTAGTATTATGATTATGAGCTAGCCTCGTGCTGTGATGATGATGATGATGTATTAGTTTTATAGTAATTCATATTGATGCAGATGATGATTGCATTCCTTTGAGAATGATGATGTTGCTGATGAAGAAAAATTCCGATGATTTATAGATACGCCAGTTAGTGTTCCAAGATGATATTAATGATGCTGCCCTCCTGATGCTGTTGATGATAAAGGCCTCTCTCTCGTATGATGCTGTTGAAGAATAACCTTCTTGTTAAGGGGGAGTGTTGAAATAATGTAACTGCAAAGTGTATTCTAATTATTATTTGATATATTATTCATTGGATCAATCCCCATTGTGGATTGATCATATCGACTACTGTAAAGGACCAAATCCCCTTTTGCGGATTGGTCATAATGTAATTTTAATAAGAAGAATAAGAAGTCGGCCCCAGAATATATCAAAGAATCCCCCAGAATATAATAAAGGTGGTTATAACCACCCAGAAGAAGAAGTTGGCCCTGCCAGTGAAAAGACACTTCCACACGTGCCAGACTTGTATAAATAAGGAGGCTAGCGCCTCACTTAGACACACACTCACTTGTTCATTGAGAGACAAGTTTCAGAGCTGCAGTTGGAGAAGAGAGAGAGAGAGAGAGGCACATCTTTGGGAGAGGACTTTCTGTACTTGTTTGAGTTATCTCTTGGCATTGCATTGTCTATCTATATTAAGGAAGTTTTGCTGGGTTTTCTGCCCCATGAGGGTTTCCCAGGATAAATGATGTGTCTCTCGTGATTGTGTATTTCTCAGTGATCCTATATTATGCTATTGTTATATATTGAAATGCAAAGAACTCTAATAATATCTTAAACATTAACAAATCAAAAATTTTAAACCATGTGAAAACTAGCCTTAAGAAGAAATTTGAAATGACAGACTTCAGATTTTTGCACTATTTCCTTGGCCTCCAAGTTTTGCAAACCAATGGAGGAATTTTTCTTTCCTAGTCTAAGTATGCTTGTGACCTTCTTTGTTGCTTTCACTTGGATGATTGTAAATCAACCCCTTCTCCCTTCTAGTCTGGATTCAAGCTTACTGCCACCTGTACTTCTCCTGAAGTTGATGCCACCCTGTACCGTCAATTAGTTGGTAGCCTCTTATACTTGAGTCATATCTGTCTTGATCTTTCCTTGGATGTTGGTCTTATTTCCTGGTATATGAAAGCACCCCACGAAATCCATTGGAAAACAACTAAAATGATACTTTGCCATGTCCGTGGTACAGTTTAGTTCGGGATTCATTACAATTCAGGGGGGTTTTCTTTATTGGTTGGTTTCACTGATTCAGATTGGGCCGGTGACCTTGATGATCGAAAGTATACTGCATGTGATGTTTTCAGCCTTGGTTTAGGACCTGTCACTTGGGCCTGTAAGAAACAATAGGCTATTGCACTTTCTTTAGCAGAAGCAGAGTACCGAGCAACGGTAAATGCAAGTCAGGAAGCCTTGTGGCTTTGACAGATCCTTTCAGAGTTTGGATTCCAACAGCAACATCTAAGGAGCTTTTGGTGCGACAATCAGAGTGCCATCAAGATCGCCAAAGACCCAATTCAACATCAATGCAACAAACACATCGAGATACACATGCACTTCATCAGAAAGCTCATTCATGATCAAGTTATTGAAGTGCTCTTTTTCCCTATAGAAGATCAAGTTGCAGACATTTTCACAAAGACTCTTATAGAAGCGAATTTTTCCAAACTTCGATCTATGTTAAGAGTTCAAGAAGTTGTCATCAAGGGGGGATAGGCTCTAATGCCTCCTTCCTTATCCTATTGTGTCAATATTGTAAATCCTTCAATCCTATCCCAAGTTGTTCTTAAGGGGGGATGTTAGGATATTTAGACACTTAGGAGCTAGTTAAGATCTACTTGGTCTAATGTGGCA
Organism: Picea sitchensis; assembly: GCA_010110895.2. Classification (NCBI taxonomy): domain Eukaryota; kingdom Viridiplantae; phylum Streptophyta; class Pinopsida; order Pinales; family Pinaceae; genus Picea; species Picea sitchensis. Next base: position 931,179 of record SNQJ01S0000168.1, on the reverse strand, counting down.
TTAGGTAAAAGTGTGTGTCTTAGTGTGTTTCTTTAGTATGCATTTGTAGTTAGGAAATCCGACGGTCACGATATGTTCCCGACATAGAGTGATCCAACGAGTCATATTCTCCTCAATCTTAACAACCATTGATCCGTGGTTTAACACCCGATTGGTCCATAATCTCTATTTAAAGAGCATGGAGTGTCATTTGCCAATGATCGATTGTGAGAAACACTCTTGTAAAATCTCTTTGTAATCTTTCTTTTGCATTAATAAACTGCTCCAAGTGGTTTTGTTGGCCGGGGCCGTGGATGTTTCCCCGTAGGGGTTTTACCACGTTAAAACATCAATGTGTTGATATTTGATCTGGTTGTGTGAGTGGTTACTGAAGGTGTTTGTCCTCTGTTGGAATACCTGTGTTTTCAAACAAAACATAGTCAACTTTATAATTTTAAATGCTTTTGATTATGTTTCTTGAAATTCCTAATATGCAAATTACAAAAACAATCATGCATTAAATCATGTTAATCACAAGGTTCACCTCCTTCCTTCATTTTCCACACTCTTTTTGATGCATACCATTCATAGCCACTGAGATATCACCCTAGGTCTTGAAATGGTCCCACTCGTCATGTCATTCTCACTCTACTATAACTAGTATATAAGTTACCCATTGTAGCATTCGACTCTTGCGCACACCCGATGTGACTTATTCTTGTGGACAATTGTGTGCATGTGATCCGGTTCATTATATGATTGACTGATTTGATTATGGAACATGATGATGTTTGTGGATTTGATGATACATTATTTTATATTATTTATATCGATAGGTGCTATTGACAGGTTTTCCTGAGTGTGTAGGACTCTGGACGTTTGAGGATGCCGATGGCATCGATGGATCTCCTTGGACTTCAGATCAAGTTAGGGAGTGGACGATTATGGTTTGAATGTTTTGATATTACATATATGACATATGAATATATATTATGATGGTGATTGCTATTGCTGACATGTTTCGTTGATGGATGCAGGATGAAGATAGCTTGCTAACCAGATTCACATTAGGAGTAAAGGGGTCACGCATGACAACCATAGATATTGAGGGAGAGGTGTGGCAGTAGCCCTGCCACAACCTACTAGCACTCCCACCATGGATCGAACTGTAGGTTAACGATTACCTAGTTTGAGAGATCCACGATGCCATAAGGGAAGACTGAGATAGTCACTCACGATGATTCTTAGGGGTGCACAATAAGGCAGGGTCCTTATTCCTTAGAGGCCTTTAGTCTCCCACAAGGTCACCCGACGGAGTATTGACTCTAGGTGTTTGACGTCTACCAAAATTAGTCAAAAGGAGAGTGGAACCCTTGGAGCACATAGTGCATATTTAAGGGCACATCGCACAAATAAAACGGGAATGCAAGCGAGTGACACACTTGGAGCACGCAGTGCGTTTTAAAGGGCACGCCACGATTTTAAATCTGGCAAGTTAATAAACCTAGTACCTAGAAAATTATGCCTCCCTAGGACCTGGTCGACCTTAAAATGAATGATGGTATGAGTAAAGTTTAATAACAATTTTTTTTCTTCTTTTAAAAACTGTCGCCCAACCTAGTGAATTTAAAACCTAGGTCCAAGTGGAACATTGAACAAAAAAAAAAAAACCTAAATGGACATGTAACAAGAAGGGTGTAAAGAAAATTCAAACATTAATAATTAAAGTGAAATTTTAATGAAAGATTAAATTATTAAAAGGGTAAATTGTTGTTTATGTCTAAACTTAGATAAAAAGAGGAACTTAAAGAAAAGGGGAAACTTAAAGAAAATGAGAATGTCTAACTTAGTACAGAATCTAGCCTTTGGAATCTTCTAATCATGAACTCGACTAGGCTTTAAGTAAGGCATCAGTCATTTAATAAATCTAAGGGAATAAAGGGACACCGAGGAGCGTTTTTAGGAACGCTTTTAGGTGGGTGAGGGAAATAGGAAAAATTGAATTAATTAATTAATTAATTTTTGGTGCAACTAAGGGATCGAGTCACATATGTAAGGGGGAGGTTTATCCTAATTAAATTTAATAAAAATAATCTAATGAGGGTTTGGGAAACTAATCACTAAGAAAACTCTATAAAAAGGATGACAAAGGAGGAGTATGGATCTGACCGGTATGCATAAGGTGCCAAAATTTTTCTTGTGGGAGTTGGGATGCCCAACTCGAAAAATGGAGTGGTAGCTTGACCTTGCGAGGCGAGATGGGAGCTATATTTTTCTCTGGTTTTGGTCCGCGTGGCCCCTTTGCGGCTCAGGGGGAAGAAGAGTACCCCTAGCGTTGGCTGGGAGGTACCAGTAAAGTCCATCGGTTAGAAAGCAAGGGAGCAGAGACTGGTTTGAGTAGATGAACATCCACCGGTATCAATCATCAGTACACCATATTTAATACAATTATCACTTAGATTCCTTTTGTATCAAATTACAGTTCAATGTTACTAATGGATGTAGTATATTAATGAAGTTCAGATCTCTTGTACTAATTATTAAATTTTAACTATTAAGATGATTGATCGTTAAATGGGAATGAATCTAAGAGACTGTATTTTATTTTATTATTATTTTCATTCTGTTGAATCCGAAATTACTTCTATTCATGTCTGAAATTGTTGAGTGGATAAATGCTAATGAATCTAAGAGGTTGTATTTTATTTTATCATTATTTCAGTTCTGTTGAATCCATGGTGAAATTACTTTTGTTCATGTTTGAATTAGTTGAGTGGCTAAATGCTAATGAATCTAAGAGATTGTATTTCATTTTATTATTATTTCAGTTCTATTTAATCCATGGTGAAATTACTTCCGTTCATGTCTGAATTTGTTGAGTGGCTAAATGCTGATGAATCTAAGGGACTGTATTTTATTTATATAATGAGTTCGGTTAAATCCAGTGTGAAATTTACTTCTGTTCAAGTATGAACTCATTGAGTTGCTACATGCTAATGAATCTAAGAGATTACATTTTATTATTATTTCAAGTATGTTAAATCCATTGTGACATTTACTTCAGTTCATGACTGAATTCATTGAGTTATAACTGTTCGCTTAGATGCCTTAGCGAAGTATGCTATCACAAGCTTAAGAGTAGATAAGAAAAGAGGATAAGTTATTGAGGGGACCATCTGCTTGCAGTTGGGTGGTAATAATTCTTAACGGAACTTCCTTATGGTTTCGCATTCTTATTTTTTTTATCAGGTTATTGTAGCGCTCCCGAAGAAATCTGCAACAATTTTTTATTGGATTATTACTTTGTCTAATCCTTCCCAAATGACTAGATTACTCACTAGTGTGGGATGGATTCCTGTACGAATAATTGTTGCCAAACCATCGTTGGGGTCGACCTGGTCACCTGTAGATAGAACCCTCCATTTCCCTTCAGTTGCTACGCCTTGAATGTAAAAGACTAAAACCCAAGTCAGTTTTCTTACTCTCACCTACCTTAACCACCCCTTATCGTAGTACCTTGCTTTAGTATTTTTGGAGCACAATTATCCGTGTCCCACAGGCCCACAGTCGGTGTCTCTCACTCCCTTGCCCGGACTCCGAGGTGGCAAGGAGAAATGCATAGAGAAAAGAATAGAACAATATATTGAAATGTATGAAGAAGAGTACAAAAATGAAGTTCTGAAGAAGTTCTGAGAAGATACAATGTAAAGGGAAATAGCTGAGCTAAATAGGCTCAAGCAAGACAAAAATAGAAAGTACAGTTGTCTAGTACAACTGGCAGTGTACAGTCAGACTGTTGAGGTTACAATATGTTTAATACTCCCTCTTAAACTCAACAATTACAATCATCAGCACTAATTATGCCTAAGTGTTGTCTCTGAAAATCAAAAACCGATTTTCCTAGTGGCTTTGTAAAGATATCAGCAAGCTGATCTCGAGAACCACATAATTGTAGTGCAATATCACCATTATTGACTAGCTCGCGTATGAAATGAAAACAAGTGTCAATGTGTTTTCTTTTCTTGTGAAACACATGATTTTTAGATAAAGCAATTGCTGAAGTATTATCACAAAAAATAGGAGTTGGATCCTTTTCTGTATGTGACATATCTTTCAATATTCTTCTCAGCCACACAACTTGACAAGAAGATAAGGTAGTAGCGACATACTCTGCCTCTGCAGAAGATATTGAAACAATTGGCTGCTTCTTTGATGCCCATGAGATTAGATTCGTGCCCAGTTGAAAAACATGTCCAGATGTGTTTTTCCTGTCATCTAGGCTGCCTGCAAAATCACTGTCTGTGTAACCATAAAGTTGATTACTATCAGATTTGGTGTACCATAAGCTGAAATTGAGAGTTCCTACAACATATCTCAAAATTCGTTTCGCCATTTTCCAATGAGAATCTTTGGGGGATTCCATGAATCTGGAAACAAGGCTGGCTGCATACATAATGTCAGGCCTAGTTGCTATAAGATACAACAAACTGCCTACTAAAATTTTGTACAGAGTAGAATCCACTGTAGGACCTTCATCATTCTTGCTCAATTTTGTGCCTAGTGGTATGGGGGTTTCTGCTGGATTGCATCCTTCCATGCGAAATCTTTTGATGATGTCTGCTGCATACTTTTTTTGACAGACAAAAATGCCTTTGGTTGATTGATCAACCTCAATTCCTAAAAAATATTTCATTATGCCAAGATCTGTCATCTCAAACTCAGATTGCATGGCATGTTTAAAATCTTTTGACTCAAGATTTCCTGTATAGATCATGTCATCAACATATAAACATACAATCAAAATTTTACCATGCTGGTCTATTTTGGTGTAAAGAGTTGGCTCATTTTGGCTTCTGCGGAAACCACTTTTGATCAGATAAGTGTCAATTTTGCTGTACCAAGCTCTTGGAGCTTGCTTTAAGCCTTACAAGGCTTTCTTCAACCGATATACTTTGGCTGGGTGCTCTTGGACTTCAAATCCAGGTGGTTTATTGACATAAACTTCTTCTTCTAAGAAACCATTCAGGAATGCTGACTTGACATCCATTTGGTATACTTGCCATTTTTGTTGTGCTGCTATGGCCAATAGAGTCCTTATAGTGTCTAATCTTGCTACTGGAGCAAAATTTTCACCATAATCAGTACCTGGTTGTTGTGAGAATCCTTTGGAAACAAGTCTTGCCTTGTGTTTTTCAATCTGCCCTTTTTCATTGAGTTTAGTTTTGTAAACCCACTTGACACCAATACTTTTCTTGTGTCTTGGCAAATCAACAAGATCACATGTCTTGTTCTTCTCAATGGAGTCAATTTCTTGGTTCATGGCTTGAACCCAATGTGGCTCCTTAGCTGCTTCCTTAAAGGATGTAGGTTGACATGACATTAAAGCAAAAAGATTGTGCTGTTCAAAGTCATCCAACTGCTGATGGATTTCTCTCAAACTT
>SNQJ01S0000168.1:902058-924960 GCA_010110895.2 Picea sitchensis | reverse complement strand
CATCAATAAACGTTAGAAAGTAAAAACTACCACCTATTGACTCTGTTTGCATTGGTCCACATAGGTCAGTGTGAACAAGTTCAAGATGTTGTTTGGCTTGATTGGAAGACTGTGGAAAACTAGTTCTCTTATGTTTTCCAAGTTTGCAAGACGCACATGGGGGAATTTGCTCTTTAAAGATAGGAAGACCTTTGACCATGGAGTTCTTCTGAAGAAGACTTAGACTCTGAAATGGTAGATGTCCAAATATTGTATGCCAAACCATTGTTTCATTTAGGGTTGATGCACTTTGTGCATATGGTTGACTCAGATTTGCAGTTCTGAGGGTAAGGGGAAACATCCTATTTGGAGTCATATGGATTTCAGAAATCAATTTTCTGCTGGGGTATTTGTCATATATTTTGCAAGATGTTCCCTCAAAAAGTACCTTATAGCCATGTTCAATGAGCTGTCCTACACTTAGCAAATTATGTTTCAGATCTGGAACATGATAGACATTGTTTATGTCTTTCTTTACATTTTGTTTAGTAAGAATAGGAACAGTTCATTTTCCTTGAACTTTGACTAAGAAATCATTTCCTAGTGTAATATCAGATGAGATTGAAGAATCAATGCATGAAATTAATTCTTTGTTACCTGTCATGTGATTGTTGCATCCACTGTCCAACAACCAGAGATCTTTAGGTTGTTCTTCAGTCTTGTGGCACGAAAGAAACATACCTCTTGAGTTTTCTCTCGTGTGATTTGACACATGTTCTCTGCCTAAGAGCTGATCTGCTTGCTTCTTCCTACATTCAGATTCATAGTGCCCATACTTTTTGCAGTAATAGCATTGTATGCTTGATTTTTTGTTTGACCTTCCCCTCTGCCTCTTTGAGGTTGGAAATTCTGATGTTGATTTTGTTGCTGTTGTCTTTGACCTTGGAAATTTTGATTCAGATATTGTTGTCTGTTACCTCCACTGGAATGAGGGTTACTTTGATTGCTCCCTCTTCCTTGGTGACCTCTGCTTCCTCCTCGTCCTCTCTCTCTGCTGAAGGAGAATTGAGTTTTGAAGGCATTGGATATTGACTCATCTGTGAGATGCAGTCTAGTCTCATGTGTCACCAGAGAACCAATTAATTCATCTGTTGATAACCTTGACAGATCCTTGGATTCAAGGATTGTTGTAACAACCATTTCGAATTTCTTTGGTAAACTTCTGATAATTTTCTCAACAATTCATTGATCAGTGATGGTTTCACCAGTCAGTCTGATCTGGTTCACGATTCCCATGACTCTGGTCATGAACTGATCCACATTTTTAGACTCTGTCATTCTTAAAGTCTCGAATTGTGTCCTCAAGGTCTGCAGTTTAACTATTTTGACCCTGTCATTTCCTTGATAGGAAGATTTAAGAATGTCCCAGGCCTGTTTGGAAGTACCAGCGCCTGTGATTTTTGAAAAAATCGAATCATCCACAGAATTCTGAATCCAGAATTTCGCTTTATTTTCTTTGTTCTTCAGTGTTGCCTGAGCAATTCTCTATGGATTTGTCATGGCAGAAAGGGCGGCTGGATCTGGTTCCACATATCCAAGATCCACTGGTTCCCAACACTCTTGTGCTTGCAAGAACAATCTCATTCGAAGAGACCAAAATTCGTAATTCTTTCCCAGAAGAATCGGACCCTGAGTTGGTCCTAAACTGCTAGATGACGCCATAAAAAAAAATTTGCAGAAAAAATAGAGGCAAATTTCGTGTTTACCTCCGATCGCTGAAACGCCGATTTGCCGATGGCCGAAGGGAGCTTATCGGGCTTGAATTGGCCCCTAGTCTCCTTGCAATGTGACCACGCGCCTTACTTTTAAAGCGCTACGGGATTTTCCTATTTTTGCCTTTCAAAATGCCGAAACGCGAAATTCGCCTTTGGACAAATTAATGGTCCATATCGTGCTATGATCTGACGGTCCAGATCTTATCGGAATATTGCGAATCAGGACTTCGTGAACCCTGATGTCGAGCTCTTTTGTCTCCGCGATTCCCCGATCTCCAATGTTGCGATGGCGTATTCCTTTCGGGACTTTCCCGATTCCTTTGATCTTTGCCATGCGTCCCAGCAAATGGACGGTTGTGATCTCTCTTCGCGATTTCGCGATTGGATATGACCCAGACGTCTCGTCTCCAGGATCCGCGAAACGCCGGACGCTGATGCGTCGAGTGATTGTCGGGATTTCAGACTTCACGGTTCCGAAGTGCTCGAGATCCTTTTCCTCAGGATTCACGATTTGCCGAATCTCGATCTGTCGATGACTCTTTCCTTTTCGGGACTTTTCCCGAGTCCTTGGATTTACTCCACGCGTCCCTTCAAGATGGATAGTCCTCGTTGTTTCGTGATTTCGTGACTTGCGACTCCAAGTTTCTCTGACGATTTAGAACCCCAGTTGCCGAAACGCCGACGGTTTCCTTGATGTTCGACGCGTGTCCAACCAAATGGACGGCTGCGATCTTATCGCTATTTCGCATATCGCGATTTCGCGAGTTGCGAAGTCTTGTTACGACGGTCTTTCAAAACCGCGAACTCCGATATGCTGATTTGACGACACTTGGATCTGCTGCCACCTGTCCTCTGAGATGGACGACTCACAGGTCCTCTCGGGATTTAGCGATATCGCGTATCAGAGTTTTTGGAGAGCAGTCTCCTTTGCTCGTCCAACTCCCGATTCCCAATTTTGCGATGGGAGAAGATCGATGGCTCACGATCTTTCATGATCCAACGGTCCAGAATGACTCGTGATTTCGCGATTCGCGAATTCTCACGACAGACTTCTGACCTTTACACTTGCGAGTTAGCGAAACGCCGAGATCTCGCCACGTGTCTCTTGATGAATGGTCCAGATGATGTTGTGACTTCACAAGTCAAAAATTTCTCCTGTGCGTTCCAGAGGACTAAACCTCGTGCACCTTCTCGCTGATCCAACGACTGTCGGTCCTCTACGAAAGATCCAACGGCTGAAATTATTTCTCCTTTCCTCGCTCTCCTCGTCCCTTCTGAACTGGTTTCCTGCTTCGGATCCGTTCTCAGGACGAATCTTATGGCCGCGAAGGTTTTTCTTTGAACTTGAGACACGTTCTTTGCTCCTGTGGAAGAAGGATATGTGAATCTTTCAAAGATTTGAAAGAAATTTACGGATTCTTCGTTCTCTGCTACAATCTTTGACAGGTTTGAGCGATTTCCATAAATCTTTAAACGATTCTGCCTTCTGTAGGAATCTTTAGCGAATTTGAATGAATTCTTTGACTTCTTCAAAAGTTCCCGCCTCCTGCAGCTCTTCTTCATAAATCTTTGACGATTCTTGAAAATTACAAGAATCTTTAAAGTTTCTTCTTCTCGGTCTCTGCTTCCTCATTCTTTCGAGCGTAGTACGCTCTGCAAACTCTGCAAGCTTCCTATGTTGATCTTTTGAACGTAAGACGATCTGCTTCCTCGTGGAAGTTTCCTACGAGGATCTTTCGAGAGTATGACGGACGACTCTCCAAACCTTGTGAAAGAGACTGTGTCGCGTGCTCTCAGGATCCGTGAAGCTCTGCGCTGTGAGGATCGAGTTGCTCTCCAGCTTGTGTGAAGAGGCTTACTACTGTAGCTCTGATACCATGATAAATTGTGAAGCAAGAAATGCAGAGAGAAAGAATAGAACATAAAACAATATATTAGAATGTAAGAAGAACTGAAGAGGTTCAGAAGAGATTACAATGCAATGGGAAATAGCTGAGCTAAATAGGCTCAAGAAAATCAAGAATAGAAAGTACAGCTGTCTAGTACAACTGGCAGTGTATAGTCAGACTGTTGAGGTTACAATATGTTTAATAAATAAGTCAAGGACTATTTTGTGATTATAGCATTGCTCGGGATAGATTTAATTTTTAGTAAGGAATTCTTAGTTTTTTCTAGAGAAGACCGTCGGTTTGCTGAAGTAAACTTTCAGAGTGCCTCCAGAAATTGCTGATCGGATCCCAACAACTCTCAGAACGTAGAGATTGCCAGGTCGCGAGTGAGGCATAGAAAACCATAGTAGGAGATCTGGGCGTTTGAGGTAGTACAGAGATGCCAACCTAGGTTGATGTCCCTGGTCATTCATACACCCTTTTAGCAACATCGAAAGAGAAACAACGTTGATGTTTTGGGTCTGCCGTAGGATGGAAGAGTCCGTGTTGATTTTTCCTTGCCACCGGGGATGAATTTCTACTGCCAAACTAATGATCTCCCTCCAGAGAAAGATTGTAATAGCTGGTAAATCGAAAAACGAGAAATGGGTGATTGTTGCTGTTGTTAATTAATGTGGACTAATGAAATGGGTGATTGTTACTCTTGTTAATTAATGTGTTAATCCATTGACATACATGTCATGGTACATGGCGACGATGTGTCGGCATGGTGTCATATTCGATTGTTAATGCATTATTGTTGTTCGTTAACTATGTGATTGATGTGTCGATGATGTCGCTCTCATTGATGTTTTATTTTCCCTAAAGCAACACTAGTAAAAGAAAAAAAAATTGACCTGTTGTACATCGCTTATTGTCATAAGGGTGGGGTCATTACATATGGTATCAGAGAGGGTTCAACCCTGGGATTGTGGATCGTCATGCCTTCCACTGGTTTATACGCTTGATTATTAACTTAGCGCTAATTGATTTATTAACCTGTCCTTGCAGTAATCATGGTTAGAGGATTCCATAGAGATCCGCGACGTGGTGTCCGGGGAGGAGGCACGATGCCTCCAGTAGCACCCGCTCCAGAGGGGTCCAAACCCCAAGGAGAAGAACAAGGATTAAGCATGAGAGGATTTCCGTGCAGGATGTGTTGGATCTGAAAGGGTCCTTCCAGGGAAATTTCATAGGCCATGATTAATCGTATGTTAGAGACGATGCCAGAGCACCTATACCCCTAAGGGTACACAATGCGCCCTAGTCGGTACAGGTAGCGTTCACCGAGAACTCTAGAAGTTCAAGTTTCGTGAGCTCTTGGGTGCCACATATAGCGCAACTGCCGAGACATGGCTGGAGAACAAGGTGACGTGATTCGTGCTTCACAGTTTTGACCTCCATCATGAAGTTCTGCATAGGCGGTCTTCGACTAAAGGGGAGCGCTCTTCTATGGACGAAGATGCTCCTACCTCAGCTAAACATGGCCGCCGAACCCATGTTAGGGGAATGGTTCGAGGAACGATTTTGGGGAGAAGTAATTGTCAGAGGAATTCGTTGAGAACCGACTCGTTGAGTTCAACGCCTTACGATAGGATGGTCGTATGGTGCCGGATTATGAGACCAGATTTATGGAGCTGCTTCGGTATGCCCCACATATTAACATGAAGAAGCTGGGTATCAACAAGTTCATTTTCGGCCTTAACTCAAGTTTTTGTGCAAAGGTGAGGATCTTAATGCCTTGGACATTGCATGATGCAGTCCAATAGGCCTCTTAGTTGAGAGATAATTGACCGCGGTAGTCAGGGAATGACTACTGCAAGACTGTCTGGACTGATGACATATGGTGCGCAACAACATCAAACACCAACCAGACAAGACATCTTAGTAGCAAGATACGTCTCTGTAACCCTTGTTCATGACACCATGATGATGGGTTCCTCAGTAGAAGACCCCCTACAGGGGATCGCCGCCAACAACCACAGTTAGGTTTGTCAGCGGAACAGACCGAGATCTTAGGCTATTAGGCCAAAAATTTCTACTTTGGAGACCAGGAGTGTAGGACTGGAGATGCGTGATGGACGTGTGGAGAGTCACCTTACTAACAAGATTGTTGGGTTGAAAGGGCCCGAGCAACCAAGTCAACATGACACACTACCGTGTCAGATATGGGCAAGGCCCATAGGATTCATGACCACGGTAAACAACCGCTAGGGCGAGCACCAGTCTAATGTGCTTGAGGCATCACAACCATCACTAAACAAACTTTTAGTATTTGTTATACCCCGGTGCTACAAAGAGATCAAATTCTAGTATCACGCTGAAGGGATTTAGGTAAGGGAATTCGACAGGATGAGTTTAGATTCGCCGATATGGCTTCGTGTACCAACCATATGGTTGGAGGAAGGGGTATGAACTATCGCTTTAACCTGGGGATAGTGTAATGAATTCTGACCTACATCACGATCTTAAGATCTTATGACGACATGATCAATATGGACTGGTGGGAATCGCACTATGTGATACTCAACATTAAGATGAGGTGGTTGAGTTGCACTGACGATGAAGGGAAGATAGAAGATTGATGGTAGGGAGAAAATAGGGAGTATCCCCAAGGTTCACTTCTACCCTACAACTACAAGAGAGCACACACAATGATGCAATATATATGCATACTTAGCGTCGAATTTCAAGGGCGTGGCGGAAGGACGAGAAGACCTTTCGGTAGTACGAGAGTTTGCAGACGTGATTCTCAGCAGAATTAGTAGGTGTGTTGCCCAAAGCCAAGATGAGATTTACCGTCGAACTAAAAAATGGGACTAAACCGATGACAAGAAAGCCTTATCAAATGTCGATCCCTGAGTTACAGAAGTTGAAAGTGCAACTGAAGGAGTTGCTGGACCTAGGACTTATATGTCCCAGTGTATCGCCTTGGGGTGCTCTTGTTAATTTCTTACGGAAGAAGGATGGGTCGTGGAGACTCTGCTTGACTACCGTCGAGTATTCCTTGACGACATTTGATATATTCTCATATGATGGAAGACCAGGATGAACTTTTATGCTTGGTACTATAGATTTGTGAGAGAACAAGTTACGGGAAGCAATCACAATGCTATCGAGGATTCATTGCTTAGGGCATGTTATCTCCGATGAAGGTATCACTATGGATCCAGTGAAGGTAGAGGATATTATGGAGTGGCCTACTGTAACATCCCTAACCATCAACCAGCCTGGGCAATGCCACTACTCAACTCTGACTTAGCTGCGATACCAAACTGTAGCATCCCCGACCCTTCATAGAGACCGGGTAATGCTACCACTGCGGAACATTCACATATAAATATATATAACATGAATTTTAATCAAAATTAAACACATAACACAGAGTTACTGTTACCATTCAGATTCAAACAAGATTAACAGTAAATCCACATGCAATGAAACACATGATAACTGTAACGACCCTAAATTGATAAATGGTTAAAGATTATTAAGTAAGATTTAATTAAGGGATAATTGTAGTTAACAAAATAATAAATTATCTGTTGACCACATTTAATGACTTGAGGATTACAATTTAAAAGATCAATGAAAATGTTATAAAATGGTGGCGTATGGAGGGCGAGGAGCCCAGAAATCCCGAGATGATAAAAACATTAATGGAGGGACGAAGGACGGAGGACGGGGGGAGGTTGTGGAGTAATTGAGTGAGTCGGCAGGGAGGAATAAGGGATGGGAAGAGGGGGATGTGCGCACCATTCGGGGGGATGGATGCTGCGCACTGTATTGCTAAGCCAGTTGTATTGGCCGAGAGCCATTGCATTGTGCCGTAAGCAGAATTTCTATGCACTGTGGTATTGGCTGTGAGCCTGTTGTATTCTCTGTGGACTGTTGGCTTGCTAGGAGCAAGGAACAGAGTGTTCTGGACTGTGGCTTTTGATCAGGGGAGGCACCGAGTTGCTGGAGGTTTTGGGCACGGAGGGCCAGGATATCCGTAGATATCCTGGAGCTAGGTAGCTTTCCTAGTTGGCAGGGAGGACATTAGTTTTGGGCAGTTATTTTCCTGTTTGTGGCAGGGTTGATCTGTGAAGCAGGGAGCAGAAAGGCAGCAACAGAGAAGGAGGCAACAAAAATTAGCATCAGATCCAGGTACTTGTTAAGTTATGCATTTATTTCATACTGTAAATCATTTAGTATTTATCGATAAATCCAAGTTACTAAAGTTGCTATTATAAAAGTCGATATTATGTTATGAAGTTTTGTTTCAGTTTACTTTCTTAAAATGTTTAGGAAACTTAATGACCCTTAGTAATATATGGGCATTACAATAACATTCAAGCATCAGTAGCACAAACATGCATAACGTATAAATTAAGCACAGACTAATACTTATCTTTTAGCTGGAGTAAATCCACCAACTACGTGCAGAACTTCCACGAACCTCCCAGCCATAGAACATGCTGCTCATCACGCTCAACAGTGGGTCACCCCTGAGCTGGGACTAAGATCCACCCAGGGCAAGGAAATCCTAGACTAGGCTGAGGTTACAAGAAACTACACAATGCAACCAGAAGGATTCTCTCTAGGAGCCTTCTTACGCTCACTACTCACAGATTCTCATTCCCCACATGTCTGTTCCACTCGGGAGTATACACCTTCACTGTCACACAGTCCACCGACTGCTTCACCTCCCTCTCAAGGTCTCGACAATAGGCCGGATCAGGAATTATCAGAGCTCCGTATCTGGCGCTGGAATCTCTTTGGGAGAAACCACTTCCCAGCAAACTCTCTCACCTAGGAGAGTTTCTCACAGGCCTGACAACCTGCCTCTTCAACTACAACCACCTCCCTCACCTGGAGAGAGTGTTGCACATAGGCCTGACAACCTGCTTCTTAAACTCCATTCCTGCACAAGGAGGACAACAACAAGGCTCAACAAGGAACAAACGACAGCAACAAGCCACACTCAGTCCAGGAATTGCGTGGCCATAACAATGTAGAATCATAACACACACGGCAAAAATATTACACAAGATACTCAGGCTTCACATAAGACGTGGATTAGTCCACGGGTTCTCACTGGGTTCACAGGACACACGGGTTGGTTTTTCCCCCTTCCCGTGCGTGGTTTCTCGGGTGACCGCAGATGTACAGAGGTCGGTGATAAAGACCAACGAGTTCAGAGAGAGAATGAGAAAATGGCAGCCCAAACAACCTTCACTGCGCGCGATTATGCAGATACAGACGTAGAGGCCAAAAACAGGTTCAGACTGACATCCCCGCGAACTTAGGTGGAGGATGACAGAATGACAGAACCACCCCCAACATGACTGACTCATCAATTTTAACTGCATGTGCCCAGGTCGACACTTGTCTTCCTGGAGCTGCATGAGTTCCACTTAGCACACGTTCCCTTTACATGAGCTTAGGACAACGCTCAAAATGTCCACCTTAGCCTTCAAGAAATAATAATAAATTATTATCCCCTTTAGAGGTAAGCCCCCTAGCTTATCCCCTAGGCCCACACACTTAGCCTCCTCCCTTATCCAACCTTGTGGAATCTTATTCCCCATCACTCTTTCTTCATGGTCAATCTACATGCAACAATGTTTATATTTTATTAATGATCTGCATAGTTACATATACAAAATCAGGCTCTTGGCCTTTAACATTTAATCTCTCCGGCCTAATAAACAAATAATCCCGCCAACTTATCAACACTCGACTCACTAGCTTACAAAACATGTTTACAATTTATAAATACAACTAGGGCACATCCTTGGGGTATTATAATCCCCTCCCCTTATTTTGCACTATCCTCAGTGCAAATTACTTGCACAACATCAACAAGATTTTCAAAATCTTCAAAAATATGCGGGTATTCTGCCCACATATCATCCTCATGCTCCCATGTCGTGTCCTTAGGACTGTATTAGGTCCACTGGACCTTTACAAGCCCTATGGCTCGATTCTGGAGCTACTTTCTTTTCTGGTCCAATCTGTGCACCAGACGCACTTGCAAGACGCCTTTTTGCTCCATCTAAATCACATTCCAATCAATTACATGATTAGCATAAGGTATATATTTATTAAGCAATGAATCATGAAACACATTATGTAGAGTCATGGATGCAGGTAATGCAAGCATATATCTAATGTATATATATGTATATACAGACAATTCTAATAACATTATAACATGTATACTAGATACACAACATACAATAAATAGAGAATTGTACTTATCTTTTGATTGAGAAGACTTCCATATCAACATGGTCTAGACCAAGGTACCAAACCTCAACAACACTCCAACCAATAGTCTCTCTTTACCCACATGCCTGTTCCACCCCAGGAGTTTACACCTTCACTATCACACAGTCCGTTGGCTGCTACACCTCCCTTTCCTTGGGCTTCAGCAATAGGCCGGCTCAGGAAGTCTCAGAGCATTGTGGCTCTTGAAGTTCCAACTGCCCTCAAAGGTTTCCAATCAACATCTTCCCCGAGCTACTCTTTGTAGTCAACATTCTAACTTTAATCAACATCATCTCATATGCAACACCCACATGCAGTTATCATGAAAAAACATAAAAAAATTCATTTAGGATCTCCAACTTAGTTCAAAGGGAATTCATCTTTTCCCCAAAACATAAAATTCTATTTCATAATTCATCTTGGCTGTTTCCATATTATGAGTGCAACCATCCTTGTGGTTTTCCACAAGCACCAAACTACATACCATTTTCCTTCAAGACTTCATCTTGCATACTGCCAAAAATTGTCAATATTTCCTGTACATTATAATTCAATTGTAATATGTACAAAATCTTATGCAATGATCTTAGAATTTCCTACATCTAGCAATTCAATCATAATTACCAAACAATTAAATAAAATAGAATGAATCGTCATTCTATGCATATGCATGTTCACAATATTATATGTAAGTTTATTACTTCTTTTTCTGAACAAAAAAATTTCCTGTAGTCAATGCTCATGTGACTACTTGACTTGAACCTTTCCTGTTGCAATGTCTAAAACCTCCCTGAAATGTCCTCAAGTTCATGAGTTAACAACATCTCAGCTGTTCGTAACAATTATTTCCATGCAATAATATATATATGCATGTACTTACAAAACACATTCAATCAATGCATTTAGTATACAATTCTGTCACTTATTATGCATGAGTGCAATTCTCAATGCATACTTATTCAATGCACCTTGCATTGAATTACATAATGCTCTTTATCTCAGTCATGTGTCTCACCATCCATAAGTTGTAATTCTGGCCAATGTGTTGACACATTCTCCACACACTTCCTATTGTCTTCCCAATTAATTGGATGCCTTCCTTTTCGACCCGAACACTACACCAATAATATAATTTTGTGGTGTTCATTAGTGTTAACAAAAAGGTTGCAGGCCAAGTTTTATTTAAAACTAGGAATATTTTAGTACCTATGTGGCTCATAACCTTTCCATATCCGTACCTTGCCATATCCAACTAGGTCCTGGTCTCATACATGACTAGCTTACTGGCATTCATTCTTACAAGAAGTTATTATCTTTTAAATCTTTGGTTGTTACCCCACAACCAAATTAACATGACATTCTACCATGTCAGTGTGTGCATTCAACAACTAAAAAGATTTGAATTAATACAGACCTCCAGCCTTTACCACATCTAGTGGTAAGCATTCAATAATATAATCACGTGATTTTATAAAATAACTCTGGCTGAGGAAATTCTTACCTAAATTTCCTTTCAGTAATTATGCAAAAAGAGTAATAAAAACTCATACCTGCATGACTGCCATTAATAAATTTTATACTACCCGAAAGCCTAATAGTAGTAGAATCTTTCATGCTTCTTTTATCAAACTTATAACCAACACTTTAGCTCTCTGTTGCTTCACTCCTTATGCAACAACATCACCAACAACACTTGCAAACACACAAGCATTATTTCCTATGGCTGATTCAACAAGTCGTAACATACTTGCTGCCACAGAAAATGCAACAACTTCTTTCTCCCCATAAAATTTTTCCTTTTTGATCCCAAAAGTCTACAATTCTTCCTAGATTCCTGGATCTTCTTGTGCTCCCATTGTAGTCACTGTGCATGACTATTTTTTCCATGAGCACTTTCGACGCAGTGCCCCTACCGCAGCGGGGTCTGCTGACCTTGCGGTCAAAGGATCTTTCAATCTTCTGAGTCACATTGACTCTTCGGGCTTGTGATTGAACCCAAAAAAATTATACACATGCCCCCTTTTCTCCTATAGGTGCAGGTCCTGACAAACCCACATGCTTATTCCTGCATGCTTCCAAAACTCC
Source organism: Picea sitchensis (assembly GCA_010110895.2). Classification (NCBI taxonomy): domain Eukaryota; kingdom Viridiplantae; phylum Streptophyta; class Pinopsida; order Pinales; family Pinaceae; genus Picea; species Picea sitchensis. The sequence continues at coordinate 912,938 of SNQJ01S0000168.1, read as the reverse complement.
AAGTTTCAGGCGCTAGCCCCTTTTTCATTAGCCCCTTCCTTCATAAGACCCTAGGCTATGACCTCATGGAAAAATTTGATTGCGGGCGTGGGAAAGAGTGGTTTTAGGCCAACCCACTTTTTGCCCCGCAATTCACTTCTAGCTACCACACATCACTTTATTAAAACCGTGGTATAAATTGCGGCCCGCTCTCAGATTTTTAACATCCGAGCAAGTTCTGGCCCCGCAATCCAGCTCGTCCGTTGATCTCCAATCCCTTGGGGATGATCTGCGATCAACAGTTGTTGGTCCTTTGCGCTCAGATCCAACGGATGGGATCTCTTCCTCTCCTCTGCACTTCCTTTGTTCTGCTGGATGCTGATCTAACGGTCCATGCTCCTCCCCACAATCGATCTAACGATTGTTGTCACTCCTCTTGAGATTTTTACTTCTTCCGCCTTGGAAGACTTTGTCAGTGTTCAAAGGCTTCGTCCTTTGACCTTTCTCCTGCTAGTACGCCTCCTGGATCTCATCTTCACTCTCATAAGTGTTATCTCTTCTGAGCTTTAGGACTTAGAATGAGTCCATCTCCCATGCACTCCTTGCGTTATCTCTTCTGAGATTTTCAAATTACTCAGTCTCCTAAGGGTCTCGACCCTTTTGTTTCCTTTCAAAGGAAAACTTTTTTCCCTCCTGGTAACCTTCTGCTCAAAGCACACCTTGCTGAGCGTTTTCTACAAAGTGTTCAACAGCTCTGTGAGTATCTTCCTATGATACTCTTCTCCCTGAACTCGACAAAGAGTTCTCTCCATGCACACTTGCACTCACTCTATGCCCGCCTGGCAGAGCCCTGTAGAGTTCTCAATGACTCTATCTCTCTCTGACCTCAACACAAAGTTCTCCCTGTACACTCCTTGCACTTCTGTTGATGAAGGTTCAACATTATCTCTCCTGAAACTCTCCGAGGTTAACTTACCTCTGTCAACGCACTCCTTGCGGACAATGTGCACTGCTTGCACTAAAAAAATAAAATAAGAGAAACAATTGAAACTTATTTAATAATTCACCAATTTACTCATTCAGATGAATTTGATTTAAGAAAATGTTCAAATTTCATTTTCTTTCCGAGATCTTCTCTTCTCTGTAATAATTTTTGGGCACTAGCCCCCTTCTCTCAGTCCCTAATCCACACGACCATGGGTCATGACCAAGCGCTAGATCAATAAGCGCTTGCTTGGGCCTTCGGCCTTCGGCTTCAGAAGATTTCAAAGCACCACACAACAATCTCTCGGGGTTCTAGATTACCGAACTCATGACCTAGGGCGGATCAACTGTCCACATCTACTCAACATCCGACGACTGACACTTACTATGGAACATTAGGTGTCTGAGTTCCAAAACTTTGAAGCTTCAGGACTTTGGAGGATTTTACATCTGCGCATCCCAGACTGTTAATCTCCGAACATTCCCAATCACCTTTGGTGACGTCATTACGTCACATCGCTGAGCACTCTTCCAATTGCGGGGGCATGCAACGACGGTTTGGAGTAACCTGCCTTTCATCCCACAATTCTTCTGAAGCTAACACATAACCCCTTGGTGAAATGGGGGTTTGGATTGCGGGACTGCCTTGGAGAATTAACTCCCATGCAACTTGGATCCCCGCAATGCCTCCTGGCCGTCGATCTTGATGTATCATGATCAACACCAGTGTGGATCCTCCGACCTTTAACTACATTAAGTAACCTTGGGTCCCACTAACCATGCTCAAACGGAGTGTCGCATGGCTGTTTACTAGCGGCTGACACGTGGCCCAGTGAGATGGGTGACACATGTCATGTTCCAACTGACATTTCAATCTTCCACAGTTTGGAACCCACTTATACTTGGCACACAACCCATGTGTCCACGTCAAACTTAGTGACATCACCATGCCACGTCACTTTGGAGTTTCATACATTGGGAGTTTCAACTCCTCTATGCTCGCTTTTGCCCAGAGCGTTTTCTTCCAAGTTAACTCCTCTGCACCTTCCCCAGATATGACGGTCGTAAAGGATTTCCCTTCCTTCCGAACAGATCCTATGACGTAGAATAGATTCTGTTACTCTGTGGATTTCCAAAGGAATTCACGACTAACTTCCTTGCAACATTACCAGATATGATGGTCGTGAAGGATTTTCCTTCTCCTGAACAGATCCTAAGGTCCACATTACTCTTCGGCCCAATACCACTTCTGTCATGGTTTTACGACACCACTACTCCTCTTGAGCTTCATAACATGACCAAGGTAACTTATTAGCACTCATGAAGGCTCTGGGGTTCGAAATTGGTCCTCTAGACACAATTTCCTCTTGAAACATTGGGTCCAATGACCACTTATCCAGCCCATTTAGGATCAATGTTTGAAACCTTGGCTCCGAACTTGATTTTTGTCCATACTGACAATAATTGTTTTCCAAAACTTTTTCTTCAACTACCACTAACATGGCCCATCCAGGCTCAGTGTTGTAACCATGCTATGATACTAATTTGTAACATCCCCAACCATCAATCGGCCTCGGCAATGCCACTACTCAGCTCTGAATTAACTGCGATACTAAACTGCAGCATCCCCAACCCTCCACAGATACCGGGTAATGCTGCCACTGTGGAACATTCACATATAAATATATATAACCTGCATTTTAATCGAAATTAAAAACATAACACAAAGTTACTGTTACCATTTAGATTCAAACAAGATTAACAATAAATCCACATGCAACATAACACATGATAACATTCAAGCATCAATAACACAAACATGCATAACATATAAATTAAGCATAGACTGATACTTATCTTTTAGCTGGAGTAAATCCACAAACTATGTGCAGACCTTCCACGAAACTCCCAACCATAGACCACGCTGCTCATCACGCTCAGCAGTGGGTCACCCCTGAGGTGGGAGTAAGCTCCACCCAGGGCAAGGGAATTCTAGACTAGGCTGAGGTGACAGGAAACTGCACAATGCAACTTGAAGGATTTTCTCCAGGAGCCTTCTTACGCCCAGTACTCACGTAATCTCATTCCCCACATGCCTGTTCCACTCGGGAGTATACACCTTCACTGTCACACAGTCCATCGACTACTTCACCTCCCTCTCAGGGTCTTGGCAACATGCCAGATCATGAATTCTCAGAGATCCATAGCAGGTGCTGGACTCTCTTTGGGAGAAAACCACTTCCCAACAAACTCTCTCACCTGGGAGAGTTGCTCAGAGGCCTGAAAACCTGCCTCTTCAACTACAACCACCTCCCTCACCTGGAGAGAGTGTTGCACACAGGCCTGCCAACCTGCTTCTTCAACTCCATTCCCGCACAAGGAGGAAAACAAAAAGGCTCAGCAAAGAACAGATGACGGCAACAAGCCACACTTAGTCCAGGAACCGCGTGGCCACAATAACCCACAATCATAACACACACGACACAGATAATACACAGGATACTCGGGCATCACAGAATACGCAGATCAGTCCATGGGTTCTCACTGGGTTCACAGGACACACAGGTCGGTTTTTCCCCCTTCCTGTGTGTGGTTTCTCGGATGACTGCGGATGTACAGAGGTCAATGACAGAGACCAATGAGTTCAAACGGACAATGGGAAAATGGCAACCCAAACAACCTTCACTGCGTGCGGTTATGCAAATACATACACAGAGGCCAAAAACGGGTTCAGACCGACATCCCTGTGAACTCAGGTGGAGGATGACAGAATGACAGAACCACCCCCAACATGACTGACTCATGAGTTTTAACTGCATGCGCCCAGGTCGACACTTGTCTTCTTGGAGCTGCATGAGTTCCACTTAGCACACGTTCCCTTTACAGGAACTTAGGACAACACTCAACATGTCCACCTTAGCCTTCAGGATATAATAATAAATTATTATCGCCTTTAGAGGTAAGCCCCCAAGCTTATCCCCTAGGCCCACACACTTAGCCTCCTTCCTTACCCAACCTTGTGGAAGATTAGTCTCCCATCACTCTTTCTTCATGGTCGATCTATACGCAATGATGTTTATATTTTATTAATGATCTGCATAGTTACATATACAAAATCAGGCTCTTGGCCTTTAACACTTAGGATCTCTGGTGTAATAAACACATAAGCCCGCCAACTTATCAACACTCGACTCACCAGCCTACAAAACATGTTTACAATTTATAAATACAACTGGGGCATGTCCTTGGGGTATTACACCTCCGTCGGAGAATGTCCCATAAGTGCATATCTTCATGGGTTTATTGGGATATTATTGACGGTTCATTGAGGGTTCTTCTAAGATAGCAACTCCAATTATGGAATTGCAGAAGAAGAACAAGAATTTTGTGTGGATCGAGAGATGCACAGAAGCATTTTGAAGGCTCAAGGAACTGTTGACAACAACACCAATACTAAAGGTCCCTGGCATGGATGCGGACTTCTTGGTATGCACAGACGCATCCAAGGAAGTCTTAGGCAGAGTCTTGATGCAAGGCGGTTGAGTGATCGCTTACATCTCGATGAAGTTAAGAAAGCATGAGGAGAACTACGTGACACACAATTTGGATTTGTTAGCCATCGTGTATGCCCTAAAAGTGTGGATACACTACCTAATTGGACAAAAATTCGAACTAAAAATGGACCACTGTGGTTTACAACACCTTTTACGCAAAATGACTTGAATGTGCAGCAAAGGAGTTAGTCAGAACTTCTTAGCGATTACGATCTGAAATTTTTCTACTTAAAAGGAACAATGAATAGAGTGGCAGATCCGTTGAGTCGGAGACCACACGTATTTTCAGTGATACCTCTTCAAACGAATCTACGTGAAGGGATTCTCACTACAACACGATGTCAACTGGTATAAGAGGGTAAGGAATTTTTCGGGCAAGACCCCATGTTGGTACCAAAGTTGAGGGATACACTGTGGACAACGACAGATCTTGAGATATAATAACCAATTTTACTTACAACCCGACGACGAATTGAGAAGTTTGATCTCTTGAGAAGCTCATAGAGCAATGTACATGTCTCACCAAGGAGTCATGAAGATGAGGGCATACCTTAATCCCTTATTATTCTGAAGGGATAAAGGCGAACATAATCAACTGTGTGTAAATATGTCTAGAAGGTCATCAGATGAATACTGAACATAGACACCCGATATGATTTCTACGGCCACACGCTATTTTAGAATCAAAATGGGAGGTCATTTCGATGAAATTCATTGGGGAAATTTCCACTGACGGCAAGGAGGCACGACTCGAGTTTCATGATAGTTGACACTCTGACGAAGAGTTCACATTTTGACCCTGTGCATAAGACGCATCAGGCGCCCGATGTAGCTAGTTTGTATCAACGAGATATTGAGACTACTAGACGTACCAAAGGATCATATCTGATCGAGGATCGATGTTTACAAGACAATTTTGGACGTTTTTTTCCAAAAGGCCTTGGGAACACCACTGAACCTTAGTGCAACACGTCCTTGAGATAGACAGGTTGAACGAAGGAACAAACCAAATTTGGAAGGTTGTGTTGTGTATGTGTATGTTGGGACCAACATAAACGTTGGGAATAGTTCTTGCCGTTGGTCGAGATTTCTTGTAACAACAACCATCAAGGTACCGTTAATATGGCGCCATTTGAGTTTCTTTATGGGTGACCGTGTCGGACGCCTTTGAGTTGGGATCGACTCGAGGATGGGGTCATGGTAGGACCAGAAGCAATCCAAGAATTTAAAGAACACTTACAAACGATACAAAAGGGGATGGAAGAAGCGCAGGATCAACATAAGGGTTTGCCGATGCGCATCACGTTGACCATAATTATGAAGGGCCTAGTGGCTAGTCGTGCCTCATTCTTTGAGGCGTTGCATGATGTTTATCTTGTGTCCATATGTGACTTTAGGTCAATAATCCTACACATGATATTGACTAAGTTATTGGTGGATGTTGGGCGAGGGTGCGCTCACGGCAGAGCCAATCCGCTTTCTGGACCATCGCATTCGAAAACTACAACGTCGAACTGTCAAGTCAAGGTTCAATAGGACAATTATAGTCCACACTCAGCTACCTGGGAGGACACATATGAGATGCGTCATCAGTTTCCCTTTGTTGATAACTAGACATTTAGATATTGTCAGATACTTTATTTTTGTATTTGTATATTGTGAAACTTCAGGACGAAGTTTAAAACAAGAGGGGGTGTATTTAACATCCCACTCTTGCGCGCACCCGATGTGACTTATTATTGTGGAAACTTGTGTGCAAGTGATCCAGTTCACTATATGATTGAATGATTCGATTATGGAGCATGATGATGTTTTTGGATTTGATGATACATTATTTTATGTTATTTATATCGACATGTGCTATTGACTGGTTTTCCCGAGTGTGTAGGACTTTGGACGTTTGAGGATGCCGATGGCATCGATGGATCTCCTTGGACTCCAGATTGAGTCAGGGAGTGGATGGTTATGGTTTGAATGTTTTGATATTACATATGCGACATATGACTAGATATTATGATGTTGATTGTTATCGCTGGCACGTTTCGTTGATGGATGCAGGATGATGATAGCTTGCTAAGAAGACTCACATTAGGAGTAAAGGGGCCATGCATGACAACCAAAGATATTGAGGGAGAGGTGTGGTAGTAGCCTTGCCACAGGCTACTAACACTCCTACAATGACTTGAACTGTAGGTTAACGATTACCTAGTTCGAGAGATCCACGATGCCGTGAGGGTAGACTGAGATAGTCGCTCACGATGATTCTTAGGGGCGTGCAATAAGGCAGGGTCCTTGTTCCTTAGAGGCCCTTAGTCTCCCACAAGGTCACCTGACACAGTATTGACTCCAAGGGTTTGGCGTCTACCAAAATCAATCAAAAGGCGAGTGGCACCCTCAGAACACATAGTGCATCTTGAAGGGCACGTCACACAAATAAAACATGAATGCAAGCGAGTGGAACCCTTGGAGAACGTAGTGCGTCTTGAAGGGAACATCGCGATTTTAAATCTGACAATTTAATAAACCTAGTACCTAGAAAACTATGCCTCCTTAGGACCTGTCTGGACTTAAAATGAATGATGGTATGAGTAAAGTTTAATAACAATTTTTTTTCCCTTAAAAATTGTCGCCCAAGCTAGTGAATTTAAAACCTAGGTCTAAGTAGAACATTGAACAAAAAAAAAACAAACTAAATGGACATGTAACAAGAAGGGGGTAAAGAAAATTCAAACATTAATAATTAAAGTGAAATTTTAATGAATGATTAAATTATTAAAAGGGTAAATTGTTGTTTATGTCTAAACTTGCTAATTCTGAACTTAGATAAAAATGAGAACTTAAAGAAAAGGGGAAACTTAAAGAAAAGGGGAATGTCTAAATTAGTACGGAATCTAGCCTTTGGAACCTTATAATTTTGAAATCGACTAGGATTTAAGTATTGCATCACTCATTTAAGAAATCTAAGGGAATAAAGAGAAACTAATGAGCGTTTTTAGGAACGCTTTTAGGTGGGTGAGGAAAATAGGCAAAATTGAATTAATTAATTAATTAATTTCTGGTGCAACTAAGGGATTGGGTAACATGTGTATGGGGGAGGTTTATCCTGATTAAATTTATTAAAAAGAATCTAATGAGGGTTTGTGAAACTAATCACTAAAAAAAATCTTTAAAAAGGATGGCGGAGGAGGGGTATAGATCACGACCGGTACGCATAAGGTTATGCTGCCAAAATTTTTCTTGACTAATTTTTCTTGTGGGAGTTGGGATGCCCAACTAGAAAAAGGGAGTGGTAGCTCAACCTTGCGAGGCAAGCTCAGAGCTAGACTTTTCTTTGGTTCTGGTGCGCGTGGCCCCTTTGCGGCTCGGGGGGCTCATGTGGAAGAAAAGTACCCCTAGCGTTGGCTGGGAGGTACCGATGAATTCCATCGGTTAGCAAGCAAGGGAGAAGAGGATGGTTCAAATAGATGAATATCCATCAGTATCAATCATCAATACACAATATTTAGTACAGTTATCACTTAGATTCCTTTTGTATGAAATTACACTTCAATTTTACTAATGGATGTAGTATACTAATGAAATTCAGATCTCTTGTATTAATTATTAAATTTCAACTATTAAGACGATTGATCGTTAAATGCTAATGAATCTAAGAGACTGTATTTTATTTTATTATTATTTCAGTTCTGTTGAATCCATGGTGAAATTACTTCTGTTCATGTCTGAATTTGTTGAGTGGCTAAATGCTAATGAATCTAAGAGACTGTATTTTATTTTATTATTATTTCATTTATGTTGAATCCACGGTGAAATTACTTCCGTTCATGTATGAATTTGTTGAGTGGCTAAATGTTGATGAATCTAAGGGACTGTATTTTATTTATATTATAATTTCGATTAAATCTAGTGTGAAATTTACTTGTGTTCAGGCCTGAACTCATTGAGTTGCTACATGCTAATGAATCTAAGAGATTACATTTTATTATTATTTCAAGTCTATTAAATCCATTGTGACATTTACTTCGGTTCATGACTGAATTCATTGAGTTATAACTGTTCGCTTAGATGTCTTCGCGAAGTATGCTATCACAAGCTTAAGAGTAGGTAAGAAAAGAGGAGTAGTTTATTGCGGGGACCATCTGCTTGCAGTTGGGTGGTAATAATTCTTAACGGAACTTCCTTATGGTTTCGTATTTTTATTTTATTTTATCAGATTACTGTAGCACTCCCGAATAAATCTTTAAACTCTTGTTAGGACCCTCCTCTGAAGGGATATCCTGCAACAAATTTTGATTGGTTTATTACTCTGTCTAATCCTTTTCGAATGACTAGATTACTCACTGGTGTGGGATGGATTATTGTAAAAACAATTATTACCAAACCATCATTGGAGTCAACCTGGTCGCCTGTAGATAGAACCCTCCATTTCCCTTCAATTTCTACGCCTTGAACGTAAAAGACTAAAACCAAAGTCAGTTTTCCTGCTCTCGCTCACCTTAACCACCCCTTATCGCAGTACCTTGCTTTAGTATTTTTGGAGAACAATTATCCGTGTCCCACAGGCCCGTAGTCAGTGTCTCTCACTCCCTTGCCCAGACTCTGAGGTGGCACATAAACATTCATGCAACGAAGATTCAATAAGTCCAGGACTGTTTTTTGATTATAGTAATGCTCGAGATAGATTTCATTTTCTGTAAGGAATTCGTAGTTTTGTCTAGACTATCACAGCCACTCAAAACCGTGGCTGATGAACGCCGAAAGACGCGGACAGAAAATGAAACGCACAACTAGAAAATGAGCGTCTACAGCCAGCGTGCTAAATCCAAAGTTTAATTATTTAAACGTGGCAATCATATAGTGTTACAGTAATTTCTTAATATGATTAGGTAAATGTTAAAAGGTAAACAGGTTAACGGATGCATTAAAAAATACAAGGAAGTTATGAAGAGGAAATTGTTAAACGAATAAGTTGAGCAATCACTCAGTTAACTAGTTAACTTTCAATTGTTTGGATTCATCGTTTTCATCGCTGAGTTGAGTGAGCTGTTAGACGCTTCGTTGTTTACGAAGCATTCCCTTTGCATGTAATTCTTTTTATCTATTCAATAATGAGATCTGTGGTGTGTGCGTTTTATGCAATTCTGTTCTGCGGTTCCTGTTAATTTCGTTTCTCTGTTCTGTCAATTCGGTTTCTGTTTCCGTAGATTTGTTCTTCATGGTATCAGAGCAGGCTGCAGATCCAGCCTCTGTCCAGCTTGCCAAATTGCAAAACGTTTTTCCAGCAAGCTCTGTAAGAATTGCAAATCTGTTTTTTTTTTTCTGTGCAATTCGTTTCAGCATATAAAAACTCAGAAAATATAGAAAATCCGTTAAATCTTTTCTTACACCATTAAAGAAAAGAGAGAGTTTTTTTTTAGCCTAGATTTAGGCCACAATATCGTGCATAGGAAGAAGGAGCCGCCGATATATATTTTTTGAGCAGAAAATGGCCAGCATGAGCAACCAGGCTCTCATGCAAGCACCTGTTTTGAACGAGTTGAATCATAACACTTGGGTATCCAAGATGAAAGTTTTTCTGAGCTGTCATGAATGCTTAGAGATTGTCGAAGATGGAGTTACCTTGCTGAAAGCTGAAGATCAAGATGCATTGGATCGGGATGCGAGACGCACTTACACAGAAGTGGTCAAGAAAAATACAAAAGCCTTATGGCTTATCTTTCAGGGGGTGGATGAGTCCATATTTCCGAAAATTGAAGGCGAGAGCACCGCCAAAGGAGCATGGGATACTCTCATGAACATCTATCAAGGAACCGAGAAAGTGAAGACCATCAAGTTGCAAACTTTGCGACGAAACTTTGAAACAATGTCTATGAAAGATACAAAGACAGTCGACCAGTTTATGACGAGTGTAAAGCACGTCTTTCATCAAATCCTGAAAAATTTAATATGGTTGTTGTTGCAATTGAGGAATCGAAGGATCTGACTACGTTTACCATAGATCAGTTGATGGGATCTCTTTTATCGCATGAGGCGATATTGCAGAGAGAAAACACTTCGTTGGAATCAACTTTCCAAACGCAAGCCACCATAAGCAAAGGTCGAGGCCGTGGCGGAAGAAGCAGAGGACGAGGAAGAGGCTGGCGAGGCAGATCCCAGCCGCAGAATGCTTGTAGGTTGCATGCAGACCCAGATCAGCCGCATGCAAGATCTTCCTATGACGGAGGTCGAGGCAGAGGTCGCACTCAGGAATGGGTTGACAAATCAGAAATTCAGTGCCATTACTGTAAGAAGTTTGGACACTACAAGTCTGAATGTTATAAAAGACCTACGAATCGAGAGCATGGAACCGCACATGTTGCAGAG
>SNQJ01S0000168.1:859330-902048 GCA_010110895.2 Picea sitchensis | reverse complement strand
TAATGTTTGTTGTAAGTCTTATCTCTAGATTCATGGAGTCACCCAAGGACTCTCATTGGCAAACTGGTAAGAGAATTTTGCGGTATGTGGCTGGAACAGTTGATTATGGTTTATGGTATCCTTTAGAATCAAAGAGTTTTTTAGTTGGTTTTACTGACAGTGATTTTTCCGGAAGCATTGATGACAGGAAAAGCACTTCCGGCTATGCATTCAAATATGGATCAAGTCTGATTTCTTGGGCATCAAGAAAACAACCAGTTGTTACATTGTCTTCCGCAGAGGCCGAATATGTTGCAGCGACTTCCGCAACATGTCAAGTTGTTTGGCTAAGAAGGTTAATGAGTGATTTATCACCAAAGAAATTGGAGCCAACTCCAATATATTGTGACAACAGTTCTGCAATTACATTGTCCAAGAATCAAGTCTTCAACAAAAAGAGCAAGCACATTGATATCCGTTATCATTTTATTCGAGAATTGGTAAATGAAGATGTAATCACTGTAAAATTTTGTAAATCAGCAGATCAACAAGATGATATCTTCACAAAGCCTTTGGGCACAGAAACATTTGTATCACTCAGATCTAAGCTGAGTGTTGTTAGGTTAAATGATTGTCACGCTCCAACTTAAGGGGGTGTGTTAGACGAATAAGTTGAGCAATCACTCAGTTAACTAGTTAACTTTCAGTTGTTTGGATTCATCGTTTTCATCGCTGAGTTGAGTGAGCTGTTAGATGCTTCGTTGTTTACGAAGCATTCCCTTTGCATGTAATTCTTTTTATCTATTCAATAATGAGATCTGTGGTGTGTGCATTTTATGCAATTCTGTTCTGCGGTTCCTGTTAATTTCGTTTCTCTGTTCTGTCAATTCGGTTTCTGTTTCCGCAGATTCGTTCTTCAGAAATCACATTCATTGATTTGGGAGGACGACTAAGAATATGCCAACATCTTCAATTGTTAGCCATCAGATTAGAATTTTAGATTAAAAGGTGATTAATTGTGCTCATTTTCAATAGGTGTACGCCTTTTGGCGTAATAAGCCCGTTGGTTTTCTAAAGTAAATTTTTAGAGTGTCTCCAGAACTTGCTGATCGGATCCCAACATCTCTTAGAATGCATAGATTTCCAGGTCACAAGTGAGGCATGGAAAATCGTAGCAGGAGATCTGGGCGTTCGAGGCAGTACAAATCTGCTAGCCTAGGTTGATGTCCCTGGTCATTCGTCTTCCCTTTTAGCAGCGCCAAAAGAGAAACAAAGATGAGGTTTCAGGTCTGTCGTAGGATGGAAGAGTCCGTGTTGATTTTTCCTTGCCACCGGGGACACATTTCCGTTGCCAGACTGATGATCTCCCTCTAGAGAAAGTTTGTAACGGATGAAATGAAATGAAATTAAAGTATTTTTAACGTCCACGAGGCTAAAAATAGCCTATGGGACAGATTGTTTTTCCATATGGCTTTTGCATTCGGCCCTTTTCCTGTGAAGTTTTACAATAATCGCTCTCAACTTCTCAACAAACTCTTCACTGAATAGATTATCCCAGGAATTAGCTGCTAGAATACCTGCATAATTTTCCCTACTGTCTTTGAGGGCCTCGCATTCTAAAATGAAATGTTTTTCTGTTTCCACTTTTCCAGACGAGCACATAATACATACTCTTTCTTCCCACCTTTGTTTTGGCCTTTTCCAGCGCCCTGTTTCACAACGGAGTTGATGAGAATTAGTCCTTAATTGAGCAATACGAGTTTTAGATCTCCAAGAAATATTGGCCCCTATGTACGCCTTTTGTTGATGGTTATGAGTGGGGTTAAACTCTTCAATGTAGTACTTCTTCTTTCTCCCTAGCTCCTTCTCCCAAGTATGTTTGTGGAACTTATCCATAACAAAAGTTTTTATCTCTTTACTCTTTGTAGGACACATGCTCAAGCAAATGCCCCATTTAATGGTAAATCAAAAAATGAGATTTCTGCCTTGTTAAGTCTCTGTCCATACCATAACGATAGCTGTTCCTTCTACTCGTCCCGTAGAGCTCGACGTGACAGAGGATCGATAGAGGTTTATTTTTTGGGCGTTCCCTTATTTTCCCTCCGCGTGGTGCCTTAACTTTTGTTCCACGACTGGGCTTTATTTCAGACCTTTAGTTTTCGTTGAATGCTTAATTTGTTTCCACAGGCTGGATACTAGATTTATTGTTGATAACAGTTGAGATACGGTCGATTAATTTTGTGCTAGGCCCCAACAGTTAAACTATTATTCCCTGGTTGTTCTATTTAAGAATTTATGGAAAGGATTCCAAATTGATAATTTATGTCCTCTTTTATTTCAATTTGCACCATGTTTTTATGGTCATGCTTTCTCAACAGTTGGTGAATGTATAATTTTTTTTTACCTTATCCAATTATTTTTTATGCGATGTGGTCTTGGTCAAAACCACCCTCACCCCATGCCTAGTGGTCCTTCTCCTTTGATGCAATGAATACCTAACAATATTATACTGATGATTACATTTGTTGACCAAGCAAAATTTGTTTAGCGAATAATTAAATTTTCGCGCCACGATTATTGGGCAATTGTTCTTGCACAATGATTTTGCAGTGTCAATGAGTGATAGTTTTAGTTTGGATGCATGCACTTATTGAAATGGTTGGCACTTTTGCGCCTAAGTTGTGATTATGTACGTTGAATTCCTGGTTTGTATTTCCTTGCACCATGCATACTGGAGGACGCGATTAATTAGAAATTGGTTTCCAATGCATATTTAAATCTGTTGAAGTATGTTTAGATTGCCTTTGCACATCATAATATAGGATTGGGTTCTATTGCGCTGTTGTTCCTAAGATTATCCTTAATGTTCAAAGAATAATGTTAGGCATCATGAATATAAAGGAATGTTTTGAAAGGTGTTTTTTCTTCCGTTAGTTATATAAGAAATAATCCTCAAATGAAATTAATGACAGAACATGACAGATGCCGTATTTCGTCGTCTGAATCGATTTATAAATTCAAATAATGTGGGGGGAAACTTACAAAACTGTTAAACAAAATGAGGCATCAATGCAAGATGAATCTTACCCTGTTCACAGTAGAAGAAAATAAAGAATGCACCTTTGAAAGGATACAAGATACAATTATCCAAGTAGCTCATAGGTCTTGTATTTACTTATAACAAATACAGAGGAAAAACTGCTTGCTTATCAAACAACCGATAAAATGTGACCACAATAGTAGTAGTACTAAATTGCAACCACTCACTTATCAATGAATGACATAAAGAAAGCTAGAATTATGAGATACAAGAGAAACACATAACTCAAACTACACAAAGGTTGGAATCTTTGTCTGCACTTCTATTAATTCTCACAAAATGAGAGTTTTATTTATTACATCCGACAAAAAGCAACCTGTGTTAAGTCCTCAAACTATGTATTTATACAAAAATGATCTCAACCCTAAGCGGTTGGAATTCTCATAATAAAAAAACAGTAAATATTACAATATGTAAAATTTGAAGAGTTTCATTTGCATATTCTCTATCTCTTCATCTACTGGCAGAGACGTTTCTTCTTCTTGTCCTCCAACTCAGAAATAGTTGGCCTCTAATCATGACCTGTGTAAATGGTATGCACACGTTGTCTCATTTGTTTCTAGATGTGCTAGCTTTCCCTTGTTTGACACACTGAAGACATCTACCTACGAACTGCACCACTAACTTGGAAGGTTTTGTTGTGTCCTTCGCCTCAAAATTATATAGATTATTTTCTATATGAGGCAACTTATACTACATTTTCCTTGCTTCCGAAGATATAGCATGTAGCCATAAAATAGTATTGCATATCCACTGATTAATCTGGATAAGGTCAATTTGTTTCAATTGCTGGATTGTTGTCCAGGCTTCTTCCATGCTTGTCTTGGAATTAAGTTGATTTTTTTCTATATCAATTTTCCCTAGGGCCTCAGAGATACTATCTCCTTCAACGTTCAATGACTCTTTGTCGAGTGAAGACAATTATTCTTCACAAGCTATCTTTACTTCCCTGGATAATCTTTTGCTTTCAACTAGATTTGCCTCCCGAGACTTTAGTATTATGTCACCTTGGGTTTGCTCTGAAAGAGACAATTGAGAGACCCTGTATAATTCATCTTTTGCTGCTGATAAAACAACCTCCTAGAATGTAGCTCGAGCTGCATTGGCCTCTCTCTCCTTTATGTAAATGTTATTTAAAGAATGGTATGCTACTCGATAATAGTTTTGAACAACTTCTACTTTAGTAAAAAGGTTTTGTTGGGTTGATTCCACCTTCTCGTGCACCTCCAATGCCTCGGCTTGGAAAAATGCCATATCCACTATCGTGTTCTCAGTCAAGTTTATTTTATCCTGTAGTTGTTTGACCAACTCTCCCTGTTGAATGGCCAGTTCTCTACTTGCCTACGAATTTTTATGCATTTCATCAAGACTGATTTTGAGTTGCTGAATTTTGTGTCTGTCATAGGTTATGATTTGCTCAAAACCCTTATTCATCTCATTTCTCACATTCTGTTCCACAGTCTTTATTTGGTTCTGCAACTGTCTCACTAACATATTCTTCTATTTCAATTGTTTTGCTAGATTCCTAACTGAATACTGATTTTCCGTGGCAAAAGCTCCCAATGAGCCTACCATTTCCATGGTGAATTCTGCCTCCTCTAAGGCCTGTCCATCATATAGCACCTTGTGCCTCTTGACAGTTGCGCCCTCCTTTTGGTGCATTTATATTTTTACTATAGCCCTCCTCTTCCTGTTGAAGAAGAAGTCGGAGGGGGGGGGGGGATTTATTCAACCGAAATAGGAGTAAGGTATTCTATAAATAAGACTTCAGCATTTGGGTTCCCCTGAATGGACTATAAAGGTGTGACCGATTTGATAGGGCTGCCTATCTTGGTGGATGGCTGTTTCCCTGCTGTGTTAGTAGCTGATTTGTCTGGTGTGGACTGTGATTTTTCTTGCCCCCTTTTTTTTATCAAAGCTTTAGCTTGAGATTTCATTTGATCATCTGGTGGATTTGTCAATGCAGTGTCCCCCTTTTGTGTCAAGACCTTAGTTTTTTCCAAATTTCCTTGAGCGTCCTGTTCACTGGAGCTCCCTGTTTCTAAATTCTGGGTCGCAACTTGCTGTGTAGCTGGAGATGTCGAGGTTTCTTCCTGTAATACTTTAGGCAAACTATTTCTCCGGTGTCTTTGTAAATTATAGAACTTGGATAATTTGTCTGGAGCCAAAGTTTGAACTCGACTCAACACTTCCTAATAAGATATTGCTCCTCAGAATATCTCATCCTGTGGGGAATATTCATACTCGTATTTCTTTAGATTGTAAAGAGCCATGTGATTTCCCATGATCTTCTGGGGATCGTGTTTCTTGAATTCAATATTAACAAGCTTAATGTCTTCTAGGGGTGCAACCTCTACCTTTGAGTGGCCGAAATCTAACAGTGAGAACATACCAACCTACAAAGGAAAGGCAGGCCATACCTTTTTCTGCACTGCCTTTAGTTCTATACTGATTCCCCCTAGCACAATTTGATGTGCTACCTCTCGGCACACCAATCAATATGGTAGAAACTTTGGTAAAGCATGTGGAGGAACGAAACATCCAAAAACCCTAATGTAAGAGAAATGTTCCTCAATGTACCAATCCGCTATTTTTCCCAGGTTGGTCACTATCTTGTCTAAAATCCTAGGAGGTGGGAAACTGTATATAGCGATATGCATCGGTACCACCACATAGTTGCATATTTTGTAGAAGAAATATTTTTCTTTATCCTCCCATAACTTGGAGTGATAGAAATGTATTGGTTCAACGTTGGTCAGATTCCATCTCCAGCCCATCAAAGGAAATGGTGTCATAAAACAAACAACATCCATAATGTATGCCAACATGTAAAATGGGGTAGGTTTCCCTTTGGATTTCAATGACTGATATCCTGTGATTTCCCTGACCAAATTGTTCCATAATATTTTGGCCCAATCGAAGGAATAACCCTCTGCTATTGTATGCATGATTGGTACCCATGGTAATAAGAAATGAGCAGATTTTTCCTTCCCGAAAATTCTACATAACATCATGGTTACATACATCATGTGAGTTTCTAATGATGCAACAACATATATGCCATGGGTGTCTTCTCTAAATTTCTTAGGACGTGAGCACCAATCCTTGATCAAGTCAGGTAAGTTCTTTCCATATTGCGCGCATTATTTTTTGTCGAAGTCCATTAGGAAAGTGACATTATAAATGTAATTGTGAATTGAGGATAATTTGTACATTACCCGGAGATGATCTTGTCAGAAATACCCAACTGCAACTTTTTGTGAATTGTAGATGCTCCTGGTCGAGATGTCAACTTTCTCCAGCGCCCAACCAATCATATCATTATAAGGCATGAGCCTAGGTTGCGTTGCTATTTTATGAAAATCTGATTGAGCAACATATTTGTATCTCGTAGCCTGGGTTTCAGTCACCTCGTCGCTCGAATCATCTAGGCAGTTGATCAATCGTATTGTAGAATATCAAATACATGCGTCCAAGTTTTCATGGTATCTATGGTTCTGGGTGAAGTGTCTGAGAGGACATCGGTGTTCGGGCTTGAGCTTTCACCAACTGCCTTAGCTATTTTTTGTGGAGCCATGATATCACAAGCTTAGAACTCTGTTAAATGTTACAGGAAATGCACAAACTTCTTATTTTTCTCAAACTTGCTTTTCAGCGAGCTTGCTATTAGAATTCAAACTCCAACATTGTTATTCACCTTAATTGTATCGATTTTATAAATACCTTTACTGACGATGTATTCACTTTCCTTAATGAAAATATTTAGGCGGTGATCCGCGATCTTATTTTGAATCATTTCCATAGATCCGTTATTAATGCCATTAATGTTTGGTGTTTCGCGATCGAGAGGCTGTATAGATGAGATTTGAATTTACCCGAACTATGATTCAATGAAAAATTAACATGAGATAATAGTGTTTAACCCGTTATCTAATCATGTTTAACCTTAATTATTTTCGGGCTTTCGGACCTCGGGATATTCGATAACAACTTGAGATATTATTTCCGAAACTCAAAATCGCACAGGGATTAATTATTTTCTAATTGTCTTCGATCTTTAATTAACCCTGCTTAACACTTAAGGAATTTCAGGAGTTCGGGTTTCGTGAATTTAGAATATAATAGATGGCAAATGCCCGAATTCCAAAAGCATGAAATTACTATTTTATTTTTTAATTGGGTTTTAGTTTTTTTTTAGGTATTTATCGTTTCATGTGTCGGCAAATTAACTTTATGGACGCTTTGACATGCTACTACTCGTAATGATGTGTCAAATCTTAGGAAGGTATACGTGTACGATGACTAAGACCCTTTGAACACTTTTCAGATATTGGGACTTTCGATTTGCTACATGGTGAAACGCCCAAACCGAGAAACTCTGAAGCCCGAAACTTTGAAGCAGTCTCTAGAGGTTTGACCTTCTTAACATTCAGGCGGCTCCAAAACATTTGGGAAAAAGGGATCGTTCGATCGATGGGAGAATTGGATCGAAGGTGGACCTCGCGTACACCTTAAGGTTAAAAACAAAAATGATTTATCAATTGGAGATCGATTTCTGAGATGAAGTAAAAAGAATAGTGTAAAGCTTTAGGCTTATAATTTTAAATGTGTTCCAACATAGGCTCCATCTGGGGATCACATCTCCCTGCGAGGCGTGGAAGAACTGTAGACCAAGTTCCTTTATTGGGTTAATGGAGTCATCATTGGGTTTCTTTGAAACACCTTTGAGAAAACATATAGAAGGATATTAGACTTCAGCCGTGTCTCAGAAAACTTTCAAAAACTTGATTGTTCACCAATCTCGAGTTTAGGCTATTAATAGATTTATTTTTCCTGAAACTGATTTCGGGCCTGTTTAGGATAATCAAAACAACTTTAATCGAGCTATCAGACTCTGGTCGATTTTGTTCGCATCAAGGTAGAGTAAATTTAACAATTTAGTTTGGGGGGTTCCCTTGTTGGTTTAGAATGTAAATCTTGTCGAAAAGAGAACTAGCTACCAGAGTACATTATATACATGTATAACAACCTTGCAGATATCACAGACATTGCTTCACTGCCAGCGAGCCTGTTCAGTGCCCCGGTGAAGTTATCTACATTTCCCATTGAATTTCCTTTCACCACTTCAATTTTCACTTTGCTGAGATGAGGGCAATCATTTAAATGAGTTTCCTTTCATCATGTCTTTTGGAAAAAATGTGTGCAATCGAATCTCGAATTTCTTTTCACCATTTGTCTTGGACTAGATGGGGGCAATCAGATTATGAATTTCCTTTCACCATCCGTCTTATATTTTAATATTTCTGAAGTGGGGGAAATCAATTTGTATGCATCATACAAGGGATGATATCTGTTTATAATTTAGCAGTGAAGGTCTGCCAACTCACTTTGATTTTCTCTGGGCTAATCCTCTCTTGACCTTCAAAACACCTTTGCCTACAGAGAAGTTATCACGGGGAGATTTTAATTTCCAGGGACTTTCCTTGAACGAAAATAATTAGTTTAAATATGATAGAAGGGCTAAAGTAGTCAGGATTAGCCTAGACATACTTTCTCTCAGTTAAAATCAGAGGAATCATAAAATTTTTGCCTACTCTCGTTTTGAAGGTCTGGTTTTTTAGGCTTCTTGAGTCAAGGCGAAATCTGTCTTTCTATGAAGATTTACGGTCAAGGACTGCAAATCAAGATAGAATAAAATCTTTCAGATATGATAGATGGGAACATAATGAAGAGTCATAGGTTTTGAAAGGGATATTATTTCCACTCAAACCTACTTTCTGATTAGCAAGCTTCTTTTATTCTTATTTCCTTTTCTTTTTATCCACACACACCTTCATGAAACTCATTTATAACATTCTCTGTTTCAGATTCTATTAGACACCTTAGTAAAAATCCTAGGGGATCCTTCCAATACAGTTGGCTATCTATGATGCAATATTTTACTGCGTGAAGCTTCAATGTTCTCACCTTAGAAGGATTCATATCATTTGGGCACTAAAGAGTCAGGAGGTATGAAACTATGTCGCCATACCAAGTAGAGGAAGATTTTTTTTCTTGGATCTAAGTTACAAGTGTCTAATCATCGAATTCTTCTATATCTAGAATGTCTCCGTAAGATTGCAGATGATTTATCCCGAGTGATCTGAAATTCGATTCGGCTAATAGCTTAGCCAAGCCTTGAACTTTGACGAGTTTAGTTGGTTTTACCTCAAGATTGAATTCCTGAATCTTGGCTAGCCATCGGCCCCTTCTTCTGTCGCTATCAAGTTGAACCAATATATCTTTAACATAGCTGGTTGGTACGTAGGAAATTATTTTGGAATGCAGTATGTAAGTCCTGAAAGCTTTGAGGGCCTTCACCATAGCATATCCCTGTTTTTCTAGTATATCATATTTCAACTCGACGTCTCTGAGGATTTTACTAAAAAATGCTATCGACTTCTCGAAACCTTCATCGTTCTTCTGTAAGAGCATGGCTGAGATAGTATGTTCAGATGCAAATGAAAAGGTCATGAACTCTTTCATGTAGTCCAGGCTAGCCAACACCGATGCTTCTCCTATTATCTTCTTGATGCATTCGAAGGATGATTTAGCTTCGGTTTTCCATTTGACCTCGCTGTCTTTTTTCAGCATATCCATAATCAGTTTAACAATTTCAGCGAAATGTGGGATGAATCTTCTTAAAAAAAATATTTTTCCTAAAAAAAACTGAATTTCCTTTGTGTTTCTGGGAATATTGATTGTATCTATAGCTTCAACCCTTTTTGGATCGATTTTGTTTCCTTCTCTAGATACTATATGGCCTAAGAGTTTACCTTCTTGCATTGCAAAATGGGATTTCTTAGGGTTGAGTGACAAACCGAATTTTCTGCATTTCTCGAATGTCTTTTTGAGGTGTACCAAGTGCTTTGCATCTGAGTTAGAAAAAATAGTTAAATCATCGAGATAAATAAAAACAAACTTATCTCTCTCACCAACAAAGGCTATGTCCATTGCTCGTTGAAAGATGGCCCCTGCGTTCATCAGATCAAATGACATTTTATCGTACATGAAAGTACCCCATGGAGTGGTAAATGCAGTTTTTTCTTTGTCATCTTCGTGGACCGCAATTTGATTGTAACCTGAAAAACCACCAATCATAGACATTCTGTTAACCCTGACCACTTTTTCCAGAACGTGATCCATTTTAGGGAGCGGATAATTGTCTTTAAGGGATGATCTGTTTAGGTTCCTGAAATCCACACATAGTTTGATTTCACCATTATTCTTCATGACTAGAACTAAGTTGGCTACCCACACGGAATACCTGAGTGGAACAATAATCTTTGCATCAATGAGATTTTATACCTCCCTTTCTATTACATGTAGGAGTATAGGGTTTCTCTGTCCGAGCTTCTACCTGAAAGGTTTGATGCCTTGTTTTAAAGGGATTTTATATTCGATGACAATGGTATCATAAGTTTTAACTTCGTTTTAAGACCAAGCAAAGACATATTTGTACTGTTTGAGTAACTCGACATATTTACTTTTCATTTCGGGTGGAAGGTATTTAGATATTTTGATCAGTTTTGGGTTTTCCTTAGTGCCTATATCACAATCTTCAACCTCTTCGGGCTGAGGTTGCAAGGTAGACTTTAGGGGTATGTCATCCTGATCAAATAATCTTTCTAATGGAATCAAAACTTTAGGGATCTGATTGTTTTTCCACACCAACATGCAGTGGTTAGCGATCTTATCCTGGAACTTCCGAGGGTCTTCATCTTCCTGCATGATCCAAGCAGGGTCATTCTAATTTTCTTGGTCGATGTGTGCTTCAGAAAATTCATCCACCATTTCTAGAAATTGCTTGATCTTCTCATCGTCTTCGAAGACCTGCCAGTGTTGAAAATTATTCGGTTTTGAAGGCCTGTGCCTCATTTCTATGTGATACGTTAGCTTCAATATGATAGGTGGCATAAAAGTAGCAACCTCTTTCGCTAGAGAGTCGGCTTGTTGATTTTCTACCCTGGGAATATGATGAATATTAAATGTTGAGAAAAAGTTTTCTATCAAATCCCAGGCGCAGTTCTTGTATGACCTTAGCCTTGGATGTTTGGCTTGATACTGTTTCCTTATCTGCTTTACAATTAATTCTACATCACCGTAAACTATTAAATTTTCAATTTTCAATTTCTTGGCAACCTCTAATCCTAAGATGAGAGCTTCATACTCACATACATTATTTGTATAGTCAATGTCCCATTGTAATATGTATGAGAAAGGAATATTGAATTCATCTCCGAGTGCCACAAACAACAACCCAACTCCTGCTCCTTCCTAAGATGAAGCACCATCAAAAAATATTTTCCAAACTCCTGTACTATTTACGTTTTTTTTTTTTTTTTTCTATTCTTTTGTTCTCTTCTTTTGTACATTCATCAAAATTGTCATCAATGGATAGTATACATTTTCCTAGGTCTTGATCGACAACATATACTGGGTAATTATTTGGGTTATGTGGGTCACTTACAGTATATGCCAACCTTGTTTCTCTGTATAGACGTGTGAACTACCCATCGAAAATTGGGATCGTGGAATACATCACATCTAGTTGAACTGATCCTCTGAGTTTGGCACCCCAAGACCTGGATATCAACATGCCATACTTTGCAGGGACATCATAAATGACTACGTCTATAAGAATACTCTTTACAGGAATTTTTGCAAGATTAACCACCAAATATTTAATTATACTGAGACACTTAACTTTTCTTGAATCAAAAGAATACAAATCTTGGTATGGTCTAGTGACCTCAAGACCCATTTTTTGCATAATAACCTTGGGCATTAAGTTGTGGGAGGCTCCAAAATTCAACATACAATTATGGAGCAAGTGATCATGCACAATCAACGTAATATAAAAAGGAGAGACATAATCTTTAGCATTTTCGATATGTGGACCGAAAATTATAGTAGGTCTGTCATCTTCTAAATTGATAACATTCGCATGACTTTCAGTATCCGAGAAATTTATCACTTTGGGGATTTTATTTCTACACATCGGAATTTTTGCTAGTTCAACCAAAGGTACATGAATTTTGATTTTATTAATTTCGTTTTCCAGATTGAAAATTCCAATTGTATTTTTGGCTTCTCTGGTTGGGATCTCTGTTTCTCTCTTCTTTGGCTTATTATTCTGCGTTTCTTTTGTTTCGGCTATCTTTGTTTTGGAATCTTGCGTTTTAACTGTTTTTGTTTTGGCAACTTGTTTTTCAGTGGATGTTTGAACTGCCTCATTCGTTTTAGTTCTCGAAAAGATCTTCTTTGGTAGAGCAGTTGTAGAATTTTTATCTCTATGCCTTAGATTATATTTTTGTTGAATCTCAACCATTATAGAGTCGACGATTCCTTGATAATCAAACCCTCCCATATTATTTATACTTTCCTCATTCCCAAACAATGGTTCTTGATCTAAAGACTTTTCATAATCCTGTCTGGTTAGGTGAGGTTCTTGGTTGTTATCACTGAGGTTGTTTATATCTTCATCTAACCCCTCATAGTCTTGCACATCATCATTTTGCATAAAGTTTTATGTTTTAAAAGGAGCCTTGATTTTTTGATCCTCGTTTTTTACTTGTCTTTGTTGGATCTGGGGGTTGGGATTCCTTTTGAAATCTCTCCTAGCGAAAGGATCAAGTTTAGCTTGGTCTAGTTCCATTATAGAGATTTTGTTTGATAACTCTTAGATTATGTTAGCTATGTGATCCATTTTTTCCTCTGCAGACCTCCCATATCCGAAGGTTCCAGCTTGTTCCCTGAAGCGCTTAGTTTCTTTGGTTCCTGTCTCGAGCTTTTCTTTTAGTTTACTCGATCCCATCATGTTCGACTCGATTTCGATGGCGTCGTCCTGCATTCCTGTGAGGGTAGCAGATCTCCTTTCCCTCAAAAGTAGGGAAAAGTCGGGCTCGAAGGCCCTTGCAAAAGTTACTTTAGCTACGGGCTGAGAGGGTTTAACTTCTGCTGGAATTTTGTAATAGAGTTTGTTAAACCTCTAGGTGAATTTTAGGACTGACTCGGAATTATTTTTCCTCAGAGCCCCAAATTCTATCAGATAATACAAGTGATCTTTCTTTTCTCCCCATTTCCTTAAAAAGGCATTTTCTAGCGCATCATAAGATGCTACAGAACCTATCGGGAGCCCTTGAAACCAGATTCTTACTTGTCCTTCAAAAGTTTGCACCAACAATCTTGAGTAAACATCCTCATTCTCAATGCAGAGGATATCAACGAATTGGTCAAAAAAGTTTATGTGCTCTGTGGCAGTCAAATCTCCTTCTCCCGTGAATTTCAGTAAGTTCTTCATATAATTTTCTGGTAAATCATGAAGGACATGGGGAAGGACTAAAGGAGCGTATCTGGCCACCACTTTGGCAAAAATACTAGGGGACAGAGGTGGTGGTCCTTGACTTCCTCCTCCTCTTGTGCCACCTCCAGCGCAACCTCCAGCGCCACCTTCTCCAACAAAAACCATTTGAAGTCGAGGGGATGAACTTCGGGATTTAAAGAGAGGGTTTTTGTAAACTGCTAGGGATCAAAGCGGTGACTTTTCAACTTCCTTGGGGTGTAGTGAAGGATAAACTGGGAATTGGTCATTATAAGATGTGAAGTCTAGAAGAGGAGGGAACGGGAAACATGGTATAACTTCTTCAGACTTAGAAGATGTACATATAGGTGAACCAACATGAGACAAATTGGGTTATAAGGTGCACTCCTCAAGGATTTTGAGAACAAAAACCTTGGTTTCGGGTGAGGACGGGGTAGCCAGAAAAGTAACGATAACATGTAGAGACGAGGATCTTTTATTCAGATTGTTTTGAGTATAGAATGGGTTAATCTCAATCTTTATTGCGGTTTAGCTAGTTGAGGTCTCCGCATAAAGAGTTTGTTTAAAATTTTCTTCAGGAATTAATATTTCGACTGGAACCTTAGTGTTGAATTGAGTTATTTTGGGTTGGTACTTCTTACTTAAGATGAGGTAGTGGACTTGAGCTATCCCTTGGGTTTTAACAACCTTTCGGGATCAGATACGGGCGTATTCTGCTGCTCATCTGGGTTCTTCTTGGTATTCTTTTGACTGAATGCCAGTTGATCTCTAGTGGAGTCACCAAGTGAAAGATAAAAATTAGCCTTATTATTGTATTCAATCTTTGTTCACTATCAAAGAGAGAAACTTACCATGTCGTTCTCCTAGGGAAAAATAACTTCGTTTCTCCGTCCCCGACAATGACACCAAAAAGATGTTGTTCCTAAGATTATCCTTAAGGGTCAAAGAATAATGTTAGGCATCATGAATATAAAAGAATGTTTTGAAATGTGCTTTTTCTTCCGTTAGTTATATAAGAATTAATCCTCAAATGAAATTAATGACAAAAGAGGACATAGGCTGTATTTTGACGTCTGAGTCGATTTATAAAATCAAATGATGTGGGGGGAAACTTGCAAAACTGTTAAACAAAATGAGGCATCAATGCAAGATGAATCTTACCTTGTTCATAGTAGAACAAAATAAAGAATGCACCCTTGAAAGGATATGAGATACAATTATCAAAGTATCTCACAGGTATTGTATTTACTTATAGAAAATACAGAGGAAAAACTGCTTGCTTATCAAACAACCGATAAAATGTGACCACAGTAGTAGTAGTACTAAATTGCAACCACTCACTTATCAAGGAATGACATAAAGAAAGCTATAATTATGAGATACATGAGAAACACATAACTCAAACTGCACAAAGGTTGGAATCTCTGTCTGCACTTATATTAATTCTCACAAAAGGAGAGTTTTCTTTATTACATCCAGCAAGAAGCAGCTTGTGTTAAGTCCTCAAACTATGAATTTATACAAAAATGATCTCAACCCTAAGTGGTTGGAATTCTCATAATTCAAAAACAATAAATATTACAATATGTAAAATTTGAAGAGTTTCATTTGCATCTTCTCTGTATCTTCGCCTGTTGGCAAAAATGTTTCTTCTTCTTGTCCTCCAGCTCAGAAAAATCTGGCCTCTAATCATGACCTATGTAAATGGTATGCACACATTGTCTCATTTGTTTCCACATGTGCTGGATTTCCCTTGTTCGACACACTGAACACCTCTTCCTACGAATTGTACCACTAACCTGGAAGGTTCTGTTGTGTCCTTCGCCTCGAAAGTATATATCTTCTTTTCTATATGAGGCAACTTATCCTACATTTTCCTTGCTTCCGAAGATATAGCATGTAGCTATAAACTAGGATTGACTATCCACTGATTAATCTGGATAAGGTCAACTTGTTTCAATTGCGGGATTGTCGTCTGGGCTTATTCCATGCTTGTCTTGGAATTAAGTTGATTTTTTACTATATCAATTTTCCCTAGGGCCTCAAAGATACTATCTCCTTCAACGTCCAATGACTCTTTGTCGAGTGAAGACAATGCTTCTACACAAGCTGTATTTACTTCCATGGCTAATATTTTTCTTTCAGCCAGATTTGCCTCCCAGGTCTTTAGTATTATGTCACCTCGGGTTTTCTCTGAAGGAGACAACCAAGAGACCCTAGCTACTTCATATTTTTCTGCTGATAAAATGGCCTTCTAGAAGTTAGATCACACTTCATTGGCCTCTCTCTCCTTTATGTAAATATTATTTAAAGAATGGTTTGCTACCCAATAATAGTTTTGAACAACTTCTACTTTAGTAAAAAGGTTTTGCTGGGATGATTCCATCTTCTCGTGCAGCTCCAATGCCTGGGCTTGGAAAACCACCATATCCACTACCGTGTTCTCAGTCAAGTTTATTTTAGCCTGCAGTTGTTTGACCAACTCTCCTTGTTGAATGGCTAGTTCTCTACTTGCCTGTGAATTTTTATGCATTTCATCAAGACTAATTTTGAGTTGCTGAATTTCGTGTCTGTCATAGGCTTTGATCTGCTCAAAACCCTTATTCATCTCATTTCTCACACTCTGTTCCATAGTATTTATTTGTTTCTGCAACTATCTCACTAACATATTCTTCTATTTCAATTGTTCTGCTAGATTCCTATATGAATACTGATTTTCCGCGACAAAAGCTCCCAATGATCTTGCAATTTTCGTGGAAATTTTTGCCTCCTCTAAGGATTTTCCATCATATAGCACCCTATGCCTCTTGACAATTGTGCCCTCCTTTTGGTGCGTTTCTCTTTTTACTATAGCCCTCCTCTTCCTGCTGAAGAAGAAGTCAGAGGGGGGAAATTTATTCAACCAAAATAGGAGTAAGGTCTTCTATAAATACGACTTTAGAATTTGGGTTCCCCTGACTGGACTGTAAAGGTGTGACCGAATTGATAGGGATGCCTATCTCAGTGGATGGCTGTTGCCCTGCTGTGTTAGTAGCTGATTTTTCTGGTGTGGACGGTGATTTTTCTTGCCCCTTTTTTTTATCAAAGCTTCAACTTGAGATTTTGTTTGATCATCTGGTGTATTTGTCAATGCAATGCCCCCCTTCTGTGTCAAGACCTCAGTTTTTTCCGAATTTCCTTGAGTGTCCTGTTCATTGGAGCTTCCTGTTTCTAAACTCTAGGTCACAACTTCCTATGTAGCTGGAGATGTCAGGGCTTCTCTCTGTAAGACTTTAGGCAAACTATTTCTTTGGTGTCTTTGAAAATTATAGAACTTGACTAATTTGTGTGGAGCCAGAGTTTGAACTCGGCTCAACACTTCCTAATAAGATCTTGCTCCTCAGAATATCTCATCCTGTGGGGAATCTTCATGCTCGTATCACTTTAGATTGTAAATATCCATGTGATTTCCCATGATCTTTTGGGGATCATGTTTCTTGAATTCAATATTAACAAGCTTAATGTCTTCTAGGGCCTCAACCTCTACCTTTGAGTGGATGAAATCTAACAGTGAGAACATACCAACCTGCAAAGGAAAGGTGGGCCATACCTTTTTCTACGCTACCTTTAGTTCTTTACTAATTCCCCCTAGCACAATTTGATGTGCTACGTCTCATCACACCAATAGATTTGGTAGAAACTTTGGTAAGGCATGCAGAGGAACAAAACATCCAAAAACCCTGATGTAAGAGAAATGTTCCTCAATGTACCAATCTGCTATTTTTCCTAGGTTGGTCACTATCTTGTTTGAAATCCTGGGAGGTGGGAAACCGTATATAGTGATATGCATCGACAGCACCACATAGTTGCATATTTCGTGGAAGAAATATTTTTCTTTATCCTCCCACACCTTGGAGTGATAGAAATGTATTGGTTCAACACTGGTCGAAGTCCAACTCCAGCCCATCAAAGAAAATAACGTCATAAAACAAACGGCATCCATAATGTATGTCGACATGTAAAATGGGGTAGATTGCCCTTTGGCTTTCAATGACTGATATTTTGTGATTTCCCTGACCAAATTGTTCCATAATATTTTGGCCCAATCGAAGGAATACCCCTATGCTATTGTATGCATGATTGGTACCCATGGTAATAAGAAATAAGAAGAGTTTTCCTTCTCGAAAAGTCTACATAACATCATGGATACATACATCATGTGAGGTTCTAATGATGAAACAACATATATTCCATGGGTGTTGCTCTAAATTTCTTAGGACGTGAATACCAATCCTTGATCAAGTAAAGTAAGTTCTTTCCATATTGCGCGCATTCTTTTTTGTCAAAGTCCATTAGGAAAGTGGCATTATAAATGTAATTGGGAACTTAGGATAATTTGTACTTTACCTAGAGATGCTCTGGTCGGAAAGACCCAACTACAACTTTTTTGAATTGCATATGCTCCTGGTTGAGATGTCAACATTCTCCAGCACCCAACCAATCATATCATTATAAGGAACGAGCCTAAGTCGCGTTTCTATTTTATGCAAATATGATTGAGAAACATATTTGTATCTTGTAGCCTGGGTTTCAATCATTTCGTTGCCCGAATCATCTGGGCAGTTGATCAATTCGTATTGTAGAATATCAATACCCGTGTCCAGGTTTTCACAGTATCTATGGTTCTGGGTGAAGTGTTTGAGAGGACTTCAATGTTCAGGCTTGAGCTTTCACCAACCGCTTTAGCTGTTTTTCATGGAGCCATGATATCACAAGCTCATAACTCTGTTACCTGTTACAGGAAATGCGCAAACTTCTTATTTTTCTCAAACTTTCTTTTCTGCGAGCTTGCTATTATAATTCAAACTCCAACATCATTATTCACCTTAATTGTATCGATTTTATAAATACCTTTACTGACGATGTATTGACTTTCCTTAATGAAAATATTTAGGTAGTGATCTGCGATCTTATTTGGAATCATTGCCATAGATCTGTTATTAATTCCATTAATGTTTGGTGGTTCGCGATCGGGAGGTTGTATAGATGAGATTTGAATTTACCCGAACTACGATTCAACGAAAAATTAACACGAGATAATAGTGTTTAACCCGTTAACTAATTATGTTTAACCTTAATTCTTTTCAGGCTTTCAAACCTTAGGATATTCGATAATAGCTCGAGATATGATTTCCGAAACTTGAAATCATGTAGGGATTAATTATTTGCTAATTGTATTTGATAGTTAATTAACTCTGCTTAACTCTTAAGGCATTTCGGGAGTTCGAGTTTCGTGAATTTAGAATATGATAGATGGCGAATGGCCGAACTCTGAAAGCGTGAAATTACTATTTGATTTTTTGTTTGGGTATTAGTTTCTTTTTAGGTATTTATCATTTCATGTATCGACAAATTAACTTTATGGATGCTTCAACAAGCCACTACTCGTAATTATGTGTCAAAGCTTAGGAAGGTATACATGTACGATGACTAAGACCCTTTGAACACTTTTCGGATATCGAGACTTTGGATTTTCTATATGGTGAAATGTCCAAAGCGCGAAACTCTGAAGCCCAAAACTTTGAAGCAGTCTCTAGAGGCTTGACCTTCTTAACATTCAGTCAGCTCCAAAATGTTCGGGAAAAAGGGATCATTCGATCGATGGGAGAATTGGATTGACGGTGGACCTTGTGTACACCTCAAGGTTAAAAACAGAAATGATTTATCACTTGGAGATCGAATTTTGAGATGAAGTAAAAAGAATAGTGTAAAGCTTCATGCTTATAATTTTAAATGTGTTCCAACATGCATGATAAATGACGTGGATGCATGTTCGCTTAGATTGAGTTTATTTTTGCGCGCATCGGAATTTAAGGTAAGGATGGTTGTTGGGTCATTAGACTTCTGGTGCGACGAGATTCTAGTATAAGGACTTATTGGGATATATTCTTAGACTTCACCCACCTTGGTTTTAGTGGTGATTAATAGTGGGTTTTTGCGCACATGGAATGGATAATGCATGTATAATTAAGAGTTTGAGATTGTATGTGTGCATTGAATGACGTTTGTGATTGTTTAGATTTTACTTGTTGCATGAGATGAAAGGTCAATGAATGAAGGGGTTGGTTAATCACCGTTTGTGCCATGAAAAACGTATGGTAAGGAATGATCGTTTAGACATTTTAGTTCTCATGCACCATGGAATAATTGTCGAATTGTGTGGACTACACTGCGCCTTAATTTATGATGTGGCATGATTGAATAGTAACTAGTTCTCTCTCACTCATTACTTAAGTTAGCTTGGGAATGTTCTGGAACTGTTTACTCACATGTGCAATGATTAATTAATATTGACATATGCTTGATACGATGATGGTTACCCCTGCGCCTTGGTAATGATTTTAGGATTTATGGACTGATGAAATGGGTGATTGTTGATGCTGTTAATTAATGTGTTAATCCATCAAAATGTGTTTCGTGGTACACAGTGATGATGTGTTGGCATGGTTTAGTATTCGATTGTTAATGCATTATTGTTGTTCGTTAACTATGTGATTGATGTGTCGATGATGTCGCTCTCATTGATGTTTTATTTTCCCTA
This sequence comes from Picea sitchensis, assembly GCA_010110895.2. NCBI lineage: Eukaryota > Viridiplantae > Streptophyta > Pinopsida > Pinales > Pinaceae > Picea > Picea sitchensis. The sequence goes on along the minus strand of SNQJ01S0000168.1, from coordinate 882,026 downwards.
AAGCAACACTAAAAGAAAAAAATTTTGACCTGTTGTACATCGCTTGTTGTCGTAATTGTGGGGTCATTACACCCATGATGGTGTCACTATAGTAGGCATCAAAATTACATCATCATAACTTTGTGAATGAGTATAAATCTATCCATCTCTTCAAATTTCAACATTGGGGCACTTTGGCTCTACTGATATTTGCAGCCTTTTTGCCCCCTAGGGTTCATCTTGAAAGGTACACTAACCCTAGACATTTGGAAGTTATGCTTACCCCCAGGAACCTTGAAAGGATGGCCCCATCCCCCTCACTAGGAACTTTTCCCCAAACATCAAAATTTCATCATCACAACTTTGATGAGTATAAATCTATCCATTTTCGATACTTTTGGCATCCCACAAGGTAAAATAACTGATGGTATAAAATTAATGATTGAGTTTGTTCCCAATCTATAAAACACTGCTTATGTATAGATATTTCTATCATGTGTATGGGCTCTCACAACATCTTTATTAAACTATCCCTCCATGCCAATGGAGTGGATCTGCTATCCAAATCCCACTTACATCATGTGATCAAAGCAATAGTAATAAAATGTATCATATCCTTATGAAGTTACCACCTATGGCCAAAATGCAACTATAATAAAATCACATGCTATAAACTACATGTCATGATAAGTAACATAACATCATCATAGGTATCATAATTTTTTTTATATCAACTACATGCCATCATAAGTAACATAACATCATCACGAGTAGCATAAAACCACATGCCATCATGTGTAACATAATGTTACCATTTCTAACACATGTTCCTTATATCATTATGTGCCAACACAATCATAATCCATCTAAGTAAAACAATGGATCCTATATGTGTCACTCATCATGATATATGCATTGTGTAATAGTATTATTTGCCATTCATCATGACATATACATTGTGTAATACTAGAAAACATCTTTTCAACACATTATATTAGTGACTTTACAAAACATGATAATAAACACATAAATAACATGCATGGAAACATGGTGACTGATATTGCATAAGTAAATAAGTAAATAGCCAATATAGATACCACATATAATGCCATTGTAAAATACCATCCCAAAAATATCAATGTAGTATCTAGATCTATTCTTGTCGGGTTCACCAATCTTGGATGAATATGCAAAACATGAGGCACTACATAGATGAATTACAAAGTAAATTAATGTGGTGCTCTTGCATTGATTTAGACTATAATTATAAAGGATGATGCTATGGTAATTTTTATGAATCTTAGTAATAATGGGTTTTTTAGGAACCAAAAAAAGAGTTTATTAGTGGTTGGATGGAGAAGTGAGGCATGATAAGTGATAGTCATGTTAAATTTGGATTGTTGGAGGGTATCATCATGAGCTTGGATAGATGCAAGATCCTCGAAGAGGGGTGGTTTTTAAACTTGATTTTTTTTTTTATATGACGTTGGGATAAGAGGAATCACTTATTTATAAGTGGAGGTTTTGAAGATTATATGCATCAGGGTAACATACATTTTCATAGGGGGAGATAGAAATTGTTGTTCAAGAATATTATCTTCATTTGTTTGAAGGTACTAATAGAAATATATATAATACAAGTGGTTAAGAAATTTTTATAGAACATATCCTCGAAGAGGGATGGTTGTTATACTTGAAACAAAATTTTAGATGAAGTTGAGAGAAGAGGAATCACTTATTTATAAGTGGGGGTTTTGAAGATGATATGGGTAGGAGTAACATACATTTTCATAAGGGGAAAGAGGAATGGTTGTTCAAGAATATTATCTTCATTTATTTGAAGGTACTAATAGAAATAAATATGATACAACTCGTTAATAATTTTTTATATAATAGTGGGTGCATAATATTTACACTTGGCACTTTGATTTTGGAGGCTATAACTAGTGTGAGGAGAAAGAAACATTTTACTATAGGCTTGGGGGTTGGCTAGTTTCTTTGCAACATTGTGAGAAAATTTGGTATCAACAAAAAAAGTGAAAGTATATGGAAAGTGATTTTCAAACTGTGTAGTACTTGATATGCACACACCCTTAGTAATTTTGATAGTATGTGGATCAAGACGATTCTATGATCCAATCTTCTCTTGAGATGGAGGCTGGTTGGGGGGTACCACGGGGGTGGATGAAACTAAGCATGCACAATCTACTAATGTGGTATGATATAGAGGTGTATAATTATGGCAATGATTTATCTAGTCATTGAAAATCTAGCGAGGATTATATTTTTCTTTTCTAAGGGAAAGGATTCCTAGAGTCTGCAAGTTGAAAATTTGTGTCTTCAACAATGTCCTCTGCATATGTATTTGAGTTAGTATTTGAATAAAGATAATAACATTCACCATCTAGTTCATGATCATGCTCAACATAATCCCATGAATATTGGTTGGCCAAATATTCATAGAAGAATTGGACTTTAGAAACTTTGCTAAGACATTTTTAAATGAAATGTCCTTTCTTTCTGTAGAGGAAACATTCATCGTTCCTTATGAGACACTTTTCAAAGTGGAGTTTAAAATAGTAATTTCCTTGCCGACAGGAAGAATCCAGAGACTTCCTGAGTCTGAATGAATCAAATTAGTGGAGAAAAGGTTAGTGTTTTTTAATAAGAGTGTTCGTGTTTTTTTATTTTTTATCTTTCTTTGAATAATGACAACCAAAATTAGAAGCAAGACCAAGGATTTACAATAAGAGGTTTTAAACTTCCCTTTTTGTATCTTAGAAATAATTTTTCATTGAATGATAACTCTACAATATAAATTTATAAATCATTGACAATATTTTTCCACTAGACATATTGAGTAGCCTTTCCTTGCATGTCATACATGCGGTTAGAATTTTCTTCAATGGGAAAGGGAAAACCTTTGAGGAATTTTTTAATTGCAAGGATAAAAAATTGATAAATTGGAGAATATAAGTATCCTTCATAAGCTGTGACATATTTAGTAAAAAGTTTATTGTCACACGATTGTAGATTCATCACATATTTGAAAAATGATTTCATTCATGTAGCCTTCATTAGGAATGAACTCATTGATGAGGGTTTGGATTAAGAAATCAATAGAAGTGTAGGTCACTTTGATTTCAGTAGTCTATTTTCCTCACTAGGGATTCAATATACCCATGAAATTGTGCATAGCATAGATAACAATGGCATCATCATCCCATGGGTGGGCATCTTGGATATTTCTAAGTTGGCCATTCCATTCAAGCATGTATTGGTAGCAATGTACATAATCTAGACAATCAAAAGAGGGGTAGAGTAGGTGTACGAGTATGATTAGTAATATTGTGAGGATATGTCACATAGGAATGAGGATTGTGAGAGGTTTTGACATCAAGGTGTCACTTCAGTGACCTCATTATGTCCTTCGATAGAAATTTTGGGAATTGCTTCTACTATGGGGGATCATTTTCTAATTTTTGAGAGAAAGATTAGGAGATGTACAGGGTGTTGATGTAGTAATTTTTAGGAGATCGAGGAGTTCGACAAGGGGGAGTTTACCTGAGTTCCTTGAAGTCATGTTTAGGATTTTCGAGGGGTTTCAATGTAGAATCTTGTAACAGAGAAAGTCAACTTTGCAAGTTTGAAAGATAAGAATAAATCCCATTATTAACAATTGTAACTCTAGATTAAAGTTGGTCAATAAAATGATGAACGGGTCGAAGTGTTCTATCTATTGAATAAATATTTTATTGGGTTGGAGACATCGATTTTGATTTCCAATTGAGCTATTGGGTGTCAGATGGTTGGGAGACTTCTTTAATGCCAAAGATCAAACATGCATGTGTAGTAGAGGATGATTAATTAGTTAATATTGTATGAAAGGGGTATGACGATGGTTATGAAGAGTGATAATGAAACATGGTTATTTTCTCAATCATCTCGGAGGAAGAATATTTGAAAGGGATTTGTGGTGCAGAGTTAGAAACTTTGATTTGGATACATTAGCTAGGGTTTGCAAGGATATTTCTTGATGGAGGTTTTAGTTGGATAGGGGTGTCAAGTGAGAGAGTGCTGTGAGAATATTTGGAGATAGAAGTGAGATGATTTCTTAGTTACCTGACAGTTAGCTACCATTGTGAGATTTTGAATAGTTGGATAGGGGTGTAACCAATCATTACAAAGAGGAATTTTCCAACATGAAGAGGATGTTGGGATCCTTCAGGGAATATTTAGTGGCACAAGTTATGGAAAAAGATGTACTTGGAATCATATCTATACCATCAATCTAGATATAGAGCACCCATGCATGCTAATAAGAAATTACCACCCCTAAAATGTACCTAAATAAGAAGCAAATTAAGAGTTAATTAAGAGGTAACTAGAAAGGATAATCACATAATAAATCAAACTCCTACTTCCCTTGGAAATCTTTTCTGTTTGCATAAGAAAAAATGTGGGGTTAACGTATTTTGCATGATAAATGATGTGGGGTTAACTCACCATTTTGAATTTTTTATGAAAGTCGGTTAACATTTGGAAAATCCTTCCTTTATTCATCATTTTGGATTTACTTGAAACATGTGATCAAACCAAGCCACTTTCCTTGCTTGAATGAAATCTTCAAGACAACCCTATGAATAGACTAGGTTGATGTCCTTCTTGAGAAAAACTAGCAAGAGAACCCTATGATAAAATTAGGTCCAATGTCCAACTTGAATGAACATTAGGAACACTACGAGAGAACCATTTTAACAAACTGGGTTAGATTCCCTACATAAAAAAACACCGATCTAATCATATCAAATATGATCCTTGGTTAAATCAAATTGAATGGCATGGAAATATTCTGAATGAAAATAATGGTGATCCACCAGTATAAATATTTTATTTATTTATTTTTTATTTTCCCAAGCTATATATTTTGGAAAATATATTTTGTTTTAGACTTGATTGTATTTATGTTTGGTTCCATTAGTTATTGAAGGTACTTGATATTGATAGTTGTTTATAAGACATATATTCATGATATTGTGGAAAATATTGCAAGTTAAAAATGATTCCATGGTCATTTATTTTCTTAGATTTTAAAGGAGGATCTTTATGAAATGTTCCAAATATTCCCTACGGCCCCATGGGATTGAAGGTACATGTGGTAAAGAGTTTCTTAATAAAACAATATAGAGATAACTTGTAGAAATATCATTGGATTTAATCCATCAATTTATGTTTTGTTAATATTCTACGTATAATTGATTATTGTTTCAAGTATTTAGAAGGATACAATTTTCATTAGTTAATCTAAAATGATTTCCAAGGACCTTTATCCAAGTTTCTTGAAGTTTAATCAATGAAAGTGTCGAGAATCCATGATTTTTCATGTTATATTCTAATAAGGCTTATTACTTTTGTTTTCTAATTTTTGTTGTGCATTTTTTGTTTATAAGTAGGGTATAAGAGTTATTTATCAAACACTGTAAATGCACAATACATAATAACTTGATGCATAACTATGTTAGGAGCATCAATCTTGTTCTAAATGAAAATTTAAAACCCTAGTTTCAAGGAGATAATAAATCAAAGGTTCTCACTAAAGGTTAGATATTATTTAATATTTATATTATGCATATATATAGACTCATGTTTTCACTATTGCTTCCCAATTCAAAGATATTGTGTGTAACCTATGTAGCTCATTTGGGCTCTTGTCATGATTGCATATATTTTTTTTTTTAATAGATTTAATCATGGATAATATAGACCTTAATCCATTGTCACATAAATAATATAATTCCTTTCTTCGAAATTTGTGGAAGAATATTTTTGAATCCTCACTAAAGAGGATGCTAGATGAGAAAAGTGACTAGAAATGAAGTGACAATTATTTATATTGCAAAAGTCATGACACTTATGTAGAATTGCTAAAAAATATTGTTGGAGTGATGATATTGCATCTATTGGTAATGGTGTTTATATCCAACCCAATTATAGTGAAATACTTTATCAATTTCGATGTTGTTAAACTATGTAGTGTGTCAGGGGAAATGTTCCAAACTTAGAAACAATTACTCTTCTTAAAGGAAAAAATAGTTTAGAAGCGGTCATTATTTGCAAAGCTATTAATAACTCCCATATGGAAAAATAGAGTTGACATGATTGGATCCTCGTGGTAATGATCTAATTCTTTACAATGTCGATAGGAATGACACATGGACACATAATATGAATGAAGTTTTCTTGTTCTGATATGGTGTATGTAAATGAAGGTGACAAGCTTATGTTGCAACATCCTTCATTAATTGAAATTAAATCATAGTTGTATTCAAGTGGGTCATATGTATATCATAATGTTTTTTGCTATAGTTATGAAGTGAGGGTTTTGTACGGGATTTTGTTGAGATGTGACTCCCTTATTAAGAGATGGTCATTTTTTTCAAGATTGGTAGAAATAAATTCATTCAAATGGATGGGATTTTGGTGCACAACACAAATCCATTTGATTTTACCATAAAGGCAAGGATGCATGTATGTATTTATTATGGAAACTTGCCTAGTATGTTTGAATATGAGTGATTGAAAATTTTATGTCCTGTGGAAGTGTTGGATTCTTTAGTAGAGGTTTCCATTAGTGAAACATTTTGCTGGGTAAGAATATTTGAAATTTATGTGGATATTATTAGTAGAGGCCACCATATTCCTAAAGGTGTGAATTTGCATCCACATGAGGTGTTTTACACAAAAAACGGTTTACTAATACCAACTTAAATCATTGATGGTGAGTATGCATGTGTGTGTGTGTCCCTTGTATTATCTTGCTCAAAGCTTATATATATATATATATATCATTGATGGTGAGTATGCATGTGTGTGTGTGTCCCGTGCGTGCACACACACACACAAACAAAAAAAAATATATATATGAGTATATATATATATAGCAGTATATATATATATATATATATATATATATATTATAATCAGACTGTATAATGCTATCATCATTTTGTTGTAGGAATTTTTAATGTTTTCTTTACTGTGAGATCTATTAAAAGATGTAGCATGAGCACTCAAAAGGGATAGTTTTTTTTGCCATTTTATTTCTACGAATGATTATAAACACACCACTTCCTAACTTTTTTCAATAAAAGATGATGATGAAGTTGTGACTGCTAGATTAGTTGCCTCTATAGAATATGGAACACACAATGCATTATCATCATATCTTGGAGTATTGCAACCACATCAAGTACATATCACATTATTCATCTTATATCCTAAGTTTTCAACTAGATAAGGTCTCAAAACATGATACATAATGAATCTTATGTGGAAATTCCTTACTCAGATGAAAGTTTTATGGTTACCTTTGAACTTATTGTATTGGATTTTGTACCTCTTGGTATTCTGAAGAATAATAATTCACTAGAGTTCATTGTAGAAGATTATGATGATGTTAAGGAGGAAATTTTATATACATGACCAACCTTTCCTAATAGGTGTAATCCAACTTCGTGTTCAAGTGATCATACTTAACCTCCTAGTAAATGGAGAGTAGGACCAACATTAATATTTATCTATTTGTATAATACCTTGCAACATCATGTGGAAATATGATTTTCATCGGATTCACACCAATGGGACCCCATCCATCATTATTATGGATTAGGGATGAGGACTAGTGCACCCCATTTGGAGTTGTAAATATTCTACTTTTCATTAATATATGTATATATTATTTGATGTAATATCTATGGTTAATTCTACGATTCAATATTTAATAATATTTTATTTGTTACATTGATTTATTTCTATCTTGATATATTAATGTTGTTTTAACAATGATTGTTTATACTTATCTATTCATTCTAATTGTAAGCCCTTTTCCTATGATAGTTAATGAAGTAGAGTTTCGTTAAGAAGTCACTTACTTTCTCACATTCATTATGTCAAAAAATTCCCTTAATTCATTACCATGGATTATAAACTCCATTAATTTCTCAAAAATCCAATATTGTTACAAAAATATAGTATTTCCAGTAAGATGGCAATCCCTTGTAAAATGAAAGATATAATAATTAAATGTAAGTGAGAGAATAAAGTTTATTTCTATATTCTCTTAGTTGTTACATCACACTACATTTCCAAATTTCTCAAAAGATATCATTTTCTGAAAGATAAAGTTTGCTAAAATGGTACTTTCAAAGTTTTTTCTTGTTCTACCTTAGAAAAATGCACACAATTGTCCCTTGGAAAAATACACACCAAGGCCTAGATATGCACTTCCTTTATGTTTTGACACTTGGAAATGACGACCCATGATATTCCACACCTTTCTATTATCTTGGAATACAACTCTTGGTGCATGATGAGATGCCAAATTCTACCTAATTGATGATGCAAGAGCATCCCAAGCTCAGTTAGCTATCCAACATGGACCACAACTCTTAGTGCATTATGAGGTGATAAATTCTACATGAATGACAATGCAAGAACATCCCTAGCTTAATTATCTATCCAACATGGATAGACAGGTACAATATAGTTTAATAAGGATCCATAAACCTTTAGAATGTTTTATTGGCATCATGAGTGCATTTTTTGTAAATTTTGGTTTGCATTTACCCTATTTTTAAGTAGTCAACTTTACATTACAAGTTGTAAAAACTTAATGATTAATACATGAATAATAACGATGTAGAAAGTTGTGGTATCTCATGAGGAATCCATAACAACTTTTAGACCATTATTTGAGTCCATATATGGACCTTAATTTTCATTTTAGTGCTAGTTTCTTGCATAAACTGAAAAGTGTAAAATTAGTGAAAAACCAGTTGTTGGCAGATTTCTATCTCAAAGGTGGATTTTTTTTGGAAAATATGTGATGCTATGTATATGGACCTAGAAATCAAACTCACATAGAAAAAACACTCACAACAAACCATACATTTGTAAATGCATTAATGTAAATAAACAATTCACACACATAGTTTGTTATCACAAAAAAATCACAAGAAAAATGTTCAACAACAATCTTTGCAATTTTATTGAGTTAAGGAACAATGCTTTCGGGCCTAATTACATTCAAAGAGCCTATGCACATGTTTATAGATAACACAACAACAAATTCTACAAAAACCCAAATCAAAAGGAGAGACAAAGGCCCTTTGTTCATTCAAAAACTTCATATTTATGCTTATGCTCATTGGATTTTGGATTTTCAACTATTTTAAGTATTCAAATTCAAATTCAAATTCAAATTCAAATCATTTATATTCTCAAGGTTTACAAAAATTTACTAAGGATGTCAAATTTGCATTAATTTTTCAAAAAATCCAGGCCCTTTGTAAATACATGGTATAAATCTGTGTGAGGGGGCTTAGAAAAATGCATGTCAATATTCGTACAAGTGCCACTTTTTAAAAATTGATATTTGATTTCTATAGATTTTCGCATTGCTGAAAAAACCCATATTTTTCAAATTCACCTCATTTTGCTCCCATCTAATCTACCAACTCAACAAATTTTGTATTTTTCATTAAAATTGATGAAAATTGCCTTGCTTCACTAAAATGCACACCCAAGGTTTATTTCTTAGCCAAATTGAGTGATTAAAATGGGAGAATGTGCATGTTTCCATTCCCCGCCTTTCTACATTTTGATATTTTCCATTTAATTGTTACAAGTTGTGAAAACTACACGATTTTTGTCCTCTTTTTACATAATGTGCAAAGTTTGTGAAGACTTACAAAAATGTACACCAAATATTCTGCATCCATGATATAGAGAAATTGTTCACACTGTTCTATAATTTTCCATGTTGGGCTCAAAATCCATGTCTTAGGTTTCCTTGACTAATCTCCAAATGCATGAAGTTTTCCTTTAAAACCACCATGTGACATTGTTTTTGACATTTCAAGAAAATGCACACAATCATCACTAAAGTGAACATCAAGGTCAAGTTGAAGATTCAAATCACATTATGAAATATGATCTAAGTTCTACATTTAATAATCTATAATCTCTTTTGATCTTGTGCTATGAATCCACTCCTACATTCTATTGTGCTTGAAATAAAATTGCCCTTATTTCCACAATTAAGGAAAATGCATGTCTAGAGCCTAAACAATGCAAACCTAGGACAAAGTAGGCATGCCCAAGTATTGAAATTTGAACTGGAAGTGCTTCTAAGTATCCCACACATATCTATGCATTCAAATGCATGCAAGATACTTACTTAACTAGGAATGCTCATGCATCAACATGACATCTTGGTATTGTTATGAATCTTATTTATGTTTTCATTTCATATTTGGTCTACCTCATGAATGATTTTTTATAGGGTTGACATGCATTTTCTTAAGGCACTCTAGCTTGATTTATACTTGGTTATAAAATTAGATTGTTTGTATTTTTATACAATAGGGAGTTTTTGTTATGGGATCAAAATTATGGAAATGTAAAATGGTCACAACGATTAAAGTACACACTGAGAAAATTAAAAAGAAAATTGTGGAGCTGTAATGAGACATGGGTATTCATTTTGGTTAAAATAGGTTAAACAAGTTAACCCATGGTTTCATTGTTTTGGAAAATTTATTGTGGGCATATTGAGATTTATTTGGATAATCCCACATCAATTTTGTATATAATGTTGGATAATTACACTATATGATTTTTGATTTCACTTGGCTTGCCTTTACATAGGATCAATGTACATGATCCATATTATATTGAGAATGAAATGAAGGCAAATATTTAATCAGGAAACAAAAAAAGATATTGCAAGAACACAATAATACAACTAACTCATATTATATTAATGAATGGAATACAAAAGACTGTCAAATGCAAAGCACACAAACTAGCTAGAATGGTAATAGCTTAACCCTGAAGAGAGAGATGTGTCGACTATGCTCATTTACAATAAGATGATTACAAAGAGGTCGAAAAGGCCTTTTAACATAAAATAATCAATGAGAAAACCCTAAACATCCAAAATCATAACCCCAGAAGATGAAACACCAAAAGGTTTGTGGGCCTCGATGTGGTTAGTTGATACGTCATTTTCATGGGGGTGTAAATTTTGCATATGTGACGCAGATCCCCTACCTCAGCAGGTTCTGCTCGACCTCCCGTTCTAAGGATCGTTCTTTAATCTCTCCATGAGTCGGGTTGACTTGTTGATTTCCCCATAGGAAATATCCCACATGCAAGTGTTTATCCACAGGTCCTTAGGAGTTATGCTTGTGCAAGCAAACTCTAAGTGCCAACTCTTACCCATGTGACCACTGATATGACCACAACCTACACTCGAAAGGATATTTTGGGTTTCGCAACTTCACGATCCCAAATGTAGGTCCCTTTGACTTGTCAATCCCAAAACCTAGAAAAGGCTAACGAGAGATTGATTCTTCCCTTGATTTCACTTTTCGTGACCTTTCAAATGCAATCTAGGACCCACTTTTTCGGCACCTCAAAAATTCGTGTATCGGCGAAATCAAAAGCAACAACTCCCTTCACCCAATAGCTGAAACCACGGTGGCTTCTTGCCACAAATTGACAGCTCTGAGATTCCCGCGATCTGATGGTCCTGATTGTTTTAGGACTTCACTAATCGGGAGTTCACAATTCTCGACTCCAAGTCACAGCCTTCTTCCTCGCCCCGAATTTCTGAAACAAGGAAATTCAAGCATGAGATCAATGACTCTCGTTGATCTGAATCCAACGGTCTCTATTCCTCCTAAGCTTATGAATGTTGGAAGACACTCAACCTTAACTATTTTGTTGATATACCAGATCCAACGACCCACAAAAATTCGATGATTCTCCCCTTGAGAATGTCAACCACCCGTTCGGACCTCTCCAAGACTTCTGCTCAAATGATTTGGCGTCTCTTCCTTCTGAACTTAGCTTTCTTACAGGTGACCTCAACCTTCGTCTCCCTCTAAATACTTCAAAGGTTCTATCCATTCTGAGCTTGTTCTGTTGCAAACTCAAGGCTTCCAAAAGGTTTCCTGCATGCACTCCTTGTGGCATTCACTAATAACCTTTGGTTATTTGACTTTTCGACTCTGTGCACTCCTTGAAAAAACAATCCTTCAATCTTCCTCCTTAGTTGGTAAAGTCTAATACTTCCAACTTGCCTGCACACACCTTGCACGGCTCTGCACAATACTTGCACTTCTATGGGTATAAGAGCAACAATATCCCTCCTGAGATTTTCTGAGATAAAACTCAGAATCCCCGTCAACACACTCCTTCTGGACTTTCACTGCACTCATTGCAGGATTTCTCAGGAAGAGAAACAATTGAAACTTATACTTCTCCTTTCTCACAGATTCTCATACATTCAACATAAATTCATGAGCACACACACATAACATTAAAACAAAATGCGTAATAGAGAATATAAGAAACCATAAACATACCATTCAACAGATGCAAACAATATTCATCACAACACCATGAAATGGAATTAAAGTGATTTTATATTAATCCTAGTGCTCCTGTACATGGGTTCGATAGAAAAAGCTATCTGCTTATACAATCCTAAAATATCTGTTCTTTCGTGCTCTCGTTCTCTTTCTCTACAACTTACATAATTCTGAATATGATACAATGACACAAGCGAGGGTGCCTTTCACGAGTTTCCCTCCTACAACTCTAAGCTATCTAATCAGAATTAAAGCTACCTACTTTACATTCAATACAAATAAATGCCTCCATAACCGACAAATGAGAGAAATGCTCAGGATTTGTTTACAATCTCCAAAACATAAATGTAAATACACTCTCCTAGCTATTACATTAATGTCCATTTGTTCAATTTCAAACTTTCTTCGAAATGTGCGCTGGTGTATGTCCAACTGTCCTCCACCTTTGCGCTTGCTTTGTTGGCTTTCTTACGATGCTCCTTCATCATACTCCTCTTGGCTGAAAAATTCATGAACTTCTGTTCATGAGCTCCTACACCGTCTGTCCATGTCTTTGGATACCTGCTTTGCTTTCCCAAATGGCATTATCAATCGGGTGTCCTTTCCATTTTACTAAATACTCAAAGTATGTATTTCTCTGGGTCTTCTTTCCAACTCTTTGGTTAATTATCCTTTCCATCTGCGGCCTTTCAGTTACAGGCATCTGTCTGACCCACAAAATGTCTTGTTGATTCCCCTCCGTTCCTTCTTTGTATGCTCTATAAGGGTACAAATCTGCTATGTTGAATATGGGCGATATTCCTACCCCATATGACAATTCAATTTCATAAGCATTTGCTTCAAACTTACTTATGATCTTACACGGTCCAATTTTCTTCATTTTAAGCTTATTGTATGTTCCCCTTGGGAACCTTTCCTTTCTGAGATGTGCCAGAACCAAATCTCCCACTTCAAACTGAAGTTCTTTCCTGTGTTGATCTTCTCTGTGCTTGTATTCCTGGTTGGAATTCTCCAATCACTACCTGAATTTGTTGTGAAGTTCCTGCATCTCTGCTGCAAAATCCTCTGTGCTTGCACTCCAGAATCCACTCTGTTCTAAGTCTCTCAACTCAGATATTCCTCTCGGATGCATTCCATACATTATCTAGAATGGGCTTTGTCCTGTGCTCCTATTGGGTGAGTCATTATATGTGAATTCCTCCTGTGGCAGAATATGATCCCACTGACTGTGATTTTCAGCTACCAAACTCTTCAATAAGTCTCCCAAGCTTCAATTTACTACCTCAGTCTGTCCATCCGTCTGAGGATGATATGCTGAGCTAAAAGACAAATTTGTCCCCAATGTTTTCCATAGTGCTCTCCAGAAATGACCAACAAATTTGGTGTCCCGATCTGAAACAATACTCTTGGGTAAGCCGTGAATTCTAACAACTTCTTTGAAAAAAAGATTTGTAATGTGAGTTGCATCACTGGTTTTCTGACATTGTATGAAATGTGCCATTTTAGAAAATCTATCGACTATCATAAATATGGAATCAAAACCCCTCTGTGTTCTCGACAGTCCTAACACAAGATCCATGCTTACTGCATCCCATGGCCTCTTTGGTATCGACAACGACTGATACAACCCTGTATTCTGTGTTTTCCCTTTTGCGTGCTGGCAAATTATGCACCTGTTCATGAATTTCTTAACATTCATCCTCATCCCTGGCCAATAGTATGCTCCATTCAGTTGTACAAAATTCTTATCATGGCTGAAATGTCCAGCCAATCCCTCACTATGTTTCTCCTTTAAGAGGTTCTCTCTCATAGATCATTTCGATATACAAAGTTGGTTTCCCCTGAAAAATAGTCCACCCTGAATCAAGTATTCAATCCATTGGCTTTGGTCTCTGAGAATTAGGTTCTCACATGCTTCATAGGCTTCTTTAAAATTTGCATCATCTCTGTACATCTCCTTGAGATTGTCAAAACCTAAATTTTTCACTCTGAACTCCTGTAGAATCAAATATTTTCTTCTCAATGCATCATAACCCTTGTTAGTAGTTCCAGAAATATGCTTTATAACAAAAGTAAAATTCTGCATGTATTCAACCCATTTTGCATGCTTCTGGTTCAATTTCTCCGGTCGAGTTATGAATTGTAAAGCATGGTTATCACTATACAAGACAAACTCTTTACGAACCAAGTAGTGTCTCCATTTCTTCAACGCTTGTATGACCACATAAAATTCCTTGTCATACGTGGAATATTTCATCTTGGCTTCATTTAGTTTTTCACTGAAGTATGCAATTGGCTTATTGTCTTGACTTAAGACTGCTCCAATCACAAATCCACTTGCGTCACATCTGACTTGAAATGTTTTACTGAATTCTTGCAAAACCAGAACTGGTTATTCAATTACCTTCTCCTTCAGTAGCTTGAAACTTTTCTCTGCTTCCTCTCTCCAATGAAAAGATTTATGTCTTTTCTTGACTGTGTCCGTCATCGGTGCACATATCCCACTGAAATTTCTGATGAACTTTCTGTAAAAACTAGCTAATCCATGGAACCTTTGAACTTCAAAGATACTCTTTGGCGATGGCCAATCTCTGATTGCTCTTACTTTCTCATGATCCATCTTCAACTCATTCGAAGAGATTACGAACCCTAAATAAATGAGTTTTGTCTTCATCAAAGACGACTTCTTTAAATTGATCAACAATTTCTCTTGCTGTAATCTCCTCATTACTGCAACTAAATGCTTCAGATGTTCTCCTTCAGTCTTATTGAAGACCAATATATCATCAAGATACACGATTACAAATTTCCCAATGAAATATTTCAAGACTTCGTTCATCAATCTCATAAAAGTACTTGGCACGTTCGTCAAACCAAACGACATGAAAATCCATTCATACAGTCCTTCATTCATCTTGAATGATTTCTTCCATTCATCACCTTCCCTCATTCTAATATGGTGATATCCTCTTTTCAAATCAATTTTTGAAAAACACTTTGCTCCACTCAAGCAATCCATCAAGTCATCCATCCTGGGTAAAGGAAATCTATACCTGATGTTGATCTTGTTTATAGCTCTCAAGTCTGTACACATTCTCCAACCACTGTCTTTCTTTGGACTTAACACTGTTGGAATAGCGCATGGACTCAAACTTTCTTGGACCAATCCTTTATCCATCAAATCTTGGACTTGTCTCTTAACCTCTTCATTCTCCCGCGACATCAATCTATACGCTTCTTTGTTTGGTAAAATCGCTCCAGGTATAAGATCAATGCGATGACTTATGATCCTGATGGGAGACAACGAACAAGGTAATTCTTCCACCACTATATCAACAAACTCCTCCAATAATTCCTGAATTTCCTCAGGTAGATCATTTATCTTGGTACTGATCAAGATGACTCTGGGTTTTCTGACCACTGCAAACTGCATGTCTTCCTCTTTCTTGACTTCCTCAAGAAGCTCCTTCCCACTCATGAGAAGTATAGTATTTCTCACCTCTGTTTTTACCTCCTTATCTTTAATTGGCAGTAACATATGCGTTCTACCATTCTTTTCCAAGGTGTATGTCTTTTTTCTCCCATCATGAACAACATTCCTGTCATATTGCCATAGTATCCCCAACAAAATATGACAATAAAAATTCATCACATAAAAATTCATCCTTATATCCCCCTATCTTAAATTCAACTAAACATTGTTTAGTGACAGTTACCTGGTGTCCTTTTTGCAACCACGAAACTCTGTATGGGCTCGGATGTGAAACTGTCTCCAATTCCAGTTTCTCTACCATTTCTGTGGATACTAGATTATCTGTGCTTCCACTGTCAACTATCACCTTGCATACCCTGTCCTTGGTCTGAAAAGTAGTTCTAAATAAACTGTTCCTCTGGATTGGATTCTCTACCTCCTTCTCTGGCTTCAAGAGAATTTTCCGCATCATTAAGGATCTTCCGACTTCTGCATATTCTGCCTCAATATTTCACCTTTAATCTTCTGAAATGTGAGCTTTGCCTCCTCCATCCTTTTTCTTATCAGGGAATTCAAAGGATTTATGTCCTATCTTTCCACAGACAAAACACTTTATTTCGCCTGCTCTGACTCTTCCTCTTCCTCTTGCTCGCGGAAAAGTGTTTCTATCGTCATATTGCCTTCCCTGTGAACTTCCTCCTCTTTTAGGGTGAGTGTGAGGTTTATTCTCTTCTTCCTTGGGCTTCTGATTGTTTCCCTGGGAAATTGCTTTGCCTCTGCTCTGACTTCGACCTCTCCCTCTTTGACCTTGCATTCAGGACAATTTTTCTTCTGCTTTTAAAGCCATTTGATAATCGTCTTATACAACCCTAATTGTTATCATGATCATCTCATCTTGAATGTCATATCTCAGAACATTCATGTATCTGGAAACCTTCTCATCATCACTCTCTCGATGAACTGCTCTAATGTTTATCCTGTAAAATTCCTCAGTGTACTCCTTCACTGTCATTCCCTTATGTCTCAAATTTTGCATCCTTTGAAACAGATTGATTTGATAATCTCTGGGTATAAAATTGGCTTTCATCTTTGCAACCATCCTATCCCAGCTTTTGATTCTTTGCTTGCCTTTGCAGTGCCTATCAGCCTAGAGTTCATCCCACCACAATGTTGCATGCCCTTTCAGTCTAGTGACAACATGTTTGACTTTCTTATCTTCCTCGACGTCCTCATAGTCGAAGTATTTGTCTAGAGCTCTAAACCAATATAGTATCTCCTCAACGTATAAGTTTCCTTCATACATCAGAATATCCATTTTTTCTCTGGCTCTGTTTCTTACAACTACTCAGAATAGACGTTCTTCTGTAGCATCTTCGGTTGCGACTTCTTCTTCAGCTCCAACCTCATTTTCTCTTTCGTCTTCATTGACATCTCCAGCTTCAACTGTCCATCTTTGTGCTGTCTCCATAGCATCGAATTGAGAACGGAGTTCTCTCATCTCCCTTTCCACAGTTGTATCGGGTATTGGTCTTTCTCTCCTTCTTGGCGGCATTACTTCAATCTGTTCCCCGCAGAAAACAAAAAGAAAAATGTAGGGCTCTAATACCACTCTCACACAAACCCCCTACCTTAGGAGGTTCTGATCGGCCTCCCGGTCTAAGGATCATTCTTTAATTTCTCCGTGAGTCGGGTTGACTCATTTATTTCCCCACAGGAAATCTCCCACATGCAAGTGTTTATCCACAGGTCCTTAGGAGTTACGCTCGTGCAAGAAAACACTAAGTGCCAACTCTTACCCATGTGACCACTGATATGACCACAACCTACACCTGAAAGGATATTTCGAGTTTCACGAATTCACGATCCCAAATGCGGGTCCCTCTGACTCATCAATCCCAAAACCCCAAAAAGGCTAACGGGAGATTGATTCTTCCCTCGATTTCACTTGTCGTGACCTTTCAAATGCAATTTGGGCCCCACTTTTTTGCCACCTTGGAAATTTGCATACCGACAAAATCAAAAGAAACAAATCCCTTCGCCCGATAGCCAAAACCACAGTGGCTTCTTGCCACAAATTGACGACTCTGAGCTTCCCACAATCTGACGGTCCTGATTGTTTCAGGACTTCTCTAATTGGGAGTTCGCAATTCTTGACTCCAAGTCACATCCTTCTTCCTTGCCCCAAATTTTCGAAACAACGAAATTCAAGCACGATATCAATGACTCTCGTTGATCCAAATCCAACAGTCTCTATTCCTCCTGAGCTTATGAACATTGGAAGATGCTCAACCTTAACTCTTTCGCTGATCTACCAAATCCAACAACCCACAGAACTTTGGTGATTCTCCCCTTGAGAATGTCAACCGCCCGTCTGGACCTGTCCAAGACTTATGCTCAAATGATTTGGCATCTCTTCCTTTTTAACTTATCTTTCTTATAGGTGACCTTGACCTTTGTCTCCCTTTGAATATTTCAAAGGTTCTATTGCTTCTGAGCTTGTTCTTTTGCAAACTCAAGGCTTCCAAAAGGTTTCCTGCACGCACTCCTTGTGACATTCACAAATAACCTCTGGTTATTTGACTTTTCGACTATGTGCACTCCTTGAAACAACAATCCTTCAATCTTCCTCCTTAGTTGGTAAAGTATAAGACTTCCAACTCACTTGCACACACCTTTCATGACTCTGCACAATACCTGCACTTCTATGGGTATAAGAGAAACGATATCCCTTTTGAGATTTTCTGAGATAAAACTCAGAAACCCTGTCAACGCACTCCTTGCGGACTCTCACTGCACTCCTTGCAGGATTTCTCAGGAAGAGAAAAAATTGAAACTTATACTTCTCCTTTCTCATAGATTCTCATACATTCAACATAAATTCATGAGCATACACACACATAACATTAAAACAAAATGTGTAACAGAGAATATAAGCAACCATAAACATACCATTCAATAGATGCAAACATTATTCATCACAACACCATGAAATGGAATTAAAGTGATTTTATATTAATCCCAGTGCTCCTGTACATGGGTTCAATAGAAAAATCTATCTGCTTATACAATCCTAAAATATCTGTTCTTCTGTGCTCTCGTTCTCTTTCTCTACAACTTACATAATTTTGAATATGATACAATGACACAAGCGAGGGTGTATTTCACAAGTTTCCCTCCTACAACTCTAACCTATCTAATCAGAATTAAAGCTACCTACTTTACATTCAATACAAATAAATTCCTCCATAACCGACAGATGAGAGCAATGCTCAGGATCTGTTTACAATCTCCAAAACATAAATGTAAATACACTCTCCTAGCTATTACATTAATGTCCATTCGTTCAATTTCAAAATTTCATTGAAACATGCATTGGTGTATGTCTAGCTGTCCTCCACCTTTGCGCTTGCTTTGTTGGCTTGCTTACAATGCTCCTGCATCAATATGATATATGTTTGGGGCACTCGGTAGCCCATTGGAAAGGTCTAGTCAAGAAGTAGACATTTCGAATGGCCCTTCATATGCCTCTGGCTACATTCTTGTTGATGTTTGAAGCATCAAACATGTACTTCCACATCGGTTTTGTGTCTAACATGTGCAAGTCGTCCTTAATGCCTCTGAAGACTTGGGAGATTCACTTTGAGAAAGTGATTATTAAAGTGAATGTGATTTTTGTAATTAATGGAGTTTAATTTAATTCAAATGCCAAAGTAATTGGAATTAGTGAGTTACATTAAATCCTAGCCATTAGATCCAAAGTGATGGTGAGATCTAATTGTTGGACAACTCAGAGGGGGGGTGAATCAGTTGTTACCATGCTTAAACAATTACGCTTCTTTTAAAATATTTACAAGGCACTCAATGATGATCACAATAATGCATGGAAATGAAGAATGGCACATTCAACATCAGTCACATATATGAGAAACATAGAGACATATATTTCACAAGGAAACCCATACAGGGTAAAAACCTCTTCTTCTTTATATGATAAGTATTATTTACATTCTTTACATTATCATACATTTGAGCACCAACTCATTGTGAGGCTACAACCTCTATTTTGAAAGCTGGAACTTGCTGAGAGAACCAACTCTTTGTTTTTCTCTAGCACCCACTAGAAGGAAGCACCAACTCCCTGGTTTCTTTAGCACCAACTAGAAGGAAGCAACAACTCCCTGGTTTCTCTAGCACCAACTAGAAGGAAGCACCAACTCCCTGTGTTCAAGCCCCCACTTGAATCTCTGAGGACACCAGTCCTCCCTAGAACCTCCCAACCACCCTGTATTATGAATATGAAATACTAAAACCTATTACAGTGATATAGTGTTCAATAACAACTTACTAGTTTCATCACTATTCTGCAAGATTTTTGCTACTCAGACTTCCTCACTGTCTTCCAGCATGCATCCACTGCCCATTTTGTTTTTCTGCTTTTTATGCTCTATGCTCCATGTCCATTTGCTACACAGTTCTTCTTCTATTCTTTTCAGCTGCTGCACTCTGACTCTGATCCTTCTTCATGCATGAATCACCTTCAACAAAAACATCCACAACAACTCCAACAAAAACATCCACAACAACTCCAACAAAAACAACAACCCCATCTCTTCTCTGTACTGTGTATTTATAGATTTTGTGCGCCTTGTGCATGCAATGTGTGCAATACCTCTGCATACTCATACCGCGCCGATATCCTCCACAACTTGAGTGCTCTGTCTGATCATCATCATGACTCTTCAGCTTCTCTGGCCGTTTTTCCACTCGTTCAGCATCACTGTATGTTATGCTGAGATTCCTCAGCCTCTCTGGTAGTTGAGACTCTTCGTCTTCTCTGTGACAGATGAGCTCACCTTCTCTATTCAGTTACAGGCTTCAATGCTCATCCAGCTGTCAATCACCTCCACGAGCATATTCATCCCTCTTGAAGATTCCCAGAGACTCTTCATCTCCTCTATCAATCACCCCAAAGTGTCTTTGAGTCCTCTGGTAGAAACCATCAGTGGTTTCTGAAAGTTACACTATGACGTGCAACAGTAGCCCTCCGATCTCCTTCAGTTTCATCTGCACTGTTGGATTACAGTGACATTTCACCTTTTCGATATTTTGGCATTCGTACCAGACGTGATCCCCAAAATTTCAAGGCAGAGCTTATCTGCACTAGGTCCTTCCTCCACGTGACCACAGGCGGTGACCACTGTCTACGCTAAAAGGCGCTACGAACTCATGATCTTCATCAACCCTGATCGAAGGTCCATGATCTCGATGAATCAACGGTCCAGATATTTTTGCGATCTCGCATCTCGCTGTTCCTTGGATGGAGGCTCTCATCACTCCAAGTCGTGATAGGAAAACTCCAATATGGAGCACAGATCGACGATCCACGTTCTAGGTGATCTGACGGTCCTGATCTTTTCATGATCTCGCATCTCACGGTTCCTTAGATGTGGGTTCTTGTCACTCCAAGTCACGATAGGCGAAGCTCCGAGATGGATCTTAGATCAACGATCCTCGTTCTTGGTGATTTGACAGTCCTGATCTTTTCATGATCTCGCATCTCGCTGATCCTTAGATGGAGATTCTCGTCACTCCAAGTCGCGATAGGCGAATCTCTGAGATGGAGCTTAGATCAACGGTCCTCATTCTTGGTGATCTGACGATCCTGATATTTTTGTGATCTCGCATCTCGCTGATCCTTAGATGGAGATTCTCGTCACTCCAAGTCGTGATAGCTGAAGCTCTGAGATGGAGCTCAGATCAACAGTCCTTGTTCTTGGTGATCTGACGGTCCTGATATTTTCGTGATCTTGCATCTCGCTGATCCTTAGATGGAGATTCTCGTCACTGCAAGTCGCAATAGGTGAAGCTCTGAGATGGAGTCTTTGTGGTGCTCTGATCTTTTGCCACGCATCCTCTTGATCAACGGTGCATGATTGTCCCCGATGGACGGTCAGGATTCCTTCACATATTTGAAGAGTTGGATGACTCTTGGAATTATCCGCCTTGCAGCTTCACCATATCTAACGGCTATTGAGCCTTCGTAGATACCCCAGATCCTATGGCCCAGATCTTCTCGCGATTTCACCACTTCACGATTTTTCCGCTTCGCGATTTTGTCCACCTTCGCGATTTCACCACTTCGCTATGTAATGAACGTGCAGGTCCTCCTTGATCCAACGATGGATGTACCCCACGCTTAGATCGGACGCTCGAGATCTATTCTCGTCTACTGCGTGCTACTCCTCTCTAAATTCATATCTGACGGTCATCGGGGATTCTGAATAAGATCCAACGTTCACTGTTGCTCCTCCTCTTCCATTATCACTGTTCTTGCCATCATTGTTCTTGTCATCAATGACAATATTACTCTGAACTGTAAATCTTCCAACAATCTCCCCCTTTGGCATTGATGGCAACCTTGAACGGCTGCGCTAATCTGTTTGGACCTCCAACTGTAGCATCCGATCCGTGTTTGGACCTCCAACTGTAGCATCCAATCCAGACCACTCCTTTTCTCCCCCTTTGACATCAATGTCAAAGAAAACACGCTCCCCCTGAGCTGTTGCAGTAATTTTATGAGGTATCAGATATGCACTCAATACAAGACTCCCCCTGACAGGATGGACTTTCTTACATGTGAGACAGGATAACACCCAGCTTCTGTCTGAGATATTCAAATGGTGTCTTGGGTAGAGGTTTAGTAAAAATGTCTGCAATTTGTTCTGTGGTTGGAATGTAATGGACCTGAACAATCTGATTGGAGACCTGCTCTCTCAGAAAATGATATTTTATGGGAATATGCTTGGTC
>SNQJ01S0000168.1:811964-859320 GCA_010110895.2 Picea sitchensis | reverse complement strand
TGGAGAGGAAGGGGGAGAAAATAGCTCGAAAATCTGAGCTCTTTGCGGGAAATTCATCTTCTGGTAGAGCTCGGTGAGGATTTCCAGGTTGAATGGGGTTACAGACTCCGGGCGGGTTATCTGCATCATTTGGTCGATATCCTTTGGGGTAATGAAGAAGAGGACGTCCCCCAAGGAGGAAACACTGGCTTTCTGTTCGGGGACGTAGTGAGCTTGGCACTTGAGTGCAAACTATGGGAAATGGTGGACTTGGGGGAACAAATATAGGGGAAGATTGGACTCCCAGAGCCCAATCTCGTCACTTTGATCTAGGAAAACTTCTCGGAGCCATGATTGCAGATCAGAGAAATCAAAGCTGCATGCTGTGTCCGCTATCAAGCAGTCCTTGTCTACCAGAGGGATTTTATCAAGATCGGTCGGAGGAGGGACGAACGGATTCTCTTCCTCTTCAGTTGGCCTCGTTTTAGACGCCATCTCAGCGACTGTACCTGCAACAAACAACGTTAGTGGGGTCTACTGGTGGTGGAGGGAAAATGACGGGGAAGCAATGGAAATAGGATAGATAGGTTCTCTGGTGCGATGGTTGGTTTCTGGCGCGAGGGATGAGTAACGAGTGAAAATGGGCACAACGGTGTTTTTATTCAAAACTGGGTCGGTCGGATGCGGGAAAATGGTCAGCATGACAACGGGCGTTTTATCCAGTCATTAATGTATAACGGGCCACTTGGGGTGATATGGTAGGTGACGGTGAACAACATATACAGACGACTGACGTGGATGTTTGTGATTGGGGGTAAAGTCGCCAAAGGGGGCTGTTCATGAGTGAAAGGTGTTATGGCACTGACACCAGGGGCTGGAAATAGTAACGTGATGGGACTCAGACCCAGACGCGAGTGGGACAAGTGGGCTCAGTGGAGGGTGACGTCCAGGGGAGACAGAGTGTCAGAAAGCATGTGGATGATGGGACTCGTGAACCAATAGAGCGACGAAACATGTAACATGGGGCCCGTTGTGAGGGATATTCATTTCCGGACCCCCCCCGTTTGATTAAAGATAGAATACCAAGCGGGGTCCGGAAATCACCACGATCCGTTGATCTGCGCACTGGATTTCTGACCGCAGATCTCTGCTCATTTTTTAACACCAATCTCGGACCCCCCCCCTCCATTAAAGGCAGAACGGAGGGGGGGTCCGAAATTCATTGTGGATCGTTGATTTAAGCGCTCCGCTTAGATCCGTTCAGATCTGCGCCTGCATTATAACCCATATCGGACCCCCCCCCCTCCGTTAAAGGCAGAACGGAGGGGGGGGTCCGATATCCAATGTAAACTGTGGATTCGCGCGCTCCTTTCTGGACCGTCCAGATCTGTGCAAAAGTTATCGCTGGCTTCGGACCCCCCCCCTTTCCGTTAAAGGCAGAACAGGCGGGGGGGTTTGGAATGCTATAAGAACCGTTGATTTAAGCGCCGCGATCTGGGCCTTTGAAAAGTGCGTGAGCCATAGGGAATAGTCGGAGAATGTCATATGTAGGAAAACTTAGGATAAGGGCATTCACATGGGTTTTCTTTCGATATTTCTCATATACACCACCAAGGGGGGCATCAATTCAATTACATTTAGGTACTGGAGTCACGGGGTAACATCTTTATCAATCTGGCTTCATTTTGGCAAGGGGGGGAAGGCATTTAACCTACATCCTAACCTACTGTTACAAGGAAATTAACCCAGATTAAACAGTTGGGTCAAGATTTTATTCTTTCTAGGGGCTATCTGATCAGGATTAGAGGGTTTGATGAGATGTATTCACTAGTTCTAACCTAGGGGCTATTTGACCAGGATTAGATGGTCTGATCAGATGCATTCACTAGTTCTAACCTAGGGGCTATCTGACCAGGATTAGATGGTCTGATCAGATGCATTCACTAACCTATCAACATTGAAAATTTAAAAGGACTAGGTCATGCTTGAAAGGTATGACCAAGTTGCTATTATTGCATGGGGCCTTCGCTTCAATTCTTTTTAGCCCTCTTTTCTTTTTCCTTTTTCTTTCTTTTTCCTTTTGCTTTCTTTTTCTTTTCACAAATTATTTGAAGAATGAAATATCATTTGTAAACCAAATCACTCGATGTAGATAATATCCAAGTCATAAGATGATTCCCATAAATTATGGGGTGATAACAGGGGGTGAATCAATAATGAGAAATTATACCACTTATTAATCGTTTAAACCACAATGTATATTATTTTAACTTATTCAACCATGATCATCTATTTATCATCAATATATTACTATATCATAAACATTAACATCCATCAATGCATAATAAACAATAACAAACACATCCAGACAATGCACAATACACCAATATTTACGTGGAAACCTAATGTGGGAGAAAACCACATAATTCTTTTTTTATATGTCAATAATTACATTCAAGGAAGCACCAACTTCCAATTCTCCATCTCCAACTGGAAGGAGGCTCCAACCGCCTAGTTTCTCAGGCTCCAACCTGAAGGATGCTACAACCCCCTATGTTCTATGGCTACAATCAGAGGGTGGCTACAACCACCTAGTTCTCAGGCTTCAACCTGAAGGGAACTCCAACTCCCTTATTCTCTAACATCAACCAGAAGGAGGCTACAACCCCTTTTCCTTTCCCTGTCTAACTGCCCTGAAATATAAGTGTCAAATAATTGATTAAACCACTTCCACACTGTCAATATGAGATATACCACTATAATCCTATACCAATATGTGCCAACAACCTATAACCAACTTGTACCAAGATTCTGTAATCAACCTATACCATAAATCATTTTCTACCAACAAATACTAATAGGTACGCGACCTGTATATGCTGCAGCTCACATATGTATGTGACCTACCTATACTGCAGCATGCATATGTACGCGGCTTGTCTGTATTGCAACTTGTGTACACCTTCATAAATCTAGGGTTTCCACCCTTCTAAAACTCAGACACTTTTCCTCCACTGTCACATCAACCTGCAACCTAGCACTATGTCCAATCTATAGTTGTGCCCTATGCATACATCATTATACATATCCCTTAACCAAGTGCATCTATGTCTGTCTAGTAATTTTCCATACATGTGTATACAATCATGATCAAGTGTAATAACCCTCACATGGACTAGACATCAACCCCTCATTGATACACAACGTCAAACTACACCAACAACTTCACCAACACATCACAACCAAAAACTCTCAACCATGTACCAATAAATACGAGATATTCCTCAACACTCAACCCAACAAGATGTAAGAATAATGAATATCAAACATACTAGTGCTATATTTCTGTAGATATAGCTCATACAATAAGTGTCATACAACCAACAACCTCTCTAGGGAAAATCCTAAAGCTTCCATAACCATATCTCATGTAGACAACAATATCCAACGACACATAAGAATATGATATGCCTCTTGAACCTGTAGATAGATTTGCTGTACCTAATCACTGTAGACCTTCCTGGGAACTTTCTTTAAGACTCTAAGAACCCAACACCCTAAAAAAATCAATCTTTCATGGATTTTCCCAACTGTACGTGACCTCCTCTTATTTGTCCCGTGTATGTACATGCCCTAATCCACTCTATCTCGCATATGTACGTGAATTCCTCCACTACATCCCGCGTACACCTCAAAAAATAAGGTTTTTTCAGTAATTCTGCAACTCCAGAACTTTCGCTGTCAACCCTTCTTGCTACCGTAGACTTGCGTAACTTCGGATGTATCAATGAGTACCTTCAATAAACCTTACAAAATAAAATATTCAATGTGCTCAATAGGTGATAATAGGAGACTTTTTCTCTCTTATTTATACTCTCCAAGTAGCTTCCTCTAGGAGTTACCTTCTAACTAACTTAACCCAACTTCCTTCTTTTAGGTCTAACCCACTTCTAACCACTTTATCCACAAATAGTAAAATCACCACTTTTAGTTTCAACTATTTTTTTTTTAATTATTATTTTTTTGCAACAACTTAACTCATGATTAACTCCTAGTTACAACCACTTTGACTAGTAAACTTCTTCTAGGAGCTTCTAGAATAAATTGACTTCTTTGACCTTCTAGGGGCTTCTAGATAACTCATGAGGGTTCTCAAACTTTACAAGGCCATAAATATCTAACCGTGAGGAGTTATGTGATGTTCCACATATCACCAGAAATGGCGTGACATGTACTATCCATATAGAATAGTCTCACATGCTGATACACTGATCTCCATTACATTATTCCTAAACCAAACTTGGATTCCTTACCCATACCTTTGGAGCTACCAGAATGTGCTACCGGACATACGAATGGACATACTCAAGGGTTGAAATTGATATCTAAGGGTTGACATAAATACACAACATCACTCTCCAAGGGTTGACATCAATGACAACCAACTATCCAACTGTTCATTAATATAGACCAATTGTCTAACAATATCCCACTTTGGCATTGATGGTAACACTTATTCATGACAAAAATCATGCTCATACTCCTCATAAATGTTTCTATCTCTCCCCATTTGACATTAATGGAAAAGGGTATCTCTCCTTAGGGATGCTCCCCCTATCTTATTACCTCTGATTACTTTCTCTCTCATTTTGACAAAGGATTAAGTCCCCCTATCGATCTAACACTGTACCTTCTCTAATCAATCATGGTTAAGAAAATAAATCCCCCTGTGGATATGTATCCCCCTATCTTCTCTGCAACATACCATGTAATCAATGTGAACAATATGCTACCACTATAATATGCTTCTGCTGCGGATGTTGATGCTATTCCAGAACACTGATCAACTACTCAATAATACTGCATCAAGAATACCATGATCTGCTATTCCTACGATGATCGTTGGACTTGTCCATGCATCATACATGCATCAACCTGTAACTCAACCTATTGGAGTTATTATCCATTGGTGCTTCCTTGAGTAATCAACTAACATATATAAAAATCATTCAATATTAAGCATTCAACATTTAAGAATTCAAATAATTATCCAACATTCTCTAAACCAATCTTTGAATTAATCTCTGAACCACTCTCTGAATCAATCTATGAATCCATATCTATCCATATTGTCCAAGACTCTGCTACTCAACTATCCACAATGTTGACCCATCTGTCTCAGTTACCGCATAGACTCCCCTTGTCTAATATTTATATTACATGGGAGTATCCAAGCCAAATGGATCAGAACAATACCTTCTCTGATGCAGTGTAATATTCCTATTCGTCTATGAATACATATTCCTTTTCATTCTCTTCCTGAATTATGTCATCATCCTGAGTTTTAACTTCTTCTTCATCTTCTACTTGAGTTCCGACACTTTCCTGTTTTCCTGTAAATTCATCACGATCTTGTGCTAATGCAAATCCTGAAAGTACGATTCCTTGGACCTGTTCTTCATTTACTTGCTCCTCTTGTTTTTCACTTCTTCTCCAAACCTTCTTGTGTCTCTCATCAATATTTTCTTTCATGGAAGGATTTATCATGCTTCTAAAATTCTGAGCTATATGACCATAGTTGTGGCATTTGTAACATTCAATATTATGTGGGGCCACATAAGTATTTTTTTCTTGAGTATTCTTTCATAAGCTCTACAATATGCAACCTTATGTCCAAAGTTAGTACAATAAAAACAATGACCATAAAATAAATTTACATACCTCAGAGTGAATTATTTTCCTTGTGGTGTAGTCCTTTGATAATTATGCCTTGGCTTATCAAGATCTTCTCTTTGGTTTTTTATTTCACAATGATTGATGTTTTCTTGCTTCTTGAATGTAGAGGGTATTATGTATTCATTTCTTTCTGATTTCTGTTGACCATGATTACTTCCTTTAAGAACTTCTGCATAACTATTTTTTTTTGTTGCTTTCGACATGGAGCTTGAACCTTTCTGAGTCTGCATTTGGTTGTATCCTAGTCCGGACCTGTCATAGTATGGCCTTGGATTGTTTATGATCTTATCCAGTGTCTTGGTGCTATCTTGCTACATGTCCTTTTTCTAAAGATGTTTTTTTAGAGTGACTACTTCTGCTTCCAACCTTTCAATCATCTTCTCCTTCTCTGCTAGATGAATTTTGAGTATTTCTTCAGTCCTTTTGTCCTCTTCTACATGGAATTTCAACTTCGTAATTATCTGGTTGACTTCCTCTGAGTTGAGATTCTGAGTTCCATTTAGTTCTTTCTTGAGCAACTTGTTTTTTATTTCTTTCTTTCCTTAGTTCTTCTAAGACACTAATTAATTCTGCTCTGAGATTGACTTCACCTTCTTCTTCTGAACTATTAGAGTTTCTTGTTTGATTTTACTTAGCTATAAATAATACCTCTTCTGAATCATTGTCAGTTTCATCACCTTCACTAGATGAGGAACTGTATTTTCTTGAGTATATATTTTTATTGAATGCTTTCTTTTTGTTTTTCCATTTTCCCTTATGATATCTATTTTCTTTCTTGGGATCTTCCTCTTCATCACTATTTGAATTTCTAGCATATGGGTACTTATTTGAAAAATGACCAATTTTACTGCAATTAAAACATTTCAATGAAATCTTACCTTTATATTTACCTATTCCCTTTTGCAACTTTCTTACGAAGTTTTCCATTTCTTCATCTTCTTCTGAATTATCGCTGCAACTACATTCTGACTTTGGCTTTTTCTTTCTCTTTTTCTTTGTCTTCTTGGATGCTTTGAATGTTGCTTCCTTTGTATCTGGGTTCTCTTGTTCTGTTCTCATTTCATAAGCGGTGAATATTCCATGTAGCTCATCCATTCTTATCAAATCCATATATGTTATTTCTTCTAGTGCTGAGATCTTAGGACCAAATCTCATTGGAAGAGATCTTAGTACTTTTTGAACAATTATAGATTCATCAACTTCTTCTCCCAATACTATCATTGCATTCATTGTTTCATTAACTCATAAGAAATAAACTACAATATTTTCATCTTCCTTCATCTTCAACTGTTCAAATTGACTTCTGTAAGTTTGAAGACTTGCTTCCTTGACTTTGGCGTCTCCTTCATACACATTCTGAAGTTTGTCCCAAATATCCTTTGCGAAGTTGCAATGCATAACTTTGACATATACTGAATCAACCAGACCATTCAAGATGGCATTTTTGGCTTTCGAATTATTTTCTTCAAGTTGATTTCCATTTTTATCTGTTGGAGGAATGGTTGGTGCTTTGTGTCTCTACCACTGATTTCCAAACATCAAATCCCCGTGCTTGTACATATGTTTTCATCCTTCTGCTCCAGAATGCATAGTTCTTTCCATGAAACTATGGTATTCCATTTTTATACATACTGTTTCTCTCTATGATCTACCTTCCAGTGGTTAAACTGTTTCCTAAAGGAACCTCACTTTGATACCAATTATTGGATTACTGAGAGGGTGGGGGGGGGGTGAATAAGTAATGAGCAATTATACTAGTTATTAATCCTTTAAACCACAATGTATATTCCTTTAACTTATTCAACCATGCTCATATGTTTATCATCAATATATTACTGTATCATAAACATTGACATCCATCAGTTCATAATAAACAAAAACAAACACATCCACACAATGCACAATACACCAATATTTACGTGGAAACCCAATGTGGGAGAAAACCACAAAATAATTATCTTATATGTCAAGAATTACATTCAAGGAAGCACCAAATTCTAATTCTCTAGCTCCAAATGGAAGGAGGCTCCAACTTGAAGGAGGCTACAACCCCCTATGTTCTCCGACTACAACTGAAAGGTGGATACAACCACCTAGTTCTTAGGATCCAACCTGAAGGAAACTCCATATCCAACCTGAAGGAAGCTCCAAATCCCTGATTCTCCGACACCAACCAGAAGGAGGCTACAACCCCCTTTCCTTGCCTCATCCAACCACCCTGAAATATAAGTGTCAAATAATTGATGAAACCATGGCCACACTGTCATAGTGAGATATACCACTGTAAGCCTATACCAATATGTGACAACAACATGTAACCAACATGTACCAAGAGCCTGTAATCAACCTGTACCAGAAATCAGATTGTATCAACAAATACTAACAGGTACAGGACCTGTATATGCTGCAAATCACATATGTATGTGACCTGTCTATACTGTATCCTGCATATGTACGCGACATGTATGTACTATAGTCTGCGTACAACTTAAAAAAGATAGGGTTTTCACCTTTTTGAAACTCAAACACTTTGCTACCTCTATCACATCAACCTGTAACCTGTCACTATGCCCAATCTATAGTTGTGCCCTATGCATACATCATGAGACATATCCCTTAACCAAGTGCATCTATGTCTCTCTAGTCATTTTCCATACACGTGTATACAATCATGATCAAGTGTAATAACCCTCACATGGACTAGACATCTACCCCTCACCGATATGCAACCTCAAACTACACCAACAACTTCACCAACACATCACAACAAAAAACCATCAACGATGTACCAAGAAATACAAGATATGCCTCAACACACAACCCAACAAGATGTAACAATAATGAATACCAAACATACCAGTCTTGTATTTCTGTAGATATATCTCATACAATAATTTCCATACAACCAACAACCTCTCTAGGGAAAATCCTCAAGCTCCTATAACCATATCTCATGTAGACAACAATATCCAACTACACATAAGAATATGACATACCTCTTGAACTTGTAGATAGATATGTTGTACCTGATCATTGTAGACCTTCCTGGGAACTTGCTTTCAGACTCTGAGAACCTCACAACCTCAAAAAATCAAGTTTTCATGATTTTTTCCAACTGTACGCGAACTCCTCTTCTTTGTACCGCGTATGTACACTCCCTAATCCACTACAACCCATGTATGTACGCGAATTCCTCCACTGCGACCCGTGTACACCTAATAAACTAGGGTTTTTTTAGTAATTCTGCAACTTCGAAAGTTTCGTCGTCAACCCTTCTTGCTACCATAGACTTGTGTAACTTCAAGTGTATCAATGAGTACCTACAATAAACATTACAAAATAAAATATTCAACGTGTTCAATAGATGGTAATAGGAGACCCTTGCTCTCTTATTTATACTGTCCAAGTAGCTTCCTCTAGGGGTTACCTTCTAACTAACTTAACCCAACTTCCTTCTTTTAGGGCTAACCCACTTCTAACCTCTTGTCCACTTACAACCAATTTATCCACAATTAGTAAACTCACCACTTCTAGTTGCAACTAATTTATTTTTAATTATTTTATTTTTGCAACAACTTAACTCATGACTAAATCCTAGTTACAACCACTTTGACTAGTAAACTTCTTTTAGGAGCTTCTAGAATAAATTAACTTCTTTGACCTTCTAGGGGATTCTATAGAAGTCATGAGGGTTATCCAACTTCAAAAGGCCATAAATATCTAACCGTGAGGAGCTATGTGACGTTCCACATATCACCGAAAATGACACGACATGTACTATCCACCTAGAATAGTCTCACCTGCAAATGCACTGATTTCCATTACATTATTCCTAAACCAAACTTGGATTCATTACCCATACCTACGGATCTACCGAAATGTGCTACTAGACATACTCAAGGTTTGAAATCAATATCTAAGGGTTGGCATCAATATACAACATCACTCTCCAAGAGTTTACATCAATGACAACCAACTATCCAACTATCCATTAATCTAGACCAACTGTTTGACACAGAGTGAGAGAGTGAGCTCTCATTGAATTGGGAAGAGAAGGAATTTCATCCAAGTGTGCAAGAGCAGGGTTCGAGGAAAGGAGAAATGGGGTAGTAAAGGAGTAGCAACCGAGTGTGATAATCTAGGCTATTTTGTTGATTTGTATCATTCCTCGGGTGGGCCATTATTCCAGGATGGGAGCCCAAATTTATATCAATAAAATCAACAAGGTACTAGTTTTCCCATAGGGGTTTTCCAGGGGTTTTTACGCATAAAATTACGTGTGCAATGTGTATGGTTTTATTATTATGCTTCCACTATAATGTTTCATTAAAAACTTAGTTGTGATTTTATGCAATAGATTAAGAGAAGTAATTTATTTGGAATTAAATATTGGGTGCTAGGTTAAGGAAAAAGTTAACATGGCACTAGAGTGTGATCTCTGAAGGAGGAACCAGGTACATAGATCGTGATTTACAATGCATACTATTTTTTTTTTTTCAGGTTGCAGGGTAAAAGTTAAATTAAAATAAATAAATAAGGTACAACAGTACGACCACCGTACAGGTCATACAAGATCTGTACACTAGAAAACATATCTGTGTGGGTGCATGTGAGCAAGTAAATTGGATGCTGAGATCCATGTGGAGCTGCCACTGTTAGAGGGTCCATGCGTGGGTACTGAAGGGTTTGTAGACTGAGAAGAAAAGAATCCGTAGGATGCACAGGTTGCGAGAAGCCGTCTATGGGTGGGGGGGGTGGGAAGTTGAGGTAGAAATCCATGGGTGGAAGTTCAAGCTGAGAGCGATGGGTGAGTCATAACCATCGAGGTGCAAGACTAGGTGGACAGAGAGAAGGTGCATGTGAGCGGGTAGAGGAGCTGCTAGAAAGTGAAAACGAAATAGGAGTTGTAGTAGAGGGTCATGGAGATGCAAGTTAAGTAGCTGATAGAGGAGTAGAAGGAGTTTTGGGTGTGTAGACTACAGAGGATGTAGCCACCGACTAATAGGGACACTAAAATAACTATCCACCCGTCGAAAAATTCCACTATAGCAATAGTCGTGACTAAAGTAGCCACTAGACACTACCACCAAAGCCAATAGTCATCGGTAGGGCCAGCAGGTCCACCAACGGATCGTAGGAGCCGTCTATCATCCTAGAAAATGTAAGGAAGTAGTCGGGTAGACCGCAGGAAGCTCTAGGAAGTAGGAGAAGGCTATGGGAAACCTCAGGAAGCTTTGGGCATGGATCCAAGAAGTAGGGTTTGAGAAGCGGGCAATAGGGTCCGGGTAGTGGGTACTAGGGTATGGGAAGTGGGCAGTAGGACACAAGTCCCAGGCAGGGATCTAGAAAACTAGAGATCAATTCTGTGCTTGAGGGGATGAGCACACAATTATTTAGTTTTCATGATTGATGGTCTAGGTAAAATATTTAGCAAGTTTTTTTTTTTGGTGAAGTTCTAATTTGGAGACGGTCGCAATAGGTTTGAGGAAAAGCTAGATAGTGCATCAAAATTCGTGCCTTGGAAGGCGAGGATCACATTGGTTCTCATGGAGAATGGGTTATGGGAGTTTTCTAACACAAAAGTGACCCCATCGATGGATTTAAAGGACTTGGCCACCCATGAGTTGAATGACATGAAATTTAGGAGGATCATCGTATATGTGGTGAAGGATAATTCAATCCCTCATATATATAAGAAGAAGTCATCCAGGGAGATGTTTGTATCTCTTGCGAACCTTTTTTAGAGCAAAAATACAAACATGAATATGGTGTTGAGGGAGAATCTCAAAGACACAAGGATGACCAAATTAGATATGGTGATTGGTTATCTCACCAAGACCACTCAAGTATGTGATCAATTGGTAGTTTTTGGGGAATTTGTGTTAGATGAGGAGTTGGTGAGGATGACTCTAAATGGATTTTCTAAGCCATGGGCTGTTGGAAGATTGGTTGTTGTCATTGATGTCAACCCTAGTCATGGGTTTTGGACCACAATATTGATGAAGTTATTTGGACATGAAGGAAAATGCACATGCAGATACAACACCCATGGATGGATAGTATACATCATGTTGTTTCTGTTGGAAGATTGGCTGTTGTCATTGATGTCAACCCAGTCATGGCTTGACCACAATATTGGGATGAAGTTATTTGGACATGAAGGAAAATGCACATGCAAGATACAACACCCATGGATGGATAGTATACACTGCGTTGTTCCTGGTATGTGGCATCACACGCGGGATCCTCGTGGTTGAGGATAAATGATTTTTGAATATGACAAAGTGAATTGTACATGTAGGCCCCCAAGATAATTAAAGAAAAGAATTACAAAATAAGAAAGTGTCGTGGCCGGCCCTAATGTTAAAAGGAAGTGACATAAATGGTATAAATAAACATCATTATACATTCATTTGATACAAGTTGAATTTAGAGAAGAAGAAGTAAAATACGTCGTTTCAAGGAGGATGAAGTCTTTTGGTGATGTGTTCTATATCAACAATTGGTATCAGGAGCTGGTTACTCAAGACAATTTAACCAATCGGAAGGAAGATCCTATGCAAAATGGAAGGAAACATTCCAAATGGGATTCCACCATTTGATGGAAGCAATTTTGAATACCGGAAAAAATAGAATGGAAACTTACTTGAAAGATCTTGGGAAAGATGTTTGGTTCTCAAATGCTTCCGTGGATATAATCTCAAGAAACCAAAGACTGCAACTCTAAGGAAGCAAAAGGAACCAACCGGCAATAGATACCATCCTGATGGATTGATAGATTCAAGGAACCGAGGTGGGATCATGCATCAAAGAAAATATCTTGGGACAAGCTACAAGAACTTTATGCAAGGGAGGAAGTAAAGAAGAAGAAGAAGTTGAAGATGATTACAACATCTCAGATTTCAAAAGAAGAAAATAGAGGTTCTTTTGTTTCACCAGAAGGAGTAGGTCATGTTGAATTTGAATGTCCCTATCCAAGGATTGAAAGAAGTGACACCTAAGAAGAAAATTCAATGAAGAAGAAGAAAATCATAAAGAAAAATTATTCAACAAGAAGATGAGAATCTTAAAAATTGAAGCATGCTGAGATTGAAAAATAGCAAGCTCAAAGACACAACAAAGAAAAACTAAGAAGTGAATTGGTTATTGTGAAAAGACAGCTTTTTAAGCTTAAAGAAACAATTAGAAGATCTTCGTGAACCGAGAGAAGAAAACATTTCCTTGAAAAACTCTACTTGAAGAAGGCAAGAAGAATAGCGTAAGGTAGAAGGTCCAAATGATAAAGAAAGAAGAAGATTGTTAGAAATCCTGAACAAGAAGTTGTCTCATTGAGGAAGAGCTTAAGAAACCTCAAGGTTAAAAAGACTTGACACATCTTGATGCATGGGTGAAACTTCATACAAAGAAGATGCAAATACCAACAAGTAGGTTGAAGAAAGAGCTACACGCATTACTGATGAGAAGTGGACTAGGATACCGAAAGAAGGAATGATTACAAAAGAGATGAATATCCAAGAAGACCTCCTACCTTCTAAAATCAAAGAAGCTCCAATCAAGATGAAGGAAACTACGTAAGAATAGATCATGAACCCGTGATGGACTACATCCCAAAGAAGCCCACTTATTCTAAGGTATCAAAATTCTCTTCTTGGTCATTGTTATACTTGCAAAAAATTTGGACATAAGGCAAATGAATTGCGTAATCAATGAAAGGAACAACAAATACACAAGAAACATGAATGAAAACAAAAGATATGGAAATAATCGCGGATTTGTTAATATCAGAAGTTATAATTCATTTTACCTTGATGGACAAAAATATTGTATGCCATGATGCAATTATCTTGGTCACAAAGCACCTAGATTGTGATATATGAATGAAGATGTCCCTATGCCAACCAAAAGATGGAGAAGGAAAGAGATTCCAAACAATGAAGATTGTCTATTGCATTAACCGCTGAAAAACAAGAAGAAGATGAATGGTACATAGACAAAGGATGTTCTTCACACATGACCACTGGATCAAGACAACTATCAGCTTGAAGAGAAAGGGTGGCAATGTTGCATTTGGAGATGATCATCCGCCAAAATACTTGGAGAAGGTGTAGTAGAGCTGGAAGAAAAATGTAAAGCAAAGAATGCTCCCATTATTTGAAGACTTGAATCATAATCTACTAAGCAGCCAGAAATGTGTGATCAAGGATACACTCCACGCTTTGATTCTCAAATGTAAAATCATAGGAAATAACTCAGGAAGATTGTTGCAACAGCAACAAGAAGACCAAACAACATATACATCCTAGATATGAAGAAGAGAGAAGACAAGGCTATCATGCAAAGCGATTCTAAGGAAGAAAACGCCTCCAAAGACCAAAAAAATAAGGATGAAGTATTATTGAGTGCCACATGTTTAGGGGAGCAACCGGGTAAAGAAGAAGGTTACCTTTTTCCATTAAACTGGGGGGGAGAAGCCATACCCTTTGCCATTGATGTCAAAGGGGAGAAATTGGATCATGATGATAGGGGAGGCATGAGTTTGCTATCAACAATGACAGTGGGGGGGAGATTGTTGAAGATTGGTTGTTGTCATTGATGTCAACCCTAGTCATGGTTTTGGACCAATAAGATTGATGTAGCTATTTGGACATGAAGGAAAATGCACATGTAGATAGAACACCCATGGATGGATAGTATACATCATGTTGTTTCCGTGGTATGTGGCACCACGCGGGATCCTCATGGTTGAGGAGAAATGATTTTGAAGATGACAAAGTGAATTGTACATGTAAGGGCCCTGAAGATAATTAAAGAAAAGAATTACAAAATAAGAAAGGTCAGCCTATCTCTAATGTTAAAAGGAAGACATAAATGGTATAAATAAACATCATTATACATTCATTTGATACAAGTCAAATTTCAGAGAGAAGAAGAAGTAAAAGAAGGCCGGATTTCAAGGGAGGATGAAGTCTTTTGGTGATGTGTTCTAAGTATCAACATGGGCCCCATTCATCAAGAGCATCATTTCATAAGAGAAACTTCTATATTTTGACAGGTATGAGATGATTTCATCCAGGAGGAGATTCAGGAGGAATCTATAACATGCCAATAGGTTGGTGATGATGAGAATATGGACCTTGTTAGTCAGGTAAGGAGGAGCAGGGGCAATACAAGTGGAGAGTCAGTTCCATAGGATGGAAAGAATAAATATATGAGAAAAGTAAAATGCTTTATGTGCCATAAGAGTGGCCACTATGATTCATAATGTTCAAACAAGAAGAAAGGGAAGAGTAATTCTTAGTATGTAGAATGTATGAAAAATCTCAAGTCAAGGAGTTGTTGAGAAGTTCAAGAAGGAGTTCTCGTTAGTCTCTTATCTTTTTGGAACAAATTTTGATAGTTCCTGGTTTGTGGATAGTGGGGCTTCTCGTCACATGACAAGGACACATGAGTTGTTCACCAGTTGGTCATATATGGACTCATATCTACATGTGGATCTTAACACCCATGCCGAGTGCGGTGTAAAGGGATTTGGGACAGTGAGGTTCTAGCTGGAGTCAGGAGGTTTTCTAGAGGTGGAAGATGCATTATATGTCCTAGATCCGAGGAGGAATTTTCTTTCAGTATCAACTCTAGAGTAAAAGGGTTAAGTAGTTTTGTTCCATAATGGACAAGTGTTCATGCATTCAGAGGGAGCTAGCCCTGGCACAAAAATCAACACAACAATCAACATTAGTGTTAGAGAGAGCATGGAATACAATTTATAGGGAAAGCTTGTAGGTGGATCCAAGGATATATTGGATCATGGATCAATGTCAGTGGTAGAGGATGAGGAGAAGAAGGCTCTAATGGGTGAACAACCGAAGGGTGATCATAGTTCATATATATCTAGTGTGGGGATTCAACCTTCAGAGGGGAATTGAGAGTTAGCATCTACCAATTATGTCAAGAGACCTAGTTGGTACGAGATAAAAATGATGGATGATCAAGAGAAAGAGGAGGCTTGTAGGAGCACATTGAGGGAGAGCAGGCCTTCGATGAAGTTTCCAAACTTCATGGCACTGATATGTAGTGTCATTGATTCCACGAATTCTAGTATTCAGGGAGAAACTAACCAATAGGGTTGGAGGTATGACAATGAGCAGGATGATGTGGGCGAAATTTTTGGGCGAAATTTTTCCAGGGTTGGAGGAAGAACCAGTTCCAGGTGGCTCTTTGAGAAGTACCTTCCTCACCAAGAGGGAGTGTTGATGTTTGTAGCATCAGACAATTAATTACACATTGTTTTTGTGTCTAACATGTGGAAGTCGTCCTTAATGCCTCTCAAGACTTAGGAGATTCGATTTGATAAAGTGATTATTAAAGTGAATTTACTTTTTATAATTAATGGAATTTAATTTAAGTCAAATTCCTAAGTATTTGGCATTAGTGAGTTAAATTAAATCCTATCCATTAGATCTAAAGTGATGATGAGATCTAATCTTGGCCTTTGATCACTTTGGAGATCTAGGGTTTTGGATTTAGGGTAAAATCAAGATTATAAAAGGTATCCTAAGTGAGACAAGGAGACACACATAGAGTGAGAGAGTGGGATCTCATTGAGTTGGGTGGAGAAGGACTTTCATCCAAGTGTGGAAGGGAAAGGTCCAAGGAAAGGAGCAAAGGAACAACAAAGGAGTAACAACCAAGTGTGATAATCTAGGCTATTTTGTTGATTTGTAGTACTCCTTAGGTGGTCCATTATCCTAGGACAAGAGCCTAGATTTTATATCAACAAAATCAACAATATACTAGTTTTCTGTTAGGGGTTTTTCCAAGGGTTTTTACCCAAAAAATCACATGTAGAATGTGTATGGTTTCCTTATTATGCTTCCGTTGTAATGTTTCGTTAAAAAATTAGTTGTGATTTTATTCAAGATATTAAGAGAATTGATTTATTTGTAATTAACTATTGGGTGTTGGGTTAAGTAAATAAATAACAATGATAGGCGTCATCATGCCAAAAAAAAGTCGTTTAGGGCCTCAAAATGGCCCCAAAAGTTTGGGACCTGAAAAATTATAGAAAATATTCCAAGATGTGGAACCATTTTGAATTAGTGGAATTGGTGGGTGGCCACCAGTATGCACCTGGATCATTCCTCCCGCCTTAGGAAGAAACAATCCCCATTGCATCAAGTTCCTCCATCAGACGAGGACACTTCTTCTAAATTTGAATCTTGGTGAGACACTTGCCCTGGTGAAGAAGATGCCCTTCTTTGATGACCCGATAGACTTGAATGTTATACTAGTGGGTGCCCTTAGCCTTGGTTACCATGATCTGATCAAATTGATATCCCATTAAATGCAACCATGATTGAGTTTTGTAGGGTCCAAGTGCTTGACCGTGTTCGAAGTGTCCAGGAGAGGTGGAAAATATGGTTTAAGCAGTTCCATATTAAATATGGGGTGCAAGTCAAGTAAAGGGAGAATATTTAATTCAAAATAATTATCACCCATAGCCTTGGTGATGGTGTAAGATTTCTATTATAGTGGGAGGATGTTTTGATGGGGTCTTGTGAGGCACTCTTTCTGTAAATGCAACCATACCTTATCTCCCACCTGGAATTTGTGTGGTACCTGATGTTGATCGTGGCTCTGCTTGTACTTCGAATTTGATTTCTGAAAAATATCATGAACTTGTTGTTGGATGTGATGGATTCATTCAACAAATTTGGCTACTCTATCATCCTCATTCTGAGCATGGGAGGACTCCTCCAGTGCGATTGCAATGGGAAAAGTTATGTCAATGGGAGCCAATAGATAGAACCCCAAGCACACTTGAAAAGGGTTGTGGCCAATAGAGCCGTGGAGGGATATGTTGTAGCTATGTTGTACATAAGGAAGGCTATCATCCCATGTGTGTGGATGTTATAATTGTACATCCTCAAGATATGAACAATCATCCTGTTGACTACCTCTATTTTTCCATCAATATGTGGGTGGAAGGAAGTTGATTTGGTAGACTTGGCATCCATCATCGACCATAGGATGGACCATAAAGTACTCATGAAACTATTTTCTCGATATGAAATAATGGTCCATGGGAGCCCAAAATGAACCCAAACACGCTCAAAGAAGAGCTTAGTAGTGGCCTCATCTATTATACTATTCTTTCAAGGTGTGAAGACTTCTATCTTAGAGAATTGATCAACGACCAGGAAGACACAGTCATTACCATGATTGGATGAAGGTAGAACATACATGTAATCCATGGAGATGTACTCTTAAGGGCTATCAAGAGTAGGAAGAGGGGTGTATAGCCCCTGTTTCTTAATGGCGGGGTTGGAAATGGCGTAAGCAGTGAAATATCTAATATAGTTGTTGATATCTTGTTGAAGCTTCGACCAATAAAAATAATTTTGCAGTACTACGACTGTTTTTTCCACACCAAAGTGTCCTGCTACCCCACTGTAATGAAATTTCAAAATCATGCCTTCATGCTCGATTGATAAAACATAGAGATGGCCCAGATGGAATAACATTCCATCCTAGAGATGAAAATATGGAATTGGTTTTCCTATGCTCAATGTATGATAGGTAGTAGCAAATTCAGAGTCACTATTGTATAATTTTGGCAACCCGGAGGTCTCATGCCCACATGAGTTAGAAATATCGTTAGCGCCACAAATGAGGGTCGACTGAGGCAGTCTACAACATGGTTGGTCCTGCCATTCTAGTACCTGACATTCAATTGGAATTTTTGTAGGTACATGAACCACTTCTGATGACGACCATTATGTAACTTGTGTCTACATGAATTGCAGAGGCCTATGATCAGTTTGGATAATCATTTCCTTTCCCAAAATGTAATGCTTCCACTGTCGACATGCTTTCACAATGGATGAAATCTCTTTGTTGTAGGTGGGGTATATATGAACAACATCAGATAATGTTTCACTGTGATAGGCCATCGAATGGACATGCTGGGTGAGGAATGCACCGATAGCATAATCTGAAGCATCCGTCTTAATATAAAATGGTTGTTGCATGTCTGGAATAATAAGTATTAATGTTGAGAAGAGGCAGAATTTCAAATCCTCAAATTCTCTCTGTTGTGACCCAAAGAAAAGAAAATTGGCATTGGCTCCACCCTTGGTAACCTAGCTTAGGGCCCAAGCAATATGAGAGAAACCCAACACAAACCTGTGGTAGAGGTTGGTGAGGCCCAAGAAAATGTAGAGTTTGATCAGTATCTTTGGGGTTGGCCAATAATGAATGACTTGGATCTTGGATAGATCCACATGCACACATTGCTCATCCATGATGTATCCCAAATATTGAATTCTCTGCACGCCGATGGAACACTTCTCCAAATTGGTTTATAACTTGTGTTGTCTAAGGTTGCCCAAGACTTATTGAATGTGCTTCAAATGTTCTTCCCAGGTTTTTATAAAGATGAGGATTTCATCCATATATACGACCATAAAGGAGTTTGCGAATGTACACAATATATCATCCATCATCCACATGAATGTGGTTGGGGCATTTGTCAAGACGAAAGGCATTACCAACAACTTGAAGAGACCTTATTTATACTTGAAGGTTGTCTTCCATACATTAGTTTTCTCAATTGACACCTAGTGGTAGCTTGACTTTAGATCAATCTTACTAAAAAATTTGGCACCCTTGAGCTGATCTAGAATATCATCAATCCGGGGGATTAGGTACCGGTTCTTGACCGTGACCTTGTTCAAGTCTTTGTAATCAATACAAAGTCACCATGTCCCATCCTTATTCTATACCATAACAATTAGGCTCACACAAGGTGAGGAGATTGGTCTAATATGGCCCTTCAGAATTAACTCTTGGATCTATTGTTTGATTTATTCATTCTCCAAAATAGAGCACCTATATATAGGGCTGTTAGGCAGAGGAGCACCGGGTGTCAAATAAATTGAGTGCTTTACCTGATAGTGAAAAGGCACCCTATTAGGTGAGGCAAAGATGTCTTTGTGTTCTTTTACTATCTTGTACACCTGCTTCTATTGTGTAGAGAGACCTCATGTAGATGTTTTGGTGGTTACAATGATCTTCTGTTCACCTTCCGATTAGACCATAAAGAGGACAAATATTCTAGTCTAAGAGACCACCTTTCTACACTACTTCATAGAGATCAAAGAGACTGTAGTAGTTGGGACTGCCTCTGGTATCTTGTAGAGTCAACATCCCAAAGTAATAATGACACCACGATGCCTAGATTCATAAAAAATGTGATTCTTCCACATATATGGTTTTCCTAAAAGAACATCGCAAACTTCAATTGGGGAAATATCACACATTACCTCATATTTTAAGGGCTTTATTCCATAGTGCATACAACATTTTTGGTTGACGCAAATGTCTCATCCCTGACTGAGCCAACCGATGTTGTGTGACTGAGGGTGTGGCATCATTGTTTTCAACCTCTTGACGACCTCTGTTGAGATTAGGTTCTTATGAATACTACTGTCAACAATCAAATGGAGTGGGGTCTCCTTCACCCACATCTGTGAGTGGAATAGGTGATCCCCTTCTTCAAGATCCTCTGGTTCCTCTGGATGGAACTTTGTGGTAGCAATGGTGACATTGGGTTCTGCATCAATGATCCATTTCCCCTTATCTAGTTCTGAATCAGATTCTGAGCCGACATCTGATTCTAAGGATTTCTTCTTAGCCAACAATGAATATTTGGAGCGAAATTCATCAGTGTTGTGCCAAATTATTTTTTGGAACTCACACCACTTTCCAGTGTCCTTCTTCAACTTCTTGTTACCCTTATTTACTTGTGGCTTGGACTGGTTTTCTTGGGGCTAACCATTATTGATCTGTCCTTTGTTCTGGGAGTTAGGTCCACCTTTACCGTGCTTCTGTTGTGATCTGTTTCTAGAACTAAAATCACACTTAATCTTTTTCTTGAACTTTTTCTCAATATTGACAACATACTGGTAAGCGACTCCCAGTGAGGATAT
Source organism: Picea sitchensis (assembly GCA_010110895.2). Classification (NCBI taxonomy): domain Eukaryota; kingdom Viridiplantae; phylum Streptophyta; class Pinopsida; order Pinales; family Pinaceae; genus Picea; species Picea sitchensis. The sequence continues at coordinate 838,621 of SNQJ01S0000168.1, read as the reverse complement.
GTCCAAGAAATCCATATTTGTTTGGATGTACCTATTTAGGAAACTGTGATACTTTAGAACCAGGTGCCACTTGGAGTCTTTAATACCCAAATTTGGGCACAAGGTATGGAAGAAGTTGGTGTACTTTGACATGGGGAAGGGATTTAAGGAGCGCAAAGGTGATTTTTTCATCGTTGGAATTTTTTTGGATAGAGAAGTAACCCTCTTGCAGACTTAACCATTTTTCCAAAGTGTCGATGTCTATCTGACATTCAAATAAATGAATATTAAAGTTAACTTGTACCTTGAAGGGCGTCACACCTTCGAAGTGACTACTCATTGAAGTTTCCACCATTGTTATTGGCAACCGTCGAAGTATCTTGGAGAAATTATCCATCATCTCGTTCCTATGTTGCACGAGGGATTCCTCCAACAATAGTTTGATAGGATCTTCTGCTCCATCACCTATATTTTCTTCTGCCATGGGAGGTCACTTGGGCTAGCGAGATCAATTTTACTCAAGAGAAACTAGCTTGAGATGCAATTCTCTATACCCTAACCTCATCAGGGACATTCACTAAGAAACGATAAGGAGAAGCCTGCACTGATACCACTGATCTAGATTATATTTAGAATAAAATGAAGGCAGAGATATAATCAAGAAACACACAGAGATATTGCAAGAACATGGTAATACATTTAACTCATATTATAATAATGAATGGAATACAAAATAACGTAAAATGCAAAGCGCACAAACTAGCTAGAGTGGTGGTAGCTTATCCTTGAAGAGAGAGATGTGTTGGTTACTCTCATTCACAATAAGTTGATTAAAAAGAGGCCTCAAAGGAATTTTAACATAAAAGCATCAGTGAGAAAACCCTAAACATCCAAAACCCTAACCCCAAAAGATGAAACGCCAAAATTTTTGTAGACCTTGATGATGTTAGTTGATATGTCAATTTCCTGGGGGCGTAACTTTTGCATACAATCTCTATTTGGGGCACTCGGTAGCTCGTTGGAAAGGTCTAGTCGATAAGTAAACATTCTGAATGGCCCAACATCTACCTTTCACTACATGTTGTGCGCTTCCATGCAAAAAAAATGTCTTTTAGGGCCTCAACACAACCCCTGATGTTTGGGACTTGAAAAACCGTAGGAAAACTACCAAGATGTGGAACCATTCTGAATTAGTGGAACAGGTGGGTGGCCACCAGTATCCACCTAGATCAATAAATTTTTTGGAGCCTACTAAAGATAATGTAACACATTTTTTAATACCTAGAATTGGATTTTGGAGCAGTGATTGGATTTTTTTATAACATTGTAGCATCGAATACAATTTATAGTACAAAATGACAATTTTCACATTTTAGTCTTCATAGTTCCATAAAATTCATACCCTATCTAAATTATGAACTCATGAAGGGTAAAAAATTAACGATAATTTTTTGTGCATGTTCAGGCACCAAATTCTACACGAATGATCTCCTTAACCTTGAATAGTTCATAAGGACATTCTTAGTTGACAAGTTCATGGAAGTTTTCATTGTAGTGTTTAAGACTACATATGTCTGTTTGTATAAGACTCAAAGTACTTTATAAAAGTTATTATTCTTTATAAAATTTTGAGTACTTTATAACAAATTATGTACTTTATATGGGATAGAGTATGGGCAATCAAATTCATTTCATTAACCCATTATCTAAAATCCATAAAAAACCTAGTTTGAGCATGCGTTCTTCAACATGCATAATCTAAGGTAATTCTTGGATAATTGAGTAGAATTTAGGAAAACAACAAAATTGCAGTGAACAACACTTTGCCTAAGCCCAATTATAGAGGGTAGGATTGTTGTCCATGAATTCAACTTTGAACCCTGACAACCATAGTAATAGTTTACATAAGGGAATCCCAAGATGAGATGTTCACAACGAATAAATTCTAAGAGAGTGTAGATTCATGGAGAGATACAAATATTGGCCAATATATATGTTAAATATCGTGAGAAAAACAAAATTATAGGATTTTATTTTTGGATAGTTAATTTTTGAAATTTAGGAGGTAGATGACGCCACTCTTAATCATAATGTCGGGGCCATGGATTTGATAATTTTTGGCACGAGGATTTATATGGAACTTGATTTGATTTCCATAGAAACAAAAATTCCATGCATAAGGGGAGAAATGTTCAACTCTAAGAAAACCCAAAAGATGGCAAATAATGAGATGGAAAACAAAATTCGAGGGGAAAATGTATATGTTCCTAAAATGCAAGAAATTTTCCCACTACTTTAAAAAATTGATCCAAAATGGATTTAAATAGGTACCATATTAATATATTGATGCTAAAAATTAGAATTTGGGACATCTCAGAGATTATGTTTAATTTTTCAAATTGGGGTCGTCAACTTTTACTGCATTTTTGAGGCCTTAAACAATGTTTTTTGGCCCTATGATGGCATAGGGTTTCCATAGGTATACATAAGGATTAAAAATATTTATTATTTTTATCCAAACCTTTTCAACAAACTATTTTTCACTTAAATCAAAGTTTGTATGAGAAAGTTAAGGCCTTGACAAAGTAATCGTGCAAATATTCCCCACATGTCTAAGTGGCGACCATATCATCTCACAATAGTTAAAAATGAGGATTTAATATGGGGGAATCCACTAGAGACTTATATAAGCTTCATGGAGGTTCCATTAGGGTTTTTGATACCCTAAACCTAATTCTAACTATCAAAAACCAAGTAGGAGGGAAGATGGTTTACTTTTCATTAGCCGTCAAATGTTCCATGGTATGAGTAGGAGTGTGGAGGAGGTGATAAAAGAACAAAGAGACAAAAACATTTTGTAGATGATTGCATAATTCCATAGTGTCTCATTTCTTCACACTAAGCTTGGAAATATTTGTATTCTATATTTTAATCTCCATAATATAAGAAGATGGAAGGTAGAGTCCTTCATCGGATGTTGGTTTTCTAGTATGAGTGTTCAGAGTAAATAATTGTGTTCCATTGTGTGTGTATTTTATTGTATTCTATTTTATGTGTTGTAGTAGTTAAATAATCCAAATGATGTGTTTTTTATTTCCTTCCTAAAGTGTTAAGAACTACAAAAATATAGTCGCACAGTCGAGCATAGGCTCAATATAGTCATTTTATGTTTATATCTATTTTGACGAGCCAACCATCGTAATATCCAAGGAATTTTACACATAATATTGGGATTAGACTAGGTTTATTTATGCATTTGGTGGTTTGAGGCAAAATATAGGCTTACTCAATTGAGGAAATCCAAATCCACAAGAGAGTTGTACCCTATTGATCTCGACATGGACACAACAAGCGTTAAGAAGTAGCCACAATATATAGAAACAAATGAAGATCATTGAGAAATATCCATTAATTAAGATAAAATGAGATTCACAAGGTTGTAATATTAGGTAGCTAATATTTCCAGTAGCATGGCTATACTAATGGTTTATCTTGAGAATAATATCCACCCCATTTCAAAGAAGATCAAATCTCATGCGAGACTAAAAATTCATGAGGAGAGGAGGGAAGAGAAGAAATAACTAAATCCTAAATTTTTTGACTATGGTAACCAGTCTTCTTAGAAACTATTTAAAATGGATCAATCCTTATGAAGGTGAGGCTGGTAGACTTAAATTAAATCATTGGTTGCAACAATTAGAAGTCAATTTAAATATGTGTAATCTATGTGACGAGCATAAAATAGCCTTTTCTATACTAAAGCTAAAATTCCATGCATAGACTTAGTGGGATATCCACAACAAAGCCTTTAGGCTGCGGGAAGACCCACCAGTAAATAAGAAGGATGTATTCAAATTCCTCGTTAAGTTCTAGTTTTACCCTAACAAGTATGAAGAGGACCAAAGGATTCAATGGAGCTATTATTAATAAAGGAAAGGATAGAGTGTACAAGAGTACACCATAGAGTCTTAGAAGAAAGCCACCTAGTTGGGAATAAATCCTTAGGCTCGTATATGGTCATCAACTACCTCAGGGGTCTTCATAGTCACATAAGAAGGTAGGTTAGGCTATTTCATGACAAGAGCATAGATAAAGTATGTGTACAGGTCTAATACATTTGATATGATAAGAATAAGAGGCAACTAAATGGTTAAAAGTAGATAGACCAACACAAAGCTTCCAATAAGGGTGAGAAGAAAAATGGAAAAAGGAAAATAGGAAAAATTAGAAGATTTCCACCATTGAACATGTGTGTAAGGACACTAATAACTATTGTTACCATTTCAAAATTAATGACCACACAAAATAAAATGTTGGAAACTACATCTAGAGTTGATTCCTAGGAGTCACAAGAAGGATAATTCCAAGAAGAAGAATTTTCTAATGAAAGTAGGATATAAGGAAATAGATATAGTTAAATGGGGGAGCCTTGTAATATGCCTCTAAGGTGGCATTTATGAGCTCATTCAATAAAAAATGAAAATAATTCAACCACATACCTCTTTTATTGAGAGTATATCCATGCTACACTCTTTGTAACACCCCAACTTTGATCCCCGAATTTGCAATGTATATATGTGTATACGATGAATCCAAAGATTTGCATAGTGCACTCTGCTCAGTAGGAATACAATTTTGTACTAGTGTTGAGGTGTTGAAGGTCGAGACCTGAAGCATACTTAGTAATCACAATACTTTCAATAGTTGGAATTCATTCATACCTTCTTATCTAATGTCCTCATTTCTCAAATTGATCCTATGCATGAAATATGAGTCTTGTAGTTTTGGGAACTACTCTACATGATTGATCATACTCTATGATCAAGGTTCACTATAATTTTCCCTTGAAATCTCACCTTTGCAATGCTCAGGGATCCATGGGTTCTTCAATGATAAACTCTTTTCTCTTTGGGAAAACTCTAACATTTACCTTCCCCATTTTCTTGTCTTCTGGTCTTTGGCAAGCATATACTAGTGGTGGCCTTTGAATAATTCACCAGATTTCAACTTGTTAATCTTGTTTATAGTGCGTGAGTATCTGCTAGCTCTGTATTAGTCTTTTTCCTCTTCCATGCTTCTTACATTGAGTGATATAGGAATTATTTCAGTGACAGGTCGTGACAACTTAAATATATTGGTTTGTGGATAATAGATATCTTGAATTCATAAATTTAATTACCGATTGGATCTTCTCTTTGAATGAAAAAAATGATGAAATATTCAAAAAACCCAAAAGGTTCCCAAGATCATGTGGAAATCATGCTCTTTTCCAGTCATTTATTTATATTAAACCATCATTACTAAACCAAATGATGGGACCAACTAATTCTGAGTGATGGAGTGATTTATCCCCACTGACTCCTAGCTTGAACCCTACATTCACCTTTTTCACCCCCTACATCCATCATTTCATAACCTATTATTAGGTATGTGTATCAAATACACATGTATTATTAATCATATTAAAAACTCTCATTGTAACTAACATAGAATCTTGACTAATTCAGTAGCCCTGTGACGTGACTTGTTCACTTGGTGTTGGATTATTGAGAGGGGGGGTGAATCAGTAATAGAGAAATTTAATCCTTTTTAAACCAAATAATACAAGTGTTATATCAATGTAGAATTATCATCCAATAATGAGCAATGAAAAAATGAACAATCATACACATACACAGTACAACAGTGTTTTACGTGGAAACCCAAAGCGAGAGAAAACCACAAAATTCTTTTTCTTATATGTCTTGAAGAATTACATCCATTGGAAGCACCAACTTCCTTTGTTTTCCAACTGCAACTGGAAGGAGGCTCCAACCCCCTAGTTTCTCAGGCTACAACCCAAGGGAATCTCCAACTCCCCAATTCTCTGGCTACAACTAGAAGGAGGCTACAACCCCCTATGTTCTCCGGCTACAACCGAAAGGTGGCTACAACCACCTGTCCTTGCCCCGTCCAACCACCTTGAAGTAGAAGTAGAATGATGGAACCACTGTCACACTATCACTGTGAGATATACCATTGTAAATCTGTACCAATAAACCTGAACCATGCATCAACCATGCATCAACTTGTACCTCAACCTGTAATTAACCTGTATCATAAACAAGTGCATCAACCATGCACCAACCTGTACCAAACAACCTGTAATCAACTTGTACCATAAAAAAGTGCAACCAACCATGTCCCAAGTATGTACCAATCATGTGTCAACTACTCATCAACTATGACTCATCAATATGTACCAACATCATCAACTATACACCTCATGTATGTGCCAACTCATCATGACTCATCGCTTCTTGTCTCAACCATGTACACAACGTACCTTAACCAAAACCCTCATCAATTTCATCATCCAAATGCCAGTTGTAACTTCTGTAATATACACGGTATGTATGATCACATACCGCAAACCTTCATGCTTTAACAACAGGAGACTAACATCAAGAGCTTTTCTTTAGTCTCACATGACTAGTTTTGGATTAGTCAACAACCCTAACTCCAGAATAATCCTTAACTTTTTACCTGTATTGAATAAATATATGAAGCGATACAAAATTTTTCGCCGGTGTGTTTTATGCAATTCCTCAGTGTCACTATTTGGCACCTCTCATAAAGGAGTTATAGCAAAATGGCAGCTGCGAATTAGGGCTTATTCTAGAAATGACCTTGTAGAAAGTTCCACACATAGAATATTTATTTGAATTTATATGAAAATGTTACAACACATAATGCACAAAATATAATCTATCTAACTCATTTTTTCTTACTGAATTTGGATCACATTGTAAGAGAGTTATGACATTTTACATTACTGTTTTTTAAGACTAGTTTGGAAGGATATACAAACCCTGGCACTCCCGCAGTGTAACTCCAAAAATACAGACCCACAAGATGAATTTTTTACCATAGATACTTGGATATGTTTCCACAATGGAATATAATTTCCTTGGTTTGAATCATTCTATAAAACAAAATTATTCTGAAAATAGTGAGTTGACCTATAAATAACATACCTTAGAAGCATCATCAAAATTTATCCTTCTTGAATTCCAACCTTATTTTCGCCTTCAGCTAAAAATTAGGCAGATATCCTTTGGATTCTCGGACACCTATGGGTATTTCAATATTCTCAAGTGTGATCTGAAGTAGAGAGCCTTGCTCTTATTTATACTCTCAAGTAGTTTCCTTAAAAACATCTTCTAGGTCACTTCTTACTTTCCTTATTTTACAGGGTTAACCCTTCTAATTTCTCCATTAGAAGATTTATTATTTAAATGAATTCATTTTGCTTATTCTTTGAATTATAGGTACCTCATACTTCCTTTATTATTTGAATTATAGTACACTCATCACTTCACTTTATTATTTACCTTCTAAAATCTCTTAAACCACTTTGACTACTTTGACCTTTTGGGGCTTCTAAATGACATATGAGGGTCCTCCAACTTCGTAAGGCCATAACTCTCAAACCGAGAGGAGTTATGTGAAGTTCCACATACCACCATAAATGAAATGACATTTAATATCCATTTAGAATAGTATTACCTGCAAATATATCAAAAATCATACCATTATTCATCAAACAAACTTGGGTCCATTACCCAAACCTGGGTTCTCCAACTTCTCATGGCCATAACTCTCTAACCGCGAGGAGTTATGTGACATTCCACATACCACCATAAATGGCATGACAAGCACTATCCATCTAGGAAGTTTCAATGAAAAATTCATTGACCTTCATCTCATTAGTCCACAAATAATCTTGGGTTCTCTAACAATACTTCTAGGATAACTCAATCCGCAAAGCGTATTCCTGTGAGGGATTTCACCATAAGGGGACCACTTTGGAGTTCATCCATTTCTAATTATTATCAACCATGACAAGACAATAATATGTCATCTTTACATCAAACAAACTTGGGTCCATTACCCAAACCTTTGTTCTACCAGGCTTTCTTCAAGGGTTGACATCAATGACAACCAACCTTAATCAAGAATCTCCCCCTTTGGAATTGATGGAAACACTTTGATGAAAAATTGAAATTAAGTCATATAATACTGAAGTCATGTCACTCATTCTCCCCCTGGAAACATGCCTCTGTCCTCTACATCTCTGTGACCATTTCTCCCCCTAGAACCATGCCTCTATCCTCTACATCAGATGAATCTCTCCCCCTTTGTCATCAATGAAAAAATGTATCTTTCTATATGGGAATCCTCCCCCTGACTGAACTATCCTATTTATGGTGGTTCCTCATGTACATCTAAGACATATAAGATAAGCATTCAAAATCATTCGTTTCGGAGTATAAATAACTCTAATTCTCTAGCGAAGATACTCAAAGGCTTCTCGTGGAAGTGGTTTTGTAAAAATGTCTGCCACTTGTTCTTTTGTGCCCACATACTCAACTCTGATGTTATTTTATGCAACTTGTTCTTGTAGAAAGTGATACTTGATTTGAATGTGCTTTGTCTTGGAGTGCATCACTGGGTTCTTTGAGATACTAATGGCGTTTGTATTATCACAATATATTGGATTGGGCTCATCATACTCAACTTGCATATTTGTCAAAGTTTGTTTCATTCAAAGAACCTGTGTACAACATGTTGTTGCTGTAATATACTCTGCCTCGGCTGTAGATAGTTCTCCAAGTAATGACATTTCAAATTCATTCTGCATATCCTTTGCAAATTTCTGGCTTAACCTGTCATCATCAGTACCAAAAATAATATCATCAACATAAACTTCAATTAATAAAATATTACCTTGACTTACCTTGATGTAGAGGTTGTTGTCTGCACTTCCTTTTCTGAACAATGCATGCTTTAGATATTTATCTAGTCTAGAGTACCATGCTCTAGGAGCCCATTTTAGACCATACAAGGCCTTCTTTAATTTGCACACATAGTCTGCATTCTTTGACAACTGAAATCCTTCTGGTTATTCAATGTAGACTTCTTCTTCAAGTTCCCCATTCAAAAAAGATGATTTTACGTCCATCTGATACACTTTAATATTTTTGGAGCATGCATAAGCTAAAAGCAAACATAGTGCTTCCATTCTGGAAACTTGGGCAAATGTCTCTTCAAAGTCGATTCCTTCAATATGTGCATATCCTTTACATACCAATCTATCTTTATTCCTTGTAACCTGCCCATATTCATTCATTTTATTCTTGAAAACCCATTTTGTGCCGATCACATTATTAATCTTTGGTCTTGGAACCAATTTCCAAGTGTCATTTTTCTCTATTTGATCCAAATCTTCATCCATGGCCTTATTCCAAAATTCATCATTGCTGGCTTCTTCAAAACAGTTTGGTTCAATTGTAGATAAGAATGCTAGGTGTGTTTGTTCTGGTGAACATATTCTTCTTCTAGTCTCAACTCCTACATCTTTGTTTCCGATAATCTGATATGAATGATGATTCTTCTATACTCGTTTTCTAGGTGTCTTTGGAGACACTTGCTGAACTTTCTCTTTTGCTTCTATCAGATTCTCTTCATCCTCCTCTTCTACTTCTTTTTCATCTTCTACTTCCTTTTCGAAAGGCTGTTCCATCGATTCATTTTCTTCTTCCTTTGATTCTGGTTTTCCCGTTTCATTAATTGTTACGTTGATGCTTTCCACAACTTTTTTCAATCTCAGATTGTAACACGTGTATGCTTTCCTTGTACTTGAGTAACCAACAAGTACTCCTTTGTCCACACGAGAGTCAAACTTTCCCATTCTTCCCTCTTCTCTTTTGATGTAGCATTTGCTTCCAAAAACTCTGAAGTTCTTCACATTTAATGGTCTTCCTTTCTATAGCTAGTAGGGAGTTTTGCCAGTGTTGTTTGTGAGAATTACTCTGTTTTGAATGTGAATTGTTGTATGCACTGCCTGTGTCCAAAATACATCTGTCAATTTGGAATCCATTAGCATTGTTATAGCCATTTCCTGTACTGTCCTGTTCTTTCTTTCAACAACTCCATTATGTTGAGGTGTCCTAGAAATAGAGAATTGCCTTTTTATTCCATGTATTATGCAACAGTCCATAAATTCCTTTGAAGTGAAATCTCCTCCATTATTAGATCTCAAGCATTTGATTTTTGAATCCATTTCATTTTCAACCATTTCCTTGTAGATCTTAAAGTTTTCAAAAGCTTCTGACTTATTCTTGAGAAAGAAAACTGTAGTCATTCTTGTATAATCATCAACTAATAACATAAAGTATTTCTCACCTTTTAAACCCTTTGTTGTAGTTGGTCCAACTAGATCAGTGTGCACAATTTTGAATGGTCTTGTCGTTGAATATTCCTTTGATTTGAACCTGGTATATGTTTTCTTTCCTTGTTGACAATGCTTTCATAAAGTGTTGGTTGGTTTCGTGATCTGGGGCATTTCTCTGACTGCTTCTCTTTTGCTAAATTTGACAAGGTTATAAAAATGTATGTGACCGATTCTTCTGTGCCATAGCCAACTTTCATATTCCTTTCCTAGACAACACTTTTAATTTCCAATTTCACTTAACACATACATGTTGCTTGAAGTTCTTTCAATTTTAACAATCATTTTTCCTGAACCTTCTTTTCTTATCTCGCACTTTTGTGAATCAAAAGTAACTTTATGACCTTGGTCACACATTTGACTCACACTTAGAAGATTATGTTTCATATCTTCTACTAGTAGAACATTTTCTGCCTTTGTATTCTTGTTCCCAATTCTGACTGTGCCTTTTCCAATGATTTTAGTTGAATCATCATTTCCGAAGGAGACTGATCCATCTCTTTCCTTTCTTAATGTAAGAAACCTATTTCTATCACCTTTCATGTGTTTTGAAAAGCTAATGTCAACATACCAATCACGTTTCTTATGCTTATCTTGTAGAGCGAGTGTGCATTATTCATTGCTATACTAATTCTGCTTTCTTATCCATGTCCTTTTCTGATTCGTGTCTATGATTGTTGTTATTCTGTTGCAGTTCTCTAGGAGGGACTGCCATTCTGCAATCTTTGGGCATGTGTACAGAGTTGTTACATTTGTAACATTCCACTTAAGTGATCAAAGATTCAAACCTGTTGTAACTTCTTTGTGTTTCACTAGGCCTTCTTGGATAACCCTTTTGTGTATGAATTTCAAAGTTGTTTATGTTCCCATTGTTAGCTCTGTTATTCACATCTTTATGTCCAAAATTATAACATGCATAACATAAACCAAAAAATATAGTTTGATACCTGGGATTTGAATATATTCTGAAAGGAGGTGCTCTTATGAATCCTTCTTTTTCTTGAGGCCAATATATCTGTTGTTGATTCTAAAATCTGAATCTTCTCGGTGGAGGAGTGTCCCTGTAATCTTCCTTGTATATCTTCCTATCCCCTTTGATTGTTTCTGCATATCTTTTTGGATATGTTTCTTGCTCTGTTGTTTTGGATCTTGATCCCTTTTCTGTTTGATTGTATCCAAGTCCGGACTTGTCAAGATGAGATTTTTGACTGTTGATAATGTCATCCAAAACTTTTGAGCTATTCTGCATATTTTTCTTTTGAATATCCTTTCTTAATGTGACAATCTATGCTTCCAAATTTCTAATGATATTGTCCTTTTCTTCTAGATGTTCTTTGAGTGCTTCTTCAATTCTTTTATCTTCTTCTATTTGAACTTTCAAATTTGTGATCATTTGTTCTAGTTCTTGAGTGTCTTCTTTCTTGTCTAGTTCTGCTTGTAGTTTCTTGTTTTTCTTCTTTTCTCTTCTGATAACTTCTATGGAAAACATCAATTCTTATTGGTAGTCAACTTCTACCTCTTCAATTTCTTCTTCGACTTCTTCATATTCTTCTTCGACTTCTTCATATTCTTCTTCGGAGTCCTCTTTATCAGAGTCTTCTACTGCCATGAATATAACTCTTCCTGTCTCACTTTCACTGACTTCATCTTCATTTGATGATGAGATGTCTTCTTTGGTGCATAAAATTTTCTTGAAAACTTTCTTTATAGTTCTTTTGCCTTTATATGTTTGTTTTCCTTTTGAGTAACTTTCATCATTTCTTTTTTTCTTATGAGGACATTTGTTAGCAAAATGACCAATACCATCACAATTAAAACAAATTAAAGGAATCTTACCTCTATACCTACCGTCGGTTCCCTTGTTCAATCTTTTGACGAAGTTGGCCACTTCTTCATTATCTTCCGAGATGTCACTGTTTCTACTATGTTCTTCTTGTTGCTTTTCCTTTTTCTTTGATCTTTTGGATGCTTTGAAAGCTACTTCTTTTATGTCTAGATTTTCTTGTTCAGTTCTCATTTCATATGCTGTGAAGATTCCATGCAGTTCGTCCATGCTTATTGAGTTTAGATCTAATATTTCTTCTAGTGCTGATATCTTAGGGTCAAATCTCATAGGAAGAGATCTTAGTACCGTTTGAACAATTACAGATTCTTCAATTTCTTCTCCCAATCCTACGATTGCATTCACTGTTTCATCGACTTGTAAGAAGTAGGCTGCAATATTCTCATCTTCCTTCATCTTTAGTTGTTCTAAATGACCTCTGTAAGTTTGAAGCTTTGCTGCTTTGACTTTTGAATCTCCTTCATAAATATTTTGAAGATTGTCCCAAATCTCTTTAGCGGATTTATAATGTGCAACTTTGGTGAATACCGTTTCATTGAGACCATTTAGAAGTGCATTTATGACTTTGGAATTATTCTGACCAAGTTTCACTGCTTTGTCATTTGTTGGTGGAACTGCTGGTGCTGTGTATCCATCTACAATTGATTGCCAAATTTCAAATCCCTATGCCTATATTTATGTCTTCATCCTTATGCTCCAAAAAACATACTTCTATCCATCAAACTGTGGTATTCCATTTTTATACAAGTTGTTTCTCTCCATGATCTACCTTTCAGTGGTTAAACTGATTTCTGAAGGAATTGACTCTGATACCAATTTTTGGATTACTGAGAGGGGGGGGGGGGGGGGGTGAATCAGTAATAGAGCAATTATAATCCTTTTTAAACCAAATAATCCAAGTGTTATATCAATGTAGAATTATCATCCAATAATGAGCAATTAACAAATGAACAATCATACACATACACATTACACCAGTGTTTTACGTGGAAACCCAAAGTGGGATAAAACTACAGAATGATTTTTGTTATATGTCTTGAAGAATTACATTCATTGGAAGCACCAAATTTCTTTGTTTTCTAGCTGCAACTGGAAGGAGGCTCCAACCCCTTAGTTTCTCAGGCTACAACCTGAGGGAAGCTCCAACTCCCCAATTCTTTGGCTACAACCAGAAGGAGGCTACAACCCACTATGTTCTCCATCTACAACCACCTATCCTTGCCCCGTCCAACCACCCTGAAGTAGAAGTAGAATGATGGAACCACTATCAAACTATCACTGTGACATATACTGCTGTAAACCTGTACCAATAAACCTGAACCATGCATCAACCATGCATCAACCTATAATTAACCTGTACCATAAACAAGTGCATCAACCATGCACCAACTTGTACCAAACAACCTGTAATCAACCTGTACCATAAACTAGTGCAACCAACCATGTACGAAGTATGTGCCAATCATGTGTCAACTACTCATTAAATATGACTCATAAATATGTACCAACATCATCAACTATACACCTCATGTATGTGCCAACTCATCAACTACTTGTCTCAACCATGTACACAACATGTAACTTAACCAAGAGCCCTCATCAATTTCATCATCCAAATATGATTTGTAACTCTGTAATAGACCTAGTGTATATGATCACATACCTACAAACCTTCCTTAACTTTAACAACAATAGACTATAATTTTCATCAAACTTTTCTTTAGTCTCACATGACTAGTTTTGGATTAGTCAACAACCCTAACTTGAAATAATCATAACTTTGTACATGTAATCAATAAAGATATGAAATTGATATACAATGTTATTCAGTGTTTTTTATGCAATTCCTCTAGGTTTCACTACTTGTAACCTCTCAGAAAAGGAGTTATAGAAAAAAATGGCACACCTTGCTAAATTATGTCTTATTCTAGAGAGTGACCTTGTAGAGCGTGCCCCAAAAAAAATATTTATTGAATTGATCTAAAAATATTACACAACATACTATAGACTTTACTCTAACCAACACATTTTGTATTACTTAATTTGAATATGTTATGAAGAAGTTATGACGATTTTACCCGAAACACCTATTTTAGACTAGTTTTACGACTAGCCACAAACCCTATTTTCCACGGTGTGTAACTCCAAAAATAAAACGACCCACAAGATTATTTTTTTACCATAGATACATGGATATGTTTCCTCAATGGAATAGAAATTTCACGGTCTGAATCATTCTAGAATTTTTTTTATTGCGAAAATGGTGAGATGACCTGTAAATAACATACCTTAGAAAACATCATCAAAAGAATTTATCCTTCCTTGAATTCTGGCCTTCTTTTCTTCACCTTCCCTAATATATTCGGCTTAGATATCCTTTGGTTACCTTAGACACCTATGGATATTCAATATTCTCAAGTGTGATCTGAAATGAGAGAGCCTTGCCTCTTATTTATACTCTGCAAGTAGCTTCCTTAAAAACATCTTCTAGGTCACTTTGCCCACTTTCCTTATTTTAGGGTTAACCCACTTCTAATTTCTCCATTAAATTTATTATTTAAATAATTCATTTGTATTCACTTTTAATTATAGTACAATCATCACTTCACTTTATTATTTACCTTCTAAAATCTCTTAAACCACTTTGACTACTTTGACCTTTTGGGGCTTCTAGATGACATATGAGGGTTCTCCAACTTTGTAAGGCCATAACTCTCAAACTGTGAGGAGTTATGTGACGTTCCACATACCACCAGAAATGGAATGACATGTAATATCCATATAGAATAGTATTACCTAAAAATATATCAAAACTCATATCATTATCCATCAAACAAACTTGGGTCCATTACCCAAGCCCAGGTTCTCCAACTTCTCATGGCCATAAATCTCTAACTGTGAAGAGTTATGTGACATTCCACATATCACCGAAAATGGTATGACAAACACTATCCATATAGGAAGTTTCACTGACAAATTCACTGACCTTCATCTCATTATTCCACAAATAAGCATGGGTTCTATAACCATACTTCTAGGATAACTCAATCCGCAAAGCGTCTTCCCATGAGGGATTTCACCATAAGGGGGCCACTTTGGAGTTCATCCATTTCTACTTATTATCAAACATGACAAGACAATAATGAGTCATCTTTACATCAAACAAACTTGGGTCCATTACCCAAACCTTTGTGCTACTGAGCTTTCTTCAAGGGTTGACATCAATGAAAACCAACCTTAATGAACACTTGACACAATATATACTATGGAGGCAACCACATGTCTTATTGACACAAGTAGTAGGTTGGATGCAAGCCTATGATTTTGACACAACTCAAACTATTCCTCCCTAACCACAAAGGTGGCATCTATCCTTTGGGGAAAACCAAAAGAAACTTGCATGAATATATAACTATAACTTTGAACTTTTACCATACTTAATTATTGACCCAGTTAACATTTTTCTCATTCATAGGATTGAGCCTTATTAACTTGATGAAAAAAAACCATGGTACAATACTTTTGGAGATGATTGTAACTAATCTCTTTGGAGGTTAGAATAGCTTCAAGTAGGCAACATTCACTCACCCTTCCCGAACTATTCCATCTAGTTGGGCCAATATCACTCCTCCTAATTCCTAAATTTTTGTGAACATGAATGGGCCCAACCAATGCATCTGTAGCTTCCTTGAGTGCTTGAGGTACTTATTTTCATAGAGTAGGACCAAGCCACCTTTTTCAAAATTTGTGTGTTTAATGTGCTGATCATGCCAAGATCTTTGTTAATAATTCCCTACCTCTTGATGGTAACATGCCATGAATTGGTCCTCCTCATGTTCCATCATTTCTTCTAGTTAGATTTGAATGGAGTCTTCATTGGACATCTTTGTCACTACTTCTCAACCATATACCAGGATAAAGAGGGTGTGTTTTGTTAGCTTATTTTTTATGGTTTGATATTCTAGAGTATGGAAGGTATCCATTCATACCAATCATCTTGATTTACCACATAAACCTTGGTTAGAATGCATTCTAGTATTTTTTTTAAAATTCTTTGACAGTTCCATTAGCCCAGGGGTGATAAGGACTGCTAGTGTGATGTTGCACCATGAATTGTTTATTCAAGGTTTCAATAGTGTGGACTAAGAGGTGTGCCTCCTAATTTTCCATTTGACTTTTGAGGCACCCAAATTAGGATATTATATTCTCAAAGATAAATCTAGTAGTGGTATTGGTACTACAGTCTTGGGTTGGTGTAGTCTCTACCCATGTGTGAGATATCTAGTGGATCTGATGATGCATCGGGCACCCAAATTCCCGGACTATGGATTTATAGGCTCAATGAAGTCTAATACCCATTTTCCCAATGCATGTAATTCCATCAATGGGTTGAGTGGTATCTCATCCCTTAGGGGGGGTTTCCTTGTTTTATGGAATACATCATAAGACTAGGAACAATCCTTTGCATGTCTAAATATGGTTGGCCACCATAGTTCTTCTTGCAATACTTTCCAATTTGTTCCCCCCCGTTGACCCACTATGACAATCCCACATAATTATTGATTGTTCATGCTCCATCATGCAATCTAATAATCCCATTTGTAGTTAGTTTTTAGAGTTGTGCTACAATCAATTAGTAGTCTACCACCTTGACGACTAGTTTTTTTTTTTTTTTTGTTGAGTATTAGAGTTTCCTTGGTGGTGAGGAAGATAGTAATGTATTCCAAGTAGTATAGTACAACTTCAATATTGAAAATATCTTCTTCCAAGAGATGATCATCCAATGATCCTCCTACTCCCCCTATTTCTATCCTTGAAAAATGATCTAGGATGATATTTGATTTCCTTAGTTTTGTGATGACTTCAATGAACAAATTCTTGAAATAGAATAAACCACCTACAAATTCTTCATTCCAATATTGTCTTGTTCGCCATATATTTTATCGTAGAGTGGTCGATAAAGAAACTCAAAATTCCCCCCAACATTTAATGCCTGAACTTCTACAACAAAAATACCATTTCCACTCACTCTCTCTCGGTTGTGGTTTAGTTGTTCTCAACATTGGACAATTTCCTACTAGAAAAATAAATTGGATGGTCCACCTTTCCCTCCCCTAGTTTCACCAAGATGGCTCCAAACGCAATACTAGATGCATCAACATGTGCACAAAATTTAGTTGTCTAATTTGGGAATACTAGGATGTGGACACTTACTAGTTTTTCCTTCAATAGGTTCAAGGACTTATGCCATTCTTCATTCCAATAAAAATTATTAGTGTTCTTCAACAACCACTCCATTGGGGTATTCATCATATGCATACCCTTTTATGAACCCGCAATAGTACCTTTTGTGGCATAGAGTTGATTGTAAGGTGTGTACATTAGTTTTGGATTCAATATTAAAAATTACTGCTATCTTGGCTGGGTCAACCAACATGCCATAATGGAAAACAATGTGGTCTAGGAGGGTAGAAAAAGGTGTATAGAAAATACACTTATTCAAACTGATAGATATTTGTAACTATTTACACCTATCAAACATCATCTACAACATTTCCACATGGTATTGTGAGGAGGAAACTACGTTAGTTTTTGAGACTTTTCCTTGAAATTTAAATCCCATAGTAGGGATAGTCCTCATGAGTTTTTAGGCTCAAATGAATGGTTTGTTTCAAAATATAATATAGTAATAATAATAATAATCCATTTTTAGGAGGTCAAACTTTAAGCTTACCATGAAAATTGTTTTCTAGGATTCTTATTCTTTTAGCCTTTGAAGAACATGCTTCCATGTTTTGATTATATTTAAACCTTCATCCTTATTTAGATTGTTCTCATCTAGCTCAATTTCCATGGCCTCCCATATCTTCCTTTTCCCATAATGGTCCATTATTGTGATGACCTTTGCATTTTTAACACATATATGGTGACCAATATCATTCAATTTCTCAACCAAAGATGCTCTTTTTATTCTTTTGCACCTTAGATCCACATAGTGCTCACTTAACCTTACTAGAAATAATCTTCCAGTTTCACCAACGTATTTCTTGCCGCAAGAGTAGGGGATTGAATAGACACCTTTCTATTTTCATGGATCAATGGAATATTTCATATGATCCAATATATATTTTATTGTGTTCTTGGGGTGGATAAAGAGACCTTAATGTTTCATTTCTTAAGAAAATTTCCAATATTTTCAGTTGTAACTTTTATTTAAGGAAGGATTTTGGATTTTCCCTCCCTTTTTTCATCATTGTTTTTGGTATCAGGTCTTCTCTTAACCCTTAAAACAAACCTATGAATTTTGTTTTTTAAAAAACTAATATTTCACACAAAACTGGGTCTACAACTATGCCATGGTGCTCCTCGATATCATTTTCAGTCATAAAAACTTTTCCCCATCAGATTTATCTTCAAACACTTTATCTATCTCAACTTTATCCTCAACTATTTCCTATCTTATGCACTGCAGCTCTAAACTCTCAACAATTCAAGCATAAACAACCTTAGCATCAATTCCATCAACACACTTTCAATATTACAATATGATCAATCTTTGGTGGAGCAATCTGAGCAACAAAATTATTCAAAACAATCTTTGTTTCTTCCATTAATCTCCTTCACATTGTATTCTCTAAAAAAAAAATGTCTAAGCATATCAAGCTCTCAACATGCAAATGACAATGCTATTACTTTTCTCAAATATGCCTTATCTCCATACCATGGGCATCTTTGCAACTTAGCTTTAATATTCACAATGTGGACATTAACAACATGGTCATTTGAACACCATCGCTCTAATACCAAATGTTGGTTTATGAGCAACAATAAACAATCATTTACACACACATAAACTTGCACATAAGAAGAGCAATATCCATCAAAGATCACATTGTATTAATGTATAATAATCATACACCACTGTCTTACATTAATAAAATACATGAGGTGGCCTTGTTATGTAACATTGATATGCTTATCCAATATAGCTAATTAGTACAACAATCTCCATAACTATCTCCACAATATCTCCATGATTATCTCCATAAATATCTCTATGTGATATCCATTCCTAAATTCTCTCAATGTCATCATATTTGATCATACGTAGACTTCTAGAATAAGGCTTCTTTAATTAATAACGATTTCATCACATCATAAGTATGAATTATTTCTTTAGAGGTTATCGAAAGCTGAGACAATAGATAGTTCATAGAAGTAAATTAGTAATAGAGGATATGTGGAAACGATAACCATATATGTTATGACACATTGAGAAAAATAGATTATTTATAGGATTAGCAAAAAACAATGTGAATACTAGATAAACATTTTGAAGTACATGAGATAATATAAATTGATATAGTACAAAAAAAAACAAAAAACAGAAGATTAGTTGCACTATATTTGTGTGTTAATGAGAACAATTGTTTGAAAAAAAATAGTATAAGGGGGGTAACAAATGGC
Source organism: Picea sitchensis (assembly GCA_010110895.2). NCBI lineage: Eukaryota > Viridiplantae > Streptophyta > Pinopsida > Pinales > Pinaceae > Picea > Picea sitchensis. The sequence goes on along the minus strand of SNQJ01S0000168.1, from coordinate 819,059 downwards.
CAATCTCTCTGTTAGAAAATTAGTTGTGCTCCCACTAGTAAATTTGGGTCATTTTGTGACGGCTCTTTCGACTCTCTTGTGACGTTATGTCGTGGATATTGCGATGAATATTGGGTTTCCAAAACATCGCTTCACGTGCCGTGGAAAGTGCGACGAACCTAAAAAAATGTTGCAAGCGTGACGACCCAAGGAAGTTGTCACACGAGTGACAAAGAATGGATATCATTGCAAGAAAGAAAAATAAGGGATATCATCGTAAGAGTGACAAGGTAGGGAAATCGTTGCAAGCACGACAAGGAAGGGAAATTGTTGCAAGCGCGACAAGGTAGGGATGTCGTCGCAAGAGCGACAAGGTAGGGATATCGTCGCAAGAGTGACAAGGTAGGGAGATCATCAAAATAAGGACAAGGTAGGGATATCATCGGAAGAGTGAAAAGTTAGGGAGATTGTCGCAAGGGTGACAAGGTAAAGAATCTTGCGACAAATCAACTATACTATCGATGAAAAGGGATTGTCGCAAGAGCGACGACTGTAAGGATTCTTGCGATGAAATAGCTATACTATCGACAAAAAATATTCATCGATAGTATAGTTAATTCGTCGCAAGAATCCTTACAGGTGTCTCTCTTGCAACAACATATATCCTTACAGTCATCTCTCTTGTGACGACATATATTTATTTAAAAATCAAAATAAAAATTGATGCCCTTATTCATAGTATGTTGATCATTCTTTTATTGTTTGAGCGATATTTCAAGAGATATTATTATATGTTTATGATATATGTTTCATGAATATGCAAAGTATTTACTGCATACAATTATAACCAAAAGTGTACAGTCTCTAAAAATAAATTTGAGCAAAAACAATTGCCAAACATCTATAACATTCATTAATAAAAATTCACTAATAAAACACAAGTCTACTAATAAGCAATTGTGGTAAATGTAGTCAATTAAATAATCATTGAACATCTTATTTCAAACTTCGAACAATAGAACCCTAATGACATTGATTAAAATGTTGAACTTTGGCTTTAAAACAAAACAAATGAAATGAGAAACACCAAACATCTTATTTCAAACTTCCAACAATAGAACCCTAAGGAAAAAGTTGGACTTTGGATTTAAAACCAAAACAAATGAAATAATAAAACCAAACATCTTATTTCAAACTTCCAACAATATAACCCTAACTACGTTGAGGAAAATGTTGGACCTTGGATTTAAAACCAAAAAAAATGAAATGGGAAACACCAATGTCATCAGAATAGAAGCTAGAAAAATTTCTCTAGTAATAAAACCTAGGAGATTTTTCAAGGAAAAAAAATCCTTAACAAGAACACACAACTTTTCACAAAGCACTGAGCGTAATATAGGAAATTGATAAACCCTAGAACCCATGCATGTCTAAAAACCATGCAGTCTCCAATGACATTTGTTGGCAGACAAACCTGCAATGACAACATTTGTTGGCAGACAAACCTGCAATGACAACATTTGTTGGTAAATAGAAACCTTGCATATGCAATGACATTTGTTTTTTTTGTTTTCTTCTCAACCCAAAAGCTAACTAAGATTTTAAAAAGGAGAAAAGCAAAATTGGACCCTGTTCAAAAGGATACTTGAAAATGAAAGTTGGTGTCAAAATCCAGAATCGTTGCCTTTCAAAACCTGGGATCCCCTTTTACTAGAAATCTGAATCCATAACCATCGCCTTTGAATTATACTCACAAACCCTTGGGAAAGGAAAATGGTTTAACCTATTATTTCCACCTCTATCAATTAAACCAATGAAGAATGCATTACGAGAGGAAATAGAGATAGACATTCTTGCTTTCTTCTCAAATAATTTTTATGTTGTGGAATGAACAAAGGAAATGATGATGGAATGTGAAAATCCATCAAGACAAATGAACTTTGTTTGAAATTCGCCTATGACCATGAAGGGTGCAAGCCATCCTCTTGTGATATTTGTATGCCACAAATCAAGTATTAAATCACTATGGAAGTGGCATTGATATGAAATACAAGGAAAAAATGAGTTGATGTTTAGAGTGAAATAACCACCACAGTGAGTGCATACATTCCCTTGATGACCATGTTGAATATAGCACATTGGCATTTAGTCTACAAGTTGGATGACCACCCTTATGTGGCCATCACGTGGTGGACACTAGTTGAACCCTAAACTAGCATGAACTCCTTAAATTTTTTTTGCACATTGGCATTCAGTCTAAGGACCATGTGTAATTTAACACATTGGCATTTAGTCTGCAAGTTGGATAACCACCCTTATGTCACCATCATGAGACAGATCCTAGTTGAACCCTAAATGAGAGTGAACTCTCATTTTTTTTAACACATTGGTGTCTACAGACTGTGTGGAATATAACACATTAGCATTCAGTCTACAAGTTAGATAACCACCCTTATGTCTCCATCACATGGAGAATCCTAGTTGAACCCTAAACGAGTGTGAACCCACTTTTTTTAACACATTGTGATGGAAAACCCTAGTTGAACCCTAAACAAGCGTGAACTCTCACTTTTTTTAACAAATTGATATTCAATATGAGGATCACCCTTTTGTGACCATCAAGTGGTGAACCCTAGATGAACCATGAACTCTCTCTTCATGTCAAGAGCCAATGAACCCTAGTCTAACCATGAAATCTCTCTTCATGTCAATAGGTCACCGTAGTCAAACCAACATTAGAACCAAAATATATAAAATAAATAAATCATTTGAACCAAAATATAAAAATAATAAATCAAGATACACATGCATATATAGAGGAAGCTTGGTAAGGGTTGATACAACGACATATATTTATTTAAAAATAAAAATAAAAATTGATGCCCTTATTCATAGTATTTCTATCACTTTGAAATATTCTTATGTAAACACAAGAGTTTGAATGTGGTAATGTTGGTGTCTCATTATTAATAAGTTTTTTTGAAATTTTTATATTATTAGTACAACATAATATAAACTAAGGAAACTATTGAATACGAAAAAATATAAAGGAAAAGTCTTTATATGGTAGAGACCCACTATCACTCAGATGAGTTCATCATGTTTCCCAATTTAGAATTTGCCACCACCATTACAACTACCACTAATGCAAAAACTTCAATGTTCTTGACAAGTGATTTTATGGCCATGGAGATTCAAAAATAACAAATAGGACTAATGCCACTTTATAATTGGTTCATAGTGAAATTCCTTACAACATAATTATTATAAAAATAATGAAACCACTAAACTACAATTATCATTTTTCACTTGCATACATCACACAAAGAGATTTTACACATTAATTTTTTTTTACAAAAATCACTGACATTATACAAAAAATTCTTGCAAATATATCCAATAAATTGACTACACACAATTTCTAAAATCTATAGTTGTGATAATACACTGTATACACAAAATTCTTGTAATGTATTCAATAGAGTGATTACACACAATTTCTAAAATCTACAATTGTGATAATGAACTGTGTTTGTGATTGTTTCTCGTAACCAAATCTCCATTTTTTTGTTGAAAGAAATAGAGTAGTTGGATACAATACACCCATTGACTCATCACTAGTGCATAATCCAATTTGATGTTATAAGACTTACAGTAAGTCTTTAATCAATTCGAGTAACACAATTTTTGTTCACCACATCATGCATCTCGAACCAATTGTAAGTTTTAAACTGATCAAAGTCTTTAGTTTTGATGGAAAACTACATAATAATAACATTCATTACTAAAAATCCTTCAAGCAATACTGAAGATAATATTAGAGAGTAATTGTATCAAACAATCGTTTATTATTTTTCTTATTTCATAATGCAAAGAAAAAGAAAGAAAGAGTTTAAATTTGAAGTCCCTTCACCTAAATTTGTTTGTTTCTAAAAAAGATAGAGTTTAAACTTGAAGTCCATTCACCTAAATTTGTTTGTTTCTAAATTTCATCTAGCTGATGATAGTTGAAGTGGAAGTTTTTGAAGACTGTTGAGTATTGTCAAAAAACCTAAATTTGTTTGTTTGTAAAATTTATCTAGCTAATAATAATTGAAGTGGAATTTTTTCACAATTATTGATTGTTGATTATTTATTATACCCTATACATTGCTGATACATACCATTATTTAAAACCTTGGTTAGAATCTAGGTTTACTTCACCTTTTCTGAAAAGTTTATAGCATTTTTTGATTTCACAGTTATATTGGTATACAAACACAAGGGGTGGATACTGCAAAACAAAGATTTACCTGTCTCGGGTATGCTCAAATGGGGATGGATGTCCCCAAGGATATCTAGGACTACTAAGATATACCCCATAGGTTGGGCAACATTACTATTTTGAGGAGGGAGAGTGTTGGCCATATCCCTTAAAAGACAAGAAAAAAATTATGTTTGTGTTTGTACTTTGTAGTATTAGCCATACTCCTGTACTAGTGTACCTATTTTTTGGGGGAGTTTCTATTATGATAGCACATCGTATGCCTATACCCATGTACCCATGCTGCCTTTCTTGAGTTTCTTTTTAAAAAGTTTTCATCTTAGCTATAATACTTGGTTTTGCTAGAAAATTGCTTCTGTTTAGATACAAAACAAAAAAAGGGTTGACCTAAATGACACCCCCTAAGTCAAAGGAAAAGAAAATGACTTGCATCTAATTGGTATCTTAATGCATATACAGGGGTGATTGGGAAAATACTCCAATTTCTTCAAGCCTTGTATTATTTCTGTTATTAGGGTGGGCACTTAAGGCTATAAACTACTTGACATTTCTGCTATATTTTAATTTTCCCCTTTAACGGTTTAAAATTTGGAAGGCTGCCAAAAATTCTAGGTTGGTTTTGCATAGTAGGAGGAACGGGGAATCACCAATAATGTTTTAGATAAAGGTTCCATTAGAGTATAGCAAAAATAATTCCTAGGACAATTTGCAAATTGATGCTTATGAAGGAAGTGCAATAATAACATTAACAATTACCTGGGAAGATTGGCCCCTTGTACCATTCAATGGAAAGATAATAACCATTATTGGCCCCTTGGACCCTTGCAACCAATGGTTATAATATAGTTATAAAATTCTACTTGATATGGATGCATGCCATATATTATGTGGGCCTTTGAGGACTACACTAAACATTTTTGCATTAGAACAAAATCCACTGGCCTTCAAACAAACATTAGTGCTTGATTATTTTTCATTTCTATATATATCCGTTGTTGGATTTTGCAAAGATGTGCTACAATGGTCTCGAACAAATGGTAGGAAAATCTTGTTGTCACTTGTGGAATTGTTGTTCCACTTATTTGTCTTGCGGTTTCCACTAAGAGTTTCACTTTCTAAGACACCATATGGGTGTTGAACGAGATGACTATGAAGATTTTGTTGGAAATATTGTCATTGATGGCAAAGGATGAGACAAAGGAATAACAAGAGTTTTCATGTAAGAAAATCAGTGTATGGTTGAGTTTTGGATGGGCGGGTATGATCGCTGAAGAGGGTTGCCGACCGTCGTCGGATATGCAGAAGGTACATGAAGGTTAAGCCTCAAAAGGAACACAGAGAGGGAGAACAGATCTGAGCCGTAGGATCTGAGAAGAAAACCCGACAGCCATCGGATCTGTAAGAGTCGCGCAGGGGTTAAGTCCTACTGTGCAGAGGAGAAATCCCAGACAAGTCATCAGGATATTGGAAAGAGAATCCTAGCCATTGATATGGGCAGGACACGCGTCAGCATTCTGGTGAGGCATCGGGATATTAGCCATCGGGAAATTGGGAATCTCGGTGACAAGTGAGTCGAGACATCGAAAGTCTCAAAATCCCGGAGGAATAGGGACCATCCATATGCAAGGACAGGTGGAAAAGGATCGGGCGCCGTCGGAGTTTTGCTCATCGAAGAATCGGGGATCTCGTTGACAAGTGATTTATGCATTGTAAAATCGCGATCAGTGAAACCCCGATGAGTGGGGGCCAGCTGTCAGCACAACAAAGCAGGAGGACGGAGGCGTAGTGGAGACCAGCTGTCAGCATAACAGAGCGTCGGGAATCCCGCGGTTGTATGCATTGAGGCATCACAAACCCCGTAGACCCGACGAGGTAAGGTTGTGGTCACGGATTAATGGTCATGTGGACCCGGAGCTGAGCCAGGAGGGCCAGCGCGTGGAGAAAAGGTGCTTCATCGGAGAATCGGGATTCAGAGTTTCGCGAGTCCCGTAAACAAGTGCATCAGACATCGCGAAATCACGATACGCAATTTCTCGATAAAGCAGATAGCGTGTGGGCCACTCCGGAGGACCGGTGGCAGGTCAAAGGTCCATTCGGTGGGACGCGTGTCAAGAGTACGGAGGAAGTCGGGGATCTGAAAATCGTGAATTCAAGAGGCAAATAAACCGATACATAAGGAATGCCGAAACCCGATTTAAAAAGGGTGCGTAGGTTTAATTCAAATTTTAAAAAAGAGGGGATCCGAGCAATAGGGATCTGATTTTCGCATTATTGGTTAATTATGCCGAGATCTTAAACCCTAGAAGAAGATTTAAAAAGAGCGATGTGGAGGCCAGTTTTTTGTGGTTGGGACATCTACAGGTTGCTGAGGTCATTTGTGCAGGCTGCACGGAAGGTTTGAGGAGTGAGGTACCTTGTTGTGGCAGTTGGGTGGCAGATCTACATTGACTGAGAGTTCTCTGTAGTGAGTTTAGCAACTAGAAGAGCGGAGGCATCATCTCCAGGTTTATTGTCTTGTTTAATATGTGTTTAGGAGATTTTTGTTTTCAGCTGCCTTGCAGTCAGTAGATCTGTGTTTCCTTTAGAGATAATTGTAGTTGTTGTCACTGCCACTGAAAATGGTGTATTAATATGATTTCTGGATAACAAGTCTTAACAAGATTCCAGAACTGTCTCTTCTGAAATAAGATGATGCCCAGTGCATAGAATACATGTGAATCCGGGGATGAAACTGCCTGATCCAGTGTGAAAATAGATGAAACGTGATCAACAGTGAGTCTGAGGGTTAAAGCCTTCAGTAGAAGCATCCTACCAGTAGAAACTGGTGCTATCTTCAGGGGGTTGAAGCTCCC
>SNQJ01S0000168.1:753552-809336 GCA_010110895.2 Picea sitchensis | reverse complement strand
ATCTGATCGAGGAGGAGAATATACATCCAATGAATTCATTGAATTTTGTGAACAACATGGCATAAAAAGACAGTTTTCTGTAGCAGGCACTCCACAACAAAATGGTGTTGCAGAAAGAATGAATAGAACAATTCAACAAATGTCTAAAGCTATGCTTGATGATTTTGGAACACTTGATACATTTTGGGGAGAAGCAGCACATACATCAGCAAATATTCTCAATAAAGCACATGTTCGTGTAAATAGTGATAAAAATCCTTATGAACTATGGTATGGAAAACCTCCCACTGTAAAACATTTCAGAATCTTTGGAAGCAAATGCTTTATAAAAAATAACGATGAAAAACTTGGCAAATTTGAACCAAGAGCAGATGAAGGAATATTTCTTGGTTACTCCTCTAGGAGTAAAGCATATAAATGTTACAATAAAAGGCTTCGGAAGATTGTTGAATGTATTGATGTTGTCATTAATGAGTCTCCTGCAGCTCCAAGAGAAGAAAAACAAACAACCGTCGAGGAAGAAGAAAAACAAACAACTGTTGAGGAAGATGATGACATACATCATTCTACATCAAATAGGAATGATATAGACAGTGAACCCAATGAAGAACCCGAAGAGGATTTATCTGAAAAGGCTCCATCTAGATATGTTCAAAAGAATCATCCAGAATCTCAAATATTGGGAGAAAAGGGATCAGGTGTACAAACTAGAAGGACTCTTGTAGGATCTTCTAGCTATTTGGAATTTCTGTCCACTGTTGAACCTCACAATGTCAATCAAGCTAGCAAAGATGAATGTTGGATTCAAGCCATGAATGAAGAACTTGATCAAATCGAAAAGAATCACACTTGGGAATTAGTACCAAGACCCCATGACAAAAATGTCATTGGAACTAAATGGATATTCAAAAAAAAGATAAATGAGAATGGGGAGGTTATAAGAAATAAAGCTAGACTTGTTTGCAAGGGGTATGCTCAGCAAGAAGGTATAGACTTTGAAGAAACCTTTGCTCCTGTAGCTAGACTTGAATCCATAAGAATGTTTCTTGCCTTTTCAAGCTTCCAACAAATCAAAGTTCATCAAATGGATGTTAAATCTGCTTTTCTCAATGGTGATCTGGAAGAAGAAATTTATATAGAACAACCAGAAGGATTCATCTTTGGAAATGATGAAAACCTTGTTTGTAGACTTAAAAAGGCTCTATATGGTCTCAAACAAGCTCCAAGGGCATGGTACTATTGCCTTGACAAATATCTCTGTCAACAAGGATTCTCAAAAGGATCCACTGATAACAACTTATACACAAAAACTGAAAATGACAAACTATTAATTGTAGTTGTATATGTTGACGATATCATTTTTGGAAGTAATGAAGAATCTATGAGTCAAAAATTTGCTTCTGATATGCAACAAGAATTTGAAATGTCTTTACTTGGGGAACTAACATTCTTTCTTGGATTACAAGTGCAACAAGCAATAGATGGCATTTTCCTATCACAAACAAAATACCTTAAACAAATCCTCTAGAAGTATGGCATGGAAGATCGCAAACCTGTAAGTACACCAATGATAACTGGATGTAATCTCAGTTCTAATGATGATTCTCCCACGGTGAATCAGCCATAATATAGATCTATGATAGGAAGTCTACTGTATCTCACTGGGACAAGACCACACATTATGCATGCTGTTGGAATTGTTGGACGATTTCAAGCCAATCCAAAAGAGTCTCACCTTCAGGCTGTGAAAAGAATATTCAAATATCTACAAGGAACTCAATATTTTGGACTATGGTATCCAAAGAATGCTGATCTTACTCTTCATGCATACACTGATGCAGATTGGGCTGGAAGTGTTGATGATCGCAAAAACACTAGTGGTGGTACATTCTACATGGGGCCCCAGTTAGTATCTTGGTTCAGCAAGAAACAAAGTTCCATTGCCTTATCTACAGCAGAAGCAGAATATGTGGCTGCAACATCATGTTGCACTCAACTTCTTTGGATGATGCAAACCCTTCAAGACTTTCAAATCACATGTTCACCCCCTGTCTCTATTATGTGTGATAATACAAGTGCCACTAGTATCTCAAAGAATCCTGTTATGCATTCCAAGACCAAGCACATTCCCATCAAATATCACTTCTTACGAGAGCAGGTGCTTGAGAAAAAGGTGAAATTGGAGTATGTTCCCTCCAAAGAACAAGTTGCTGATATATTTACCAAACCTCTACCCAGAGAAGCGTTCGAATATCTCCGAAAAAAACTGGGAGTAGTCTCTGCCATGCAGAAGATCAGGTCTACTTAAGTACATAAGCCTCAATTGGTTGCAAGGTGCTGCTGAGCATGGTCATATGAAAAGGATTATTATGAAGATGCAACATGATCTCAGGGGGAGCATGGTATTTTCCACTCTTTGCCATTGATGACAAAGGGGGAGGAAAAGACAGAGGAAGAGTATTGCCATCAATGACAAAGGGGGAGACTATTGGAAATATTGTCATTGATGGCAAAGGATGAGACAAAGGAAGAACAAGAGTTTTCATGTAAGAAAATCAGTGTATGGTTGAGTTTTGGATGGGTGCGTATGATCGCTGAAGAGGGTCTCCGACAGTCATCGGATCTGCAGAAGGTACACGAAGGTTAAGCCTCAAAAGGAATGCAGAGAGGGAGAACAGATCTGAGCCGTAGGATCTGAGAAGAAAACCCAACAGCCATTGGATCTGTAAGAGTCGCGCAGGGGTTAAGTCCTACTGTGCAGAGGAGAAATCCCAGACAAGTCATCGGGATATTGGAAAGAGAATCCTAGCCGTTGATCTGGGCAAGACACACATCAACATTCTGGTGAGGCATCGGGATATTATCCATCGGGAAATCGGGAATCCCGGTGACAAGTGAGTCGAGACATCGAAAGTCTCGAAATCTCGGAGGAATAGGGACTGTCCATCTGCAAGGACAGGTGGCAAAGGATCGGGCGCCGTCGGAGTTTTTCTCATCAGAGAATCGGGGATCCCATTGACAAGTGATTTATGCATTGTAAAATCACGATTAGTGAAACCCCGATGAGTGGGGGCCACCTGTCAGCACAACAAAGCAGGAGGACAGAGGCGTAGTGGAGACCAGCTGTCAGCGTAACGGAGTGTCGGGATTTGGACGATCGGGAATCCCACGGTTGTATGCATTGATGCATCACAAACCTCGTAGCCCCGACGAGGTAAGGTTGTGGTCACAGAGTAATGGTCATGTGGACCCAGAGCTGAGCCAGGAGGGCCAACGCGTGGAGAAAAGGTGCTTCATCGGAGAATCGGGATTCGGAGTTTCGCGAGTCTCGTAAACAAGTGCATCAGACATTGCGAAATCATGATACGCGATTTCCCAGTAAAGCAGATAGCGTGTGGGCCACCCCGGAGGACAGGTGGAAGGTCAAAGGTCCATTCAGTGGGACGCATGTCAAGAGTACGGAGGAAGTCGGGGATCCGGAAATCACGAATTCAAGAGGCAAAGAAATCGATACATAAGGAATGCCGAAACCTGATTTAAAAAGGGCGCGTAGGTTTAATTCAAATTTTAAAAAAGAGGGGATCCGAGCAATAGGGATACGATTTTCTCATTATTGGTTAATTATGCTGAGATCTTAAACCCTAGAAGAAGATTTAAAAAGAGCGATGTGGAGGCTAGTTTTTTGTGGTTGGGACATCTACAGGTTGCTGAGGTCATTTGTGCAGGCTGCACAGAAGGTTTGAGGAGTGAGGTACCTCGTTGTGGCAGTTGGGTGGCAGATCTACATTGACCGAGAGTTCTCTGCAGTGAGTTTAGCAACTAGAAGAGCAGAGGCATCATCTCCAGGTTTATTGTCTTGTTTAATATGTGTTTAGGAGATTTTTTTTTTTTCAGCTGCCTTGCAGTCAGCAGATCTGTGTTTCCTTTAGAGATAATTGCAGTTGTTATCACTGCCACTGAAAATGGTGTATTAATATGATTTATGGATAACAAGTCTTAACAAGATGCCAGAACTGTCTCTTTTGAAATAAGATGATGCCCAGTGCATAGAACACATGTGAATCCGGGGATGAAACTGCCTGATCCAGTGTGAAAATAGATGAAACGTGATCAACAGTGAGTCTGAGGGTTAAAGCCTTCAGTAGAAGCATCCTACCAGTAGAAACTGGTGCTATCTTCAGGGGGTTGAAGCTCCCTTCCAGGAATGGCTGGTAAACGAGAGAAGGTTGCAACCTTCTGCAGGTAGAAGCCTGCGTACTAGTATGAGTCTGCACTAGTACATTGTTGTAAAACATTTTCTTAATAATAATTATTGAAGACAGAGACAACAACAGTGGTGGTTTTATTCCGACTTGGGTTTCCACCTTAAATCCTTGTGTTCATGTGTCTTACTCATGTGTGTTGGTTTATTTTGTTGTTACTGCACTGAATCACTGCTTAATAGACATCTGATGAATGAAGAAATTCATAATAAGATCTCTGGATGCACTCCTGTTTTCTTAAGACTATACAATAGCTGGTCTCTACAAAGTAGCCTAAAGGTTTTCAGTGAAAGAAAAGAGAAAATCAATTGATTGCTCAAAATACTGATTCACCCCCCNACATGTGAATCCGGGGATGAAACTGCCTGATCCAGTGTGAAAATAGATGAAACGTGATCAACAGTGAGTCTGAGGGTTAAAGCCTTCAGTAGAAGCATCCTACCAGTAGAAACTGGTGCTATCTTCAGGGGGTTGAAGCTCCCTTCCAGGAATGGCTGGTAAACGAGAGAAGGTTGCAACCTTCTGCAGGTAGAAGCCTGCGTACTAGTATGAGTCTGCACTAGTACATTGTTGTAAAACATTTTCTTAATAATAATTATTGAAGACAGAGACAACAACAGTGGTGGTTTTATTCCGACTTGGGTTTCCACCTTAAATCCTTGTGTTCATGTGTCTTACTCATGTGTGTTGGTTTATTTTGTTGTTACTGCACTGAATCACTGCTTAATAGACATCTGATGAATGAAGAAATTCATAATAAGATCTCTGGATGCACTCCTGTTTTCTTAAGACTATACAATAGCTGGTCTCTACAAAGTAGCCTAAAGGTTTTCAGTGAAAGAAAAGAGAAAATCAATTGATTGCTCAAAATACTGATTCACCCCCCTCCTCAGTATTTCTCAACAGATTTGACATTCTTACTAAAGATCATGCTAAGGTGATGCAATCAACAATAATAAATCTCTAAAAGTCAATCCAAATGAGACATTAGATTCCTCATGAACAATAGATATTATATGTAAATAATCACCAAGAACATCGATAACTTCTGAAGGCCTTTACCTTGATTTACTAAACTAGACTTCTTTTCAAGTCCTAAGTTATAAAAAGAAAAAAAAAATGGAGGTCTCTCTCTCTTCAAGTTATGAAAATCATGTGATACTAGCATGGATTAATCTTTGTAGAAATCATTGTGCATATTTAAGAATAAGAGTTTTTGTTTATCTATTAAATTGTGCCAATGCTATAGAATACTAATGTCTTTCTGTCAAAATGAATTTTTAACTCCTTGGATCAATGATTATTGTTGACATTTGGGTTTATATAGATAGTCTAATATTGGGTAGAATATTAAAAGAGATGGGTGTTGTAAATAATTTGGTTCACATGAGATTGGAGGAAGAAAAACTGAAGTAGTGAAGAAGGTAGGTGGAAGGTAGGTGGAGGAAGCTTACCATGTTTTGGATGAGATGGTGTCCAAGGGATACAATCTAATGTTGTAACATTTACTACATTAATGGATGGTCTTTGCAAGAATTAATACACATTGAGGAGGCCAGTAGGGTTCTTGATAAGGTGGTTAAGAATGAATGTTCTTTAGACTTTGTCACTTAACAACATTATTATTCATGCTTTTCATAATGCAAGGAAGTTACTGTAAGAATTTCAACTTTTGATGAGATATCAAAGATAATTTGTACTCTTGATATGAACCAAAAAACATCTATTTATTTAAAAAGTAATAATAATTGAGATATCTTGTGCCCCTTCTAAAGGAGATAACTTAAGGGTTGATCATTCAATAGAAGGTTATCTCTCTTACTCTAATATAATCTTTGATGTCTTATGTGGGTGCAAGAATTTTATGGATGTGTTGTTGTGTCGTTGTTAGGAATTTCATATGGTTTTTACACATATATCAGATCTATCCTTGACTGATAACACTTGTTGTTTGGTGGTTTTGTCACATATTCTTTATCGATTTTCAAGTTCTATTAGTTGCCCAGACTCCATATCCCAAGCACAAGGCACCGGGTCTTGCTAGGATTCTCATTTTATATCTTAACCATTCTTAAAAGCCAAAGAGATACAAGTTTGGAACTCTTGAAACCCACAAACAAACAAGCATGTAAAATTTAAATCCAAACTTGAACAATTCAATCTCTTAAATTTGAAATTTACCAATGCCTTCAAATCACTAGGATGATATCCATGGAGCCACAAATTGATTTGTATGTCAAGGCCAATAGAACCAAGGAGTATTGAATCAATATATACCAAGACTGAGAGAATCTGAAATTATCATTAAGTGTATAATAAAATTATGTTCACAGATATATACAAGCCATAGAAATAGCCTTGTGTATATTATCAGATGAAAAATTACCCATAATGTCAATGCATTATATGCATCATTACATGTTCAGCTATATAATGTACATCTAACTATCTTATAAAATTATTACACATCATCAATTTATTTTAGTCTTCTTTTGTGTTTTCCAGTTCTTAAGTAATTCATCCATCTCCATGTCTTTGTTTACTAGGTGCTCTTCAACAGTTGATGTTGTTTCATTCCTTTCACGCCAAGCACGTCTGGTCTCATACCCACGACGTGGAGGTTGCTGTGAGGGGCCATCACCTACAAAAACAAAAAATATTAAATTATATGGCCAATTTTTAAATATCTTTGAAGTAGTTCATTAATATTACAAAAAACCCTGCAATGTAATTATTTACCTAGTCCTCTAGTCGACACTGTTGGAATGGCTGCCCTGTTCACCCGATATTCAGGTCGAGGAGGATCAACTATGAAATTCTCTGCCATTGAAACAAGGAAATTTATAAGTACAAAATTATTAAGTATATGATTAATATACAACCATTTTACTGTCGTGGGCCTCAGTCACAGGAACATCTTGGGGCTACACCCCATTGGGATGGGGCTGTTGGGGATCACCATGATCTTCTGGTCGTGTTTCACTATCAACGCTCTTTTGTACAGTAATAATGGTTTCATTGATAATGCTCCTCCCCTGATTAAAACCAAGTAAGACATTAAATTATGGACGATATCAAACATTTACGTATTTTATAAGTAATGAAAGGTTAATGTGGACTGATTTTTATTTATCTTATCTCGCAAATTGGATCTTGGGGTCTGCCCCATGCTTTTCCTACGATAAACCACGTATTTATAATCGTACTTTTAACCAAGTTGGAGGTCTTCCTCTGTGGTTTTAGTTCTGAAGTCGTCGCCCTGCATTGCATAAGGGTATGCTTTTTTAATGTTTTTGGCTACAATTACCTGAAAGTTGTAAGGCGATACAAACAATATTCTTAATATGTTTGAGTACTTAGGATTCGTGAATGTAACCTCGAGTATCTTCCCTGGCCTAGCTTGTGTTGGCCATGTTTGGAAATTATTTCTTTGGTTGCCTTCGAAGTGTCAGGCAACCTATCATCAAAATTTTCAAGTATGTTATATATAACCACACTTTTATTTAGATATAGAGAAAATTAAAGCTGGTATTGAAATCAAAATATTGTAATTTACCTTAGGGTACCAACTATTTTTTCTCCTGATTTTTTCAATATCTTTTATTTTGCATCATCAATGATCTCCTTCCACTCCCTCTTTGGAATTGAGGGAGGATGCTCATACCTAGGATTTCCTGCCAAGCTTCGTCTATAAACTGTTGGATTACTGAGAGGGGGGGGGGTGAATCAATAATAGAGAAATTTAATCCTTTTTAACCATATAATCCAAGTGTTATATCAATGTAGCATTATCATTTAATAAATGCAGAGTAAATAAGCAATGAACAAATGAACAATCATACACATACACAATACACAAATGTTTTACGTGGAAACCTAAAGCGGGAGAAAACCACATAATGCTTTTTCTTATATGTCTTGAAGAATTACTTTCCTTGGAAGCACCAACTTCCTTTGTTTTCCAGCTGCAACTGGAAGGAGGCTCCAACCCCCTATTTTCTCAGGATACAACCTAAGGGAAGCTCCAACTCCCCAATTCTTTGGCTACAACCAGAAGTAGGCTACAATCCCCTATGTTCTCTGACTACAAATGGAAGGTGGTTAAAACCACTTGTCCTTGCCCCGTCCAATCGCCCTGAAGTAGAAGTAGAATGATGGAACCACTGTCACACTATCATTGTGAGATATACCACTGTAAACCTGTACCAATAAACCTGAACCATGCATCAACCATGCATCAACCTGTAATCAACCTATACCATAAACAAGGGCATCAACCATGCACCAAACTATACCTGAACCTGTAATCAACCTGCACCATAAACAAGTTCATCAACCATGCACCAACCTGTACAAAATCTATACCATGAACAAGTGCATCAACCATGCACCAAACTTGTACAAATAACCTGTCATGACAACCTGTCCAAACAACCTATCACAACAACCTATCTCATCAATCTTATCAAACACATTATATCTACTCACCAAGATCAATCACCAAGCCAACTCTCAAATATGTGCATCAACCAACCATAAAAAAACAACTCATAATCATCATCAAGATCAATATGTTCTTCTAATAATATACCAATACAAGTATGCTACATCATCCATAAACCACGTGTCAACAATACTACTAACAAGTGATTCCAACCATATACCAAGTATTTACCAATCATGTATCAAATACTCATCAACTATGACTCATCAATATGTACCAACATCATCAACTATACACCTCATGTATCTGCCAACTCATCAACTACTTGTCTCAACCATGTACCCAACATGTACCTCAACCAAAATCCCTCATCAATTTCATCATTCATAAATGATTTGTCAGTCTGTAATAGACCTGGTGTATATGATCACATACCTGCAAACCTTCCTTAACTTTCACAACAAGAGACTTGAATTTTCATCAAACTTTTCTTTAGTCTCACATGACTAGTTTGGGATTAGTCAACAACCCTAACTTGAAATAATCATAACTATGTACTTGTAACGAATACAGATCTGAAAATAGTACACAATGTTCTTCAGTTTGTTTTGTGTAATTCCTCCAGGTGTCACTACTTGGAACCTCTCAGAAAATGAGTTATAGAAAGAATGACATACCTTGCTGAATTCTGGCTTATTCTAGAGAGAGACCTTGTAGAGTGCGCCCCACACAGAATATTTTTTGAATCGATCTAAAAATGTTACAAAAAATACTACAGATTGTAATCTAACCAGTGCATTTAGTCTTACTGAATTTTGATCTGTTATGAAGAAGTTATGATGTTTTTACCCGAAACACCTTAGAAAGCATCATCAAAAGAATTGATCCTCCCTTGAATTCCGACCTTCTTTTCTTCACCTTCCCTCTGAAATTTGTCTTAGATATCCTAAGTCCTTTGGTTACCTCAGTCACCTATATATATTCAATATGCTTAAGTGTGATTTAAAATAAGAGAGCCTTTCCTCTTATTTATACTCTCCAAGTAGCTTCCTTAGAAGCATCTTCTAGGTCACTTTGCCCACTTTCCTTATTTTAGGGTGAACCAACTTCTAACCACTTGTCCAATTAGTAATTTATCCATTAAATTTATTATTTAAATAATTTATTTTGTATCCAATTTGACTTATAGTACACTCATCACTTCACTTTACCTCAAGGGGTTACCTTCTAACCATCTTAAAGCACTTTCCTTATTTGAGGGCTAATCCCCTTCTAACCACTTGTCAACTTAGTAATTTCTCCATTAGCTTTATTATTTAAATAATTTATTTTGTATTCACTTTGAATTATTATTACACTCATAACTTCACTTTATTATTTACCTTCTAAAAATCTCTTAAACTACTTTGACTACTTTGACCTTTTGGGGCTTCTAGATGACTCATGAGGGTTCTCCAACTTCACATGGAAATAACTCTCTAACCATGAGGAGTTATGTGACGTTCCACATACCATTGGAAATTTCATGACATGTAATATCCATATAGAATAGTGTTTCATTCATATATCAAAACTCATACCATTATTCATCAAACAAACTTGGGTCCATTGCCTAAACCTGGGTTCTCCAACTTCTCATGGCCATAACTCTCTAACCGTGAGGAGTTATGTGATGTTCCACATACCACTGGAAATGGAATTACATGTAATATCCATATATAATAGTATTACCTTCAAATATATTAAAAATAATTCCATTATACATGAAACAACCTTGGGTCCATTACCCAAACCTTTGTGCTACCAGAATTTGCTACCAGACTTTCTCCAAGGGTTGACATAAATCACTAAGGGTTGACATCAATCTGCAATATCACTCTCCAATAGTTGAAATCAATGAAAACCAACAATCCATACCAACTATCCATGAACCTAAGCCAACTGTCTGACATAAATATCCTGTGTATATTTTAAATATTCGCCCTCTGCAGAGGTGACTGCTTTTTTATTGAATGTGTCTACTCCAAAGAGGCCTCCAAGATAATCCATAAGTTATTTTTTGAGTTTGGAATTATGGAAATTCCACCTCATGTGTAAGGTTTCCCCAAAAATCAACAAGGCCTTGCTCTCTAGGTTCCTATAAAAATGGTCGTTTCCTACACACAAAAATATATGATCATTAATTTAAAATTAATAATCTAGATGATTTGTGTATGAGATGGACAACATGAAACGATTAAAATATGAAAAACTACATGGGATTCTTATTTGTTTAATGGAAGTCCATTATCATCGACAAAAAATGTGCACGGAAGGGTCCCCATGCTTGTCACACATCTAGCTCTAGGAAATGCAACCATGTCAACCACATCATCATCCTCATCTCTGTCACCATCTCTAGAGTCTGACCAATGTGTGGATGTCTGGCGGTGTGTGTCATGGATCCTATCTAAATTAGGTGTGGAATATGGAGAAGTAAATAGTACTCTAGCAGTTGTATGATCACCTACATTAGGACTCTGTGGCATCTCTGTAGCGCCACTACTACCAACACCGGGCTGAACAGGCTCCAAAAATCTCTTTATAAAAAAACAAATGTTTTTTTTGTGAGATAATGTAAAAGTTAAAGAACAAAGTTTCATAATTGAACATATGAGTACATTAGAAAAAAACACTTTAAATTATGGTTATTACCTTATATATGTTAAGTTGTGAAATAAGGAGATTGATCTTTTCTAGGATGTCAAGAGTTTGATTTGGACGATTTAATAAGTTAACAAGTTCCTTGTTTGATTTAATGGTATTTTTTTATTATTAATAGCATTGGATCAGGGGATGAATACAACCCCTCCTCATCGGCGAAATCATGATCAACATGGCATGCCGACTACATATAATTTCAACAAAAACAATGTTATTTCAATAAAATTATATAAGTAAATAATAAAATTCACGTAAAATGAAAGTGGAAATTGATAATCATTTACATGTTCTACGGATGGCCCTTTTCCACGATCATCCTGCCACATTATAATATAATTATAACCCCCAAATATTAATTTTTTTTTTTAACGATAACAAAAAAACTGATTGCCACCCAAATAAAATCAATCTCAATGACCAACCTCCCACATTATTATAAAATTGAGATCGTGAAATATTTAAAACAATGTTAAAGATTAAAAAAAATATAATGAAATAAGTAGAGGTTGCTTAAAGAGGTGTTTCATAAGTACCCGCACACTATTAGTTGATGTTTCTATTTGATTCAAATGGTAATCCACTATTAACTCTTCCCTGGAAGCTATCTTTTTTATTGTGCACATGACTACCCAATTCTCTTCGCACTCCTCATATATGCAATTCGATTGCTTGTTTGTTGTCCCGGGTCATGTGTTGTTTATAAACCATGCGATATTGCCGGAAGCTTTAGGTATTCCATCAATATAGATAGTTTCTCCCAGGTAAAATCATGAATATGGGTAGCACTTTTGCTTGTTTTATGACAATTTTTATTTTATTTTAAGATGTTCTTCAACTTCCGGTAAACAAAAGTATTTTTTTTATTTAGAATTTTACTTTACTATAAAAACAAAACTTGTGAAGAATTTTGTTAGCTTTCTACCGACTATTTTTCAAATTTTTTTTTAATGATATTTGATATGTCAATTTGGAAATTGTTTGACAATATGTTCCTTAAAAATGAAGGGAAAGATAATGAGTTATTTCCCCCCCAACAATGTATCCATTATTAAACTTTTGTTTTTGAGAAATGAAATATACTGCAACAATCTACAAAGACTCTATTTTGTGATGACTATAGTTTTGAATCTATGAATGAATATTATAATTTCTACAATTTTTTGAAGTTGACCAATCTGAAAACGTTACAGATTTTAAACACATGTTTTCCCCCACCATGTATCTATCTTAATTTTTACTTAAAAGTAAAATCTAAAAATACCCTTTTGAAGAGAACAATTTCACTATTATGAATATAAATTTTCCAAAATTTTCCATTCTGTATTTTTAGAGATATGTATTTTTCATTTCACTGAATCATAATCTCACCTAAAAATATTATGCGGTGATTTTTTTATAAAATTAAATAAAATTAGATAAGAAAAAATGAAAATGAAAACAAATTGTATCCAATGAAAGTAGATTCAATTTTAAAAATGCTGGTATCAATTTCGAAACTAAATTCTAAGTATTTGTAGGAGTCCGCTACCTCCAAAGATCATGTAATCTAGAGAGAATTTGAAGTTTCCTGCAAATAGTCCTATTTTCAAGTTTTCAAACGAAATATTCTTTCGATCGAAACTTAGTTTTTAACGGAATCTGTTAAAAATAAACCTTTTAGTTGAAAAGTATTTCGGCTGAAATATGTTTACCGTTGGAAAAAAATTCATTCAAAAAATATTCTACATGAATTTTGAGGGCACTATCAAGGCATTGTTCAATTTGACATGCAAATTTTCGGCCGAAAAAATTCCTAGCAACATTTTTTCGGCCGAAAAAATGCCGCTAGGAATTTTGGGGACCCGATTCTCACAAAAGTGTTACTGATCATCATGAATTTTACCCTCCCTTATTTTTATCCTTGTTTATTAGCTGTATATAATTTGCGGCAAGTGCATATCTCCGCATACTTCACATGTATCGGACCAGCCACATCCAATCATTATAATTGTAACACGGTCCAACATAGTCCATCAATTCAATTATTGTATTGTATTTTACAATTATTCCATCCATGGAAAATAGCCATAGGCCATGCAGGGAGAATGGTGCAATGTGATATGTCCTATTGTTGACAATGAAGTAAACATCTATAGGAGGTAGTTCCTTAGGTACCCATTGTTTCACTAGATGCTTATACCTGAGTGACACCTCTATGTTTCCTATGCTCTCATCATCATAAGAGCATGATCCTCCTTCGACAAGAAAAAATTCCATGCGTCTACAAAATTTTCTTCTGACTTTTCCACCTCTGGTCCTTGTTTTCTTATCATATCTACTAGATCTAGTCACATTTCCCTCTATTTGTCCTAATATTTCCTCACTCGACGAAGAAATATCTGACAAGTACCTGTTTGGTTGTACCTTTAGTTGCATGTGCACGTGTTGTTAGTGAGTAGTCCATCCTCATCCTAGTTACAATTTTTGATTTTTTTTTTCTATATTCAAAGTTCTAAATAAAATACTTATTTATTTAGTTTTGGATGCACAATTAGAGGGTGAAATTACCAATATTAGTAGGGGCACTCATGCATGTAGTGGATTCCCAACTTAGTGAAGGGTATGAATCTCTAGGTGGGTGCACCTTAATTCGAATAAATTATCCATGCAAGCAATATGCACTATGGTTATATTTCACACTACAAAATAATGGTCAACCACCTAATGTAATGTGATATCCCTCTTGATTTTGGACATATTAAGGTGATATCCCTAAAGTCTACTAATTATCGCCCTCATGGAAAAATAAGAGCTCACTTTTGAAGGTGCAAAGGATAAATATATTCATTGCATCTAACTAAGGCCGACATAGGAGGATGTTGTACTCTAGGTCTACTAGAAGTACTAAAAAATGGGTGTCTACAATCTCAGGATGAAAAAAATAGGGATCACAATAGCATTGAGGGGTCTAGTGTTAGATTTGTTGAAACCTTAAAGGGTCCAACAAGTGGGTGGAAATAAATTAACACTAAGGACATGATAGATAGGAGTTCTTATGATGTTAAGGGAAAATACAGGATCAGAAATTACTCATTTGATGATGAAATCATTGTGATGGATCTAAATGAAGAATGGGTTTATCATATTGTCTTGCCATTCCTCTCTCAAAGTAATGTGAGAAATATATAAGGAGAGAGAAGGGGACAAATATTTTGTAAGCCTAGGGGAGAAATCATAAAAGGGACTCAATTATATGGGTCGTCTAGTCAGTACATTCTTAGAGAACATTGATGTAGGCCGACATATCAAAGACATGAGAGAATGAACTTTGAATGAAGGAAGAATAATAGGAGGCAAGAAATCAACTAGCTTGGGGAGAGGGGGGAGGAATGATACTAGAATATTCATGAGGAAATTCCCATTTGGTTTGAGAGATGGCTCTAATCTAGCAAGAAGGTAGGGGACCCCGAGTGTCAATAAGGATAAAGGTTAGTTTTTGAGTGGGTTGATCTAAAGAAAGACCTACCTAATGCATCATGAGGAAAATATCCAAGTCAGTGAGGTTAGGTAAAGAATCAGGTGAAGGGTTGTGCCTTTTGATGTTAGAGTCAAACACTAGTGCCTGGGCACCTCTAGCGATATGGATCCTTTATATAACTTTGAGTGTAGACTAACTAGAAGAAGGGTTAGCATGATAATTATCCTTTGTAGGATATTTAGGAGTGACTTCTTATTCTTTGGAAGAATTGGAGTTGTCTTCAAGAGAAGCCTTCTTCTTCTTGTTCTTCTTGGAAGACTTTAGAATATCATGATTGTGAATCATATTCTTGTAGCTGTTGAGTTTGGAATTTTCTCATGTGACAACAATCTCAAGCTTAGGAGCTCTATTATTTTGGCCTTTGTTTGCATTAACTATTTAAGTTTTCAACAATCATTTGCATTAATATAGTCGCGCTTGTGTTATTTACACCAAATGCCAATTTTTGAGGTTGATGCATGATGTTGCTCCTTTTCTCTAATTTAAAAGATAGTTCTAATTTCAATTTTGGGCAGGGTCATTTCTATCACCATGTCTCACATTGAATTTCTATTGGAGACTCACAGATTTGGTGTTTTAACTATGTTATCTCCTACAATAGACTTAAGTTAGGCATTTTCTATTTGATAGAGGTTGTGTAGAGTTTGACATGAATGCTTGGTTTTTAGATTGTGTATAGGTTGACATGATTACTTGGTTTACATATGGAGATGAATTTTTTGGAGTAGGACATTAACATTCCTTGGCTAAGGTTTGGAAAGTTTTGATTGTAAGGGGCCAATTGTTGCTGCTACACATTTACTTTGCTTGTTTAGAATATATAGAGGATAAAAGTTCAAGGTAAAGTTTGAGGAACCATAAATATAGATGTACAAAGACTCATGGATCTAAGGGATAATTGGATGGTTGATGGGGAGATCCAAGGTTCAATTGGGCCATGGATAGTGAGTGGAGCAACCACTTGAGAGAAAGAAGGAAAGATATATGTTCCATCAAAGGGGGATATGTTGAAGAGGTCGGGAGAGGGTCAGATCAAGGGAAAAAACTATTGATCTAAGAGGAGGGGCTTCCCTCTTTCTTGGAAGAGAGGTGAGTTTCAATCTAAGAGGGAGGTTTAGTTAGTTGAATGTGAGGACCGCAAAATATATCAAGGCCTTGCGAGAAATATAGCTCAACACCTTGTAGGCATACTGAATGGTGGTATATTCCCACCTTCTCCTCCCATACTTGGATGAGTACTTGGTCATATACCATGGATGCAAGAGGGTGGAATGTTGAACATGTTCATGATTGGATTCTAGTTTCCCTAAACGTTAGAGTTCTAAGGATGCATGTATTCCTGTCCAAGAGGTTGGGAGAATGTTAGATGTATGCTTGGTTTTTGGGTTGTGTAGAGGTTTACATGAATGCCTGGTTTATGGGTTGTGTAGAGTTTTACATGAATGATTGGTTTTTAGATTGTG
Organism: Picea sitchensis; assembly: GCA_010110895.2. Taxonomy (NCBI): domain Eukaryota; kingdom Viridiplantae; phylum Streptophyta; class Pinopsida; order Pinales; family Pinaceae; genus Picea; species Picea sitchensis. The sequence continues at coordinate 792,947 of SNQJ01S0000168.1, read as the reverse complement.
TATAGGTTGACATGAATACTTGGTTTACATACATAGATGAATATTTTGGAGTAGGACATTAACATTCCTTGGATAAGGTTTGGAAAGTTTTGATTGTAGGGGGCCAATTGTTGTTGCTACAAATTTACTTTGCTTGTTTAGAATATATCAAGGATAAAAGTTCAAGCTAAAGTTTGAGGAAACATCAATATAGATGTACCAAGACTTATGGATCTAAGGGATAATGGGATGGTTGATGGGGATACACAAGGTTCAATTGGGCCATGGATAGTGAGTGGAGCAACCACTTGAGATAAAGAAGGAAATATATATGTTCCATCAAAAGGGAGATATGTTGAAGAGGCCAGGAGAGGGTTAGATCAAGGGAAACAACTATTGATATAATAGGAGGGGATTCCCTCTTGCTTGGAAGAGAGGTGAGTTTCAAGCTAAGAGGGAGGTTTAGTGAGTTGAATGTGAGGATCTCACAATATATCAAGGCCTTGCGAGAAATCTAGCTCAACACCTTGGAGGCATACTGAATGGTGGTATATTCCCACCTTCTCCTCCCATACTTGGATGAGTACATGGTCATATACCATGGATGCAAGAGGGTGGAATGTTGAACATGTTCATGATTGAATTCTAGTTTCCCTAAACGTTAGAGTTTTGAGGCTGCATGTATTCCTTTCCAAGAGGTTGGGAGAATGTTAGATGTATGCTTGGTTTCTAGGTTGTGTAGAGGTTTACATGAATGATTGGTTTATGGGTTGTGTAGAGTTTTACATGAATTCTTGGTTTTTAGATTGTGTATAGGTTGACATGAATGCTTGTTTTACATATGGAGATGAATGTTTTGGAATAGGACATTAACATTCCTTGGCTAGGGTTTGGAAAGTTTTGATTGTAAGGGGCCAATTGTTGTTGCTACACATTTACTTTCCTTGTTTAGAATATATCAAGGATAAAAGTTCAAGGGAAAGTTTGAGGAACCATCAATACAAATTTACCAAACTAAGGGATAATGGGATGGTTGATGGGGAGAGCCAAGGTTAATTTGGGCCGTTAATTTGGGCCATGGATAGTGAGTGGAGCAACCACTTGAGAGAAATAAGGAAATATATATGTTCCATCAAAAGGGGGATATGTTGAAGAGGCCTGGAGAGGGTCAGATAAAGGGAAACAAATATTGATCTAAGAGGAGGGGATTCCCTCTTTCTTGGAAGAGAGGTGATTTTCAAGCTAAGATGGAGGTTTGGTGAGTTGAATGTGAGGACCTCACAATATATCAAGGCCTTGTGAGAACTCTAGCTCAACACCTTGGAGGCACACCAAATGGTGGATATGGGGAAAGGGATCATGAGTAGTGACTTAACCTACCATGTAAATAATGTTAAATTGAATGGTCGCATCATATAGAGGTAAAAACCCAGAGAAGCCATTATTTTGGGAAGTAACCATGTAGGATTCCAAAGATAAAGAAGAGGAACCTCACTTATTTTCGAGAAAAGGGACACAACACTCCCTATTGTAGGGGAAGGCTAGTATAAGAAGTAGCATTTACTAGATAGAGGGGGATACAAGTAGTCTTTGACCACTTCCAGAATGGGATCATCCTTTTTAAGTAGGACAAAGACTAAAATATCTTCAAGGGAATTTTATATATTTCCATCAAGGACATGGACAATTCTGATGTGGACAATTTTGCATGGAGGCATTTCTCTCAAACCTCTTCATGAAAGATTGTGAATCTATGGTGCATGTAAAAATATGTGAGATGTAGTTTTATGATAGTATTTTGAATTCTCCAATCACATTGCTCATTTTCATTAGATGAAGCTTTGTCGGTCATGACCTTGTGTAAACCATTCCATTTGGTGTTTATTGCACTAAGTGTAAAGAACAATGTTGGATAATTATAAGATGTAATTTAGGTATGAGCTATTTTTTACCTCTTTATTCCATTTTATTTTAATGGTATCCATATTTTGTATTGATCAAATGAGGAATTACCCTGAAAATGATTCCATTAGATACAAACTCAATCCTAAGGCAAACTAAGGAGAAAAAACAACACACGCTAATTAATATAGGAGTCAAACATGAAAACAAACCTTTTCACAAAGAAGTGATAGTTGGTGATGGAATCCAACATTGCAGAATCGATGCGCAAAGGGGCTGAGTTTCGGCGGGTGGAAAATTTACGTTGACAACCTGATTAATGAAATAATTCCCTGGTGCAAGTTATCTCACCGAGAAGTGGGAAACCATCCAAGGAGTCTGAGTGAGTCTATCCAATGTCGATCCTAGGTACACCACCACCTTCCCTATGCTATCACCTCATGTAGGAAGTATAAAAGATTATGGCCTCTATGGTACCACCTACTATACCAAAGCAAAGGAGGGACAGTCGACAGTCGACACCAAGACCAACAAAGAAGGGTTGATTACTCTGAGGGCCTAAATACGACCTTGTGATTGACCCTTGTGTTATAAGGGCTTCCCAAAGTCAGTGATATATCACCTGGATTTCACTCCCTAACTCAAGGATTTATGTTTGTTTAGCAGGTTTGGGAAGTTATTATCACAATCCCATTCCAAAGATATACACCTAAGCTAAGATGGGTTTGAAGATCCCTATAAAAGTTGCTAGATAAATTTTAATTAGCGCTTGATTTTAGGCTATTGTTACTCAAATGAGTGGTCATGAAACTGATGGCGTTTTGACTCGACTCTTTAAACCATGCAAGAGGAAAATGAAATGCAAGAATTTCAACTTCGTTGAAAACTAGCTATGGGAAGGAGAAAGAGGTTTTAAGAAAATAAATAATTTCTTGATAGATTACTATGTGTGCACTGGTAATGACAAAAAGTATGAGCTAGTTATCCGGATAAATGGAAGCAAAATGACCCAAATTTTAAAAATACCATGCAAATGTCATAGTTCACTTGGTACACCTATACAACATTGAATCAAATGTCATCATTTCTAGCATAGCAAACTTTTATGATTATAGATACCACCATACACATCTTAAATACTCATAAGGCTCACGGGGGTTTCAACTTGTGGATGACCAAGAATTATTTAAGGGAAATGGGAAATGGGTACTCAAAGAAAGATACATAGGGACACATACCTCTAAGTGCATATCCTCAAAGTAAATAATCATCTTCATATCGTATTTTAACAATTGAGTGGTGAAGTAAAAATGGATGTGGTGGGGTCGGCTAGCAGCATGATCAACAATGGAAGTGATATCACTAGATTTCATAATAACAAGGAATGCCATAGGATCATTTTAGGGGTCCTAAGGAGGCATAGATGGAAATTGCATACTCTTCAATTGTTTCTTTTATCAATAATAGTTTGTACAAGAGTGGGGACCTCTACATATTTGGTAATTTGGTTTCAAATTAGTATAATAAAATAAAAGGGTGAAATTTTAGGGGCTCTTCGGATAACAAGATCCAAGTGTGGGTTTCCCCATCTATCATTACCAATGAAATATGGAGTAATATTAGGGTTCTAGCCATCATTAGTGGGCGGAACAATAAGGTTTATCTCGGATCTCAAGTGAGGCTACAAATTAAGTGTAAAAGGAAATAGAGTTGGTTGGATATTTGGGTCACCCAAGTACAAATGGCCTATTTGGTATAATTTTGAAAATTAATCTAATTCTGCATTAAAATGAAAACAAAACATTATTATTTTCCTTCTCCCACCCCTTCATAAATCTATGGCCCTTTTTCATATCCCCTTTTGGGGTCATGGAAGCCACAACTCCAAAAACTCATCTAACAAACCAAATATAAATGCAAATGCAATGTACAATCAGCCTTATAGACCCAACATATTCAAGCAATCATAAACTGTCTGGATTGTGATTGAAGAAAAATAGTGCATCTATCTAATGCATTGATTTATGATCCTTTTATAGTTGGTTATAGAAAGAGTGAAAAAGTGAGGGAACACATGTTGGCTAACAAATGAGGCAAGTTGTGTTTGCAAAAGTTCTAGTAAAGGCCCAATTCTATGTAAGTGATTAATAGTAAGCATGTGAAATTAGGCATGAATCTTAAAATTTTTTTCATTGTAAAACACTCTTAATGAAGCAAATTCATATGGGTTTTGGGTTTGAAATAATGAAGCATGATTCCCACAACCACAACAATCATCAATGTATGACATACATGGGAAACATAACCCAAAACTAAAGCTTATGCTGTCATTTATAAGGTAAGATAAGAACTAAAAAAAAAAATCAAACGAGCCATGATAGATTGCTTATTATTGAGTATGGAGCTCTTTTAATATTTTAAATCCAATGCAAGGAGGTGAAATGGTGTTTGATTCAAACCTCATAAGTGTTGGGAAATTCAAAGGCTTCGTATAGGCCAAATTTTTCTCATATTTGTAATGAGTAATATAGGCCAAACTATGCTCATAATTATAATGAGTAATGACAATTAAAAAAATCATTTGTCTTCGTATAGGCCAAATTTTTCTCATACTTGGAGTGGTAAAGTAGGGCTTGGATGCAATGGAATAGTGGTGAAAAAATATCCCCAAAATCTAGGTTGAGCATGGCTCCCTTTTATTAATTATCAAATACATGCAAAATTTTATTGTGCAAAGGTTATACTCACCATTCTTTCCCACAGTATCGCACCTCCTTTCCCTTGACAGTCTCAAGCCTCCTTTCTCGGTCTTATCTTGCCATCCTTTCCCTCAGTCTCAAATTTCCCTCTCATGCCTCTTTTCCCTCAACAATCTCACCTTAAATAAAGCTTTCCTTACCAAATCCTATCTCCTCAAAGCGTATGGGTGGCCCTCGACACTCTCACACCTCCCTTCCCTCGACAATACTCTTGCACCTCCTTTCTCGGATTGATCGGTCTCGGATGACCCGACCCTCGATTAGAGTAAGAAGGAGAAGAAAAGGCATAGGTTAATGGTTCATTTGACTAAGCAAAGGCTATGGTAGAATAAAGGGTAGAATAGGTCACATAGAGATAGGTACCAGAGTCTCCTTGCTTGATCTACTCGGTCTCGTATGGGCTTGTTTGCTTGAAGAAGGGTAATTGATTTGAATTATGTTTCCGCCTTAACAAAAACCCTCCTTAATTAAGAAACCCTGCCTTACCAAACCCTGTGTCGGCCTCAAAGCGTGTGGGTGAAATCGAATTATGTTTATGCCTTAAAGAAATCCCGCCTTAATTAAGAAATCCGCCTTACCAAACCCTCTCTCGGCCTCATTAAAGCGTATGGGTGAAATCAAAGGTTATTTCTACATTTGCATATTGAGTAGAGTAGATATAAAAAAATAAGTAATAATTATTTGAATTAAAGGATTTTAGTATTTGTTTTTTTAAATTGTATTAAGAATAAATATTTACTCTTTGATTTTTTTTTATGAAGGGGTAATTTATTTTAGTAATTATCACTATATAAATTATGAAACTTAGGTGGAAAGATGGGAAAATAACCCATACATGAAACAATAATTAGTATTAAGGTATAACCAATGTCAAGGGATATGAGGGCCCTAAATGACACTTCTTAGGCTCATTCATCATGAACAACACCTAGAAACCACAACACAATTCCTCTCTAGGGGGTACTTAGCATCAGAGTTGGATAAGGACACCATTATGATTTTTTTTGCAATAAGGATGGGTAGAGAGGCCTTAACCAACACATCACTCATTTTTAAGGCTTTCTTGAAGGCCTCCAAGCTGTATGATATAGGTGTCATGAGTAGGTTTTGTTCCCTAGAAATGAGTCTTAACACCTAAAAATGGTTAAGGGGGGAGTAAAGGACTTACGCCATAATTGAACCTTTTCAAGCTCATGTGCCATGAACAACACCTAGACCATCACTGTTTATATGTTTTTCATACTATATACATATGGGTCTCATGGCCTTTGTGTACTTTGAAAGAAAAATAGGGTTTGTGGTTTACATGATGAATTGATGATGGAAAAAAGTGGGTGTGTGAGTCAAATTTGAGTCTAGAAACCCTCCCATATTGTTAAGGCATGTGAATAGTCTATGCATGTCAACTTTCAGTGCATACAGAAACAATTTAAAAAAATTTCAACGTTGGCCCCATTCATAGGTCATTGTTACCCATGTCTAGTCCTAGTACAATCTATGTTCGTTGTTCCTCTTAAAATTCGTTCGACAATACACATGTCCCCGCATCTAGTACTGCAAGGAAGTATTTTTATGGTGATGATTAAGAAATGAACGAAAAATAAGGATTTTTCATCACAATTATGACACACATACATTGTATATATATTAATGTAGAACCTGAAAGAAAATTAATGAATAAAGACTGATGCAAACATAAAACTTGTGTCAACCAATTTGTGTACTTTGAAAGAAAAATAGAGTTTATGGTTTACATGATGAATTGATGATGGAAAAAAGTGGGTGTGTGAGTCAAATTTGAGTCCAGAAACCCTCCCATATCATTAAGGCATGCAAATATTCTATCCATGTCAATTTCAGTGCATACATAAACATTTTGAAAAAATTTCAACGTTGGCCCCATTCACAGGTCACTGTTGCCCATGTCTAGTCCTAGTACAATTTCCGTTCCTTGTTCCTTTTAAAATTCGTTCAACAATACACATGTCCCCACATCTAGTACTACAAGGGAGTATATTTATGGTGTTGATTAAGCAATGAACAAAAAAGAGGGATTTTTCATCACAACTATGACACACATACATTATATATACATTAATCTAGAACATGAGAGAAAAATTAAGAAATATTGATGCAAACTTAAAACTTGCGTCAACCAATTTCATGTGTACTTTGAAAGAAAATTAGGGTTTATGGTTTACATGATGAATTGATGATGGAAAAAAGTGGGTATGTGAGTCAAATTTGAGACCAGAAACCCTCCCATATCGTTAAGGCATGCAAATAGTCTATCCATGTCAAATTTCAGTGCATACAGAAACAATTTGAAAAAATTTCAACGTTGGCCTCATTCACAGGTCACTGTTGCCCATGTCTAGTCCTAGTACAATTTATGTTCCTTGTTCCTTTTAAAATTCTTTCTAAAGTACACATGTCCCCACATCTAATACTGCAAGGGATTCTTTTTATGGTGTTGATTAATCAATCAACGAAAAAAGAGATTTTTCATCACAACTATGAAACACATACATTGTATATACATTAATGTAGAACTTGAAAGAAAAATGAAGAAAGATTGATGCACACTTAAAAATTGCTTCAACCAATTTGTGTACTTTGAAAGGAAAATAGGGTTTATGGTTTACATGATGAATTGATGATGGAAAAAAGTGGGTGTGTGCATCAAATTTGAGTCCAGAATCCCTCCCATATTGTTAAGGCATGCAAATAGTCTATCAATGTCAAATTTCAGTGCATACAAAAACAATTTGAAAAAAATTCAACGTTGGCCCCATTCATAGGTCACTGTTTACCATGTCTAGTCCTACTAGAATTTCCATTCCTTGTTCCTTTTAAAATTCGTTCAACGGTACACATGTCCCCGCATCTAGTACTAGAAGGGAGTATTTTTATGGTGTTTATTAAGAAGTCAATGGAAAAGAGGGATTTTTCATCACAACTATGACACACATACATTGTATATACATTAATGTAGAACCTGAAAGAAAAATGAAGAAAGGCTGATGCAAACTTAAAACTTGCGTCAACCAATTTGTGTACCTTGAAAGAAAAATAGGGTTTATGGTTTACATGATGAATTGATGATGGAAAAAAGTGGGTGTGTGAGTAAAATTGGAGTCCAGAAACCCTCCCATATCGTTAAGGCATGCAAATAGTCTATCCATGTCAAATTTTAGTGCATACAGAAACAATTTGAAAAACATTCAACGTTGGCCCCATTCATAGGTCACTGTTGCCCATGTCTAGTCCTAGTACAATTTATGTTTGTTGTTACTTTTAAAATTCATTCGACAGTACACACATCCCCACATATAGTACTACAAGGGAATATTTTTATGGTGTTGAATAAACAATGAACGAAAAAGAGGGATTTTTCATCACAACTATGACACGCATACATTGTATTTACATTAATGTAGAACCAGAAAGAAAAATGAAGAAAGGATGATGCAAACTTAATACTTGATTGAACCAATTTGTGTACTTTGAAATAAAAATAAGTTTTATGGTTTACATGATGAATTGATGATGGAAAAAAGTGGGTGTGTGAGTCAAATTTGAGTCTAGAAACCCTCCCATATCATTAAGGCATGCAAACAATCTATCCATGTCAAATTTCAGTGCATATAGAAAAAATTTAAAAAAATTTCAACGTTGGCCCCATTCATAGGTCACTATTGGACATGTCTAGTCCTAGTACAATTTATGTTCGGTTTGACAGTACACACATCCCCGTATCTAGTACTGCAAGGGAGTAATTTTATGGTGTTGATTAAGCAATCAACGAAAAATAGGGATTTTTCATCACAACTATGACACACATAGATTGTATATACATTAATGTAGAACCTGAAAGAAAATTAATGAAGAAAGACTGATGCAAACTTAAAACTTGCGTCAACCAATTTGTGTACTTTGAAAGAAAAATAGGGTTTATGGTTTACATGATGAATTGATGATGGAAAAAAGTGGGTGTGTGAGTCAAATTTGAATCCAGAGACCCTCCCATATCGTTAAGGCATGCAAATAGTCTATCCATGTCAGATTTCGGTGCATACAGAAACGATTTGAAAAAATTTCAACGTTGGCCCCATTCACAGGTCACTGTTGCCCATGTCTAATCCTAGTACAATTTTCGTTCCTTGTTCCTTTTAAAATTCGTTCGACAGTACACATGTCCCCAGATCTAGTACTTAAGGGAGTATTTTTATGGTGTTAATTAAAAAATAAATGAAAAATAGGGATTTTTCATCACAACTATGACACAAATACATTGTATATACATTAATGTATAACCTGAAAGAAAAATGAAGAAAGACTGATGCAAAATTAAAACTTGTGTCAACCAATTTATGTACTTTGAAAGAAAAATACGGTTTATGGTTTACATGATGAATTGATGATCGAAAAAAGTGTGTGTGTGAGTCAAATTTGTGTCCAGAAACCCTCCTATATCATTAAGGCATGCAAATAGTCTATCCATGTCAAATTTCAGTGCATACAAAAGTAGTTTGAAAAAATTTCAATGTTGGCCCCATTCATAGGTCAATGTTGCCCATGTCTAGTCCTAGTACAATTTATGTTCCTTGTTACTTTTAAAATTCGTTCGACAGTACACACGTCCCCACATCTAATACTGCAGGGGAGTATTTTTATGGTGTTTATTAAGAAATCAACAAAAAACAAGGATTTGTCATGACAAATATGACACACATACATTGTATATACATTAATGTAGAACCTAAAAGAAAAATGAAGAAAAAATGATACAAACTTAAAACTTGCGTCAACTAATTTGTGTACTTTGAAAGAAAAATAGGGTTTATGGTTTACATGATGAATTGATGATGGAAAAAAGTGGGTGTGTGAGTCAAATTTGAGTCCAGAAACCCTCCCATATCATTAAGGAATGTGAATAGTTAGATCCATGTCAAATTTCAGTGCATACATAAACAATTTGAATTTTTTTTAATGTTGGCCCCATTCATAGATCACTATTGCCCATGTCTAGTCCTAGTTCAATTTTCGTTCCTTGTTCCTTTTAAAATTCGTTCGACAGTACACACATCCCCACATCTAGTTCTGCAAGAGAGTATTTTTATGGTGTTGATTAAGAAATCAATGAAAAAGAGGGATTTTTTTTCACAAATATGACACGCATACATTGTATATACATTAATGTAGAACCTGAAACAAAAATGAATAAAGGCTGATGAAAACTTAAAAATCGCGTCAACCAATTTGTGTACTTTGAAAGAAAAATAGGGTTTATGGTTTACATGATGAATTGATGATGGAAAAAAGTGGGTGTGTGAGTCAAATTTGATTCTAGAAACCCTTCCATATAGTTAAGGCATGCAAATAGTCTATCCATGTCAAATTTTAGTGCATACAAAAATAGTTTGAAAAAATTTCAACATTGGCCCCACTCATAGGTCACTGTTGCCCATGTCTAGTCCTAGTAAAATTTTTGTTCGGTTCAACAGTACAAACGTCCCCTCATCTAGTACTGCAAGGGAATATTTTTATGGCGTTGATTAAGCAATCAACGAAAAATAGGGATTTTTCATCACAACTATGACACACATACATTGTATTTACATTAATGTAGAACCTGAAAGAAAAATGAAGAAAGGCGATGAATTGTATCCCATGTGTACATTTGAATATACTTGCAACAAATTAGATATAATTGGAACCACCTCATCCATTTCCTTTGTTTATTTCATGTAAATATTCTTGCGACAAATTAGCTATACTATTGATGAACTTTTTTTGTCGATAGTATAACTAATTCGTTGCAAGATTATTTACATTCGTCGCTCTTGTGACGATATCCTTTCCTTGTCTCTTGCTGACGAATTCTGTTATTTTTCTCTCTTGCCGACAAAAATGTTTTCATAAGTGATGGATACTAAATTGTCCTTGATTTTCTCATCTACCTATTCTACTTCTTTTCACACCACCATATATATCAATATTTCTTGAAGGTTAAAAATATCAACATCAACTTAGAAGAGAATCCAATATCAATATATTGTTCTACTTATATAGAGACTACTCTCTCTATGTTTTAAAATATAACTACATGACACTACACTTAAATGACAAATTCCAACACTTGATGGTTTTAATTAGGATTCATTTCATATTTGGTTTAACAACTTGAAATTAAAATTTGATACTTTGCAAGCTAGCTATACCTTAAGTCAAATACAAATATGAAATTAGGAATCATTAACATATCTACTAGAACATATGAAAAGTAGAGTTTATGGTTTACATGATGAATTGATGATGGAAAAAAGTTGGCGTGTGAGTCAAATTTGAGTCCAGAAATCCTCCCATGTCGTTAAGGCATGCGAATAGTCTATCCATGTCAAATTTCGGTGCATACATAAATAGTTTGAAAAAATTTCAACGTTGGCCCCATTCACAGGTCACTGTTTCACATGTCTAGTCCTAGTACAATTTCCATTCCTTGTTCCTTTTAAAATTCATTCGATAGTACACACGTCCCCACATCTAGTACTGCATTATGGGAGTATTTTTGTGGTGTTGATTAAGAAATCAACGAAAAAAATGATTTTTCATGACAATTATGACACATATACATTGTATATACATCAATGTAGAACCTTAAAGAAAGATTAAGAAAGACTGATGCAAAATTAAAACTTGCGTCAACCAATTTGTGTACTTTGAAAGAAAAATAGGGTTTATGGTTTACATGATGAATTGATGATGGAAAAAAGTGGGTGTGTGAGGTAAATTTGAGTCCAGAAACCCTCCCATATCGTTAAGGCATGCAAATAGTCTATCCATGTCAAATTTCAGTGCATACAGAAACAATTTGAAAAAATTTCAATGTTTGCCCCATTCACAGGTCATTGTTGCCCATGTCTAGTCCTAGTACATTGCATGTTCGTTGTTCCTTTTAAAATTTGTTCGATAGTACACACGTCCCCACATCTAGTATTGCAAGGGAATATTTTTATGGTGTTTATTAAACAATGAATGAAAAGAGGGATTTTTCATCACAACTATGACACAGATACATTTTATATACATTAATGTAGAACCCGAAAGAAAAATGAAGAAAGGATGATGCAAACTTAAAACTTGCGTCAACCAATTTTTGTACTTTGAAAGAAAAAGAGGGTTTATGGTTTACATGATGAATTTATGATGTAAAAAAGTGGGTGTGTGAGTCAAATTTGAGTCCATAAACCCTCCCATATCGTTAAGGCATGAAAATAGTCTATCCATGTCAAATTTCAGTGCATACATAAAAAGTTTGAAAAAATTTCAATGTTGGCCTCATTCACAAATCACTATTGTCCATGTCTAGTCCTAATACAATTTCCGTTCCTTGTTCCTTTTAAAATTCATTCGATATTACACACGTCCCTGCATCTAGTACTGCAAGGGAGTATTTTTATGGTGTTGATTAAGCAATCAATGAAAAAGAGGGATTTTTCATCACAACTATGACACACATACATTGTATATGCATTAATGTAGAACTTGAAAGAAAAATGAAGAAAGGTTGATGTAAACTTAAAACTTGTGTCAACCGATTTGTGTACTTTGAAAGAAAAATAGGGTTTATAATTTACATGATGAATTGATGATGGAAACAAGTGGGTGTGTGAGTCAAATTTGAGTCCATAAAACCTCCCATATCATTAAGGCATGCAAAAAGTCTATCCATGTCAAATTTCAGTGCATACAGAAACAATTTGAAAAATTTTCAACGTTGGCACCATTCACAGGTCACTGTTTCCCATGTCTAGTCCAAGTACAATTTCTATTCGGTTCGAAAGTACACACATCCATGCATCTAGTACTGCAAGGGAATATTTTTATGGTGTTGATTAAGAAATCAACAAAAAAGAGGGATTTTTCATCACAACTATGACACACATACATTGTATATACATTAATGTAGAACTTGAAAGAAAAATGAAGAAAGGTGACGAATTGTATTCCATGTGTACATTTGACGATACTTGCAAAGAATTAGCTATACTTGGAACCACCTCATCCATTTCCTTTTTTTATCCCATGTAAATATTCTTGCGACGAATTAGCTATACTATCGAAGAACTTTTTTCGTCGATAGTATAGCTATTTCGTCACAAGATTATTTGCATTCGTCGCTCTTGCGATGATATCCTTTCCTTGTCTCTTGCCGATGAATTCCATTCTTTGTCTCTCTTTTCGACGATAAGTGATGGGTACTAAATTATCCTTGATTTTCTCCTCTAGTACCTATTCTACTTCTTTTCACACCACCATATATATCAATATTTCTTGAAGGTTAAAAATATCAACATCAACTTATAAGAGAATCCAATATCAATATATTGCTCTACTTCTATAGAGACTACTCTCTCTATGTTTTAAAATATAACTACATGACACTACACTTAAATGACAAATTCCAACACTTGATGGTTTTAATTAGGATTCATTTCATATTTGGTTTATCAACTTGAAATTTAAATTTGATATTTTGCAAGCTAGATGTACCTTGAGTCAAATACAAATATGAAATTATGAATAATTAACATATCTACTAGAACATATGAAAAATAGGGTTTATGGTTTACATGATGAATTGATGATGGAAACAAGTGGGTGTGTGAGTCAAATTTGAGTCCAAAAACCCTCCCATATTGTTAAGACATGTGAATAGTATATCCATGCCAAATTTTAGTGCATATAGAAAAAGATGGATATTTCATCACAGTTTCAACGAAAATTCTATAGAAATGACAAACACATTCATCGAAACTTCGTTGATGCAACACTATGACAACAATATTGATGACATATACGATCATGATGGTATATTAAAAATGAAGCACCTTCTCTTGGTTTCAAGAATAATTTATCCTCTACTGAACAAGTCCAACCACGTGAAGGTGGAAGCTCATATGGCCCCTCCCCTCCCCCTCACACCACTCTCAATTGATCCCCAATACCCAATCTATAAAATAGAAAATAATCAAAAGCAACATCCTAGTAAGATTTATGCATAGAAACTACAAAAGCAAAAATTAATGAAGGTAAATGAAATTATTTGTTTGTAAATGATATTTTTAGTTTGCCACGTACTTTATTATATTGGCAACTATTTTTCAGGTTTCACATAATAATTAAACAACATGTAACATAGGGTATAAAAACGTCGCATAAAACTTAAAAACATGTAATTAACCCATGACATTATAAGTAAATTATTTTTAGAGAATAATTCATACAAATTAAAATATATAGTCAGTACCTAATCCAACTCAACATCTGTGTAATCATCCTTATTCTATATCTTTATTTTCTTCATCGAACTCGACATCTGTATCATCATAAGGTTCAAAAATGATGTTGAAAGGATTGACGATATTATCACCGTCATCAATGTCATTTTCGAGCATATTTTCATATATCATCATCAAGAATTGCAATATTGTCTTCTATGCCTGGATCATGATCTTCTTCGTCTTCTTCATCTGTCGACCCTGCATGATCTTCCGAATCTGTCTGATCTGGCAAATCATATTCTTGATCTTCAATATCATCTTCTTCCTGCAAATGAGTATACTTAACTGGCCTTCCTCTTGGATCATATCTAACAACAAATGACCAATCCCTCTCACCTAGAACATTTGAGTAAAAGACCTATTCACATTGGCTTGGAAAAACATAGCGATAATGTCCTCTTTCAAACACCATTGTTTTAATAATTGGAAATCCATTGGCATGTTGAATAACAATTCTTTCCTGATTTCATTCATGCATTCGTAAAATATAACATTTGACATCGAACATAACTAATTTGAAGGAATTAAAGTCACACTCAAGTATATCGTTTAAATACCCATAGTATCTATTTTCAGATTCTCGGGGATGTCTGTCACTCCTAGAGGAAACATTAGTGACCTGGAATACTGCAGTTATCCCACTATCATAAGTTTTCCCGGTTTCATCCAATTGTTTGATGCGAAATTTACAACCATTGCACCACATAACCTTGTGGCGTTTCAACTGCAATATGCCATATATATAAAATATGCATTGTCAATTAATAAATTAATAAATTAACATATATATTTATAGAACTTGGAAAGTATATGAAAAATACAGTACACATGTAGTCACATTAATATAATATAAAATAACCTGAATAAAATGGGTGAATTTTCTTTCCTGTCCATCTTTCAAACCGTATGCTAAATCAATTTACCTTTGCGTAACATTGGCATCTCCGTTACAACGAGCTTCTCTAACCAATTCAGAAAATCATTGTCATGATAACCTACCTCCGTTATGTTGTTTACATCTTTCAATCCATATATTCATCTAGTCAAGATTGTTTGCAATGTATAAATGCAATGCATCCCACTCTTGAGCAACTGAATAAAAAAATCACAATTCACCAATATTAAACATTAGTTATAACGTCCATGCAGGTTATAAATATTAATAATTTATGAAATAACATATATTAATATATTAATGAGTATGATCATATACACAAAAAACAAAACTTTGTATGTATTATTAATATAAATCTCCACAATTATTAATATATTACCTCTCATTTTTTTCATTCTACCTTTCCCCAACAGGTGCTCCTGATTTTCAATTTCTTTGATGGAGTTCACATCCCAAATGTGATCCACTGCATGCATAATTGGTGCTACTAATTTAGGAAGATACTGACTAATATACACCATGGATTGATATATCATATATCCCTCCACCATAGAACCCTCAGGACATGCTCTTTGTCTAACCAGTGCCTTTAATGATTTCAAGTGCCTCTCCACCATCCACATTGACCTTGTGTGAACAGGTCCACAAATTTCAATCTCCTCAACTTCGTGTATGAGGTAGTGTTCTAGTGAATTGAAAAATTATGGAGGTATATACTTTTGCATTTCACACATTAGACGAGGAATTTCTCTCTTCCAATACTTTATATCATCTTCATGGATTTCTTTCAATGACAACCATCTACATGAGATCACGAAACAAGAAAATAACATGTTTCAACATGACATAATATAATATATTACATTATAAGTAAAACACGTGTCATTAAGTACAACAACAATTTGAAATAACATTTTTCATACAAATCAAAAATACTTACCTCATGTATTTTCCAAGATCATATATAACTTGTTTGGCATTGTTGTCAAAGTCAATTGGGAGAGATAGGGGTAGAACATACTGTAACAAAAAAATGAATCGTTATTTGTTTCGACCAAAGTAGAAAAAAATAAAAAATTAAAAGATGTATAAGGCCAATATATATAAATATGGATACCAAAATTATTACCTTAATGAAGGTATGCCAATCATGTGTTTTTACCCCACTAAATTCACCTTTCTTCGTTAAGATATTATTTATGTTTGAAGCAAAACCCGTGGGAAATTTAATTCTTTGAATGACCTCTTTTACATCATTTCTTTGTTGATCTGTTAATAACCATGGAAGGTTATTTCGGTCTAGTCCATCTCTATTTGGTTGGATCACACTTCACATTGCATGACTGGCTTTCTAAATGGAAATACAAATTTTGACAATTTTTCTTTATCCCTCCTACCATCTATGATTCGCCATAATGTTTCTGTCACATTCTTCCTGATATGCATAATATCAAACAAATGAGCTATTTTTAGCTCCTCATAGTAGGGAAACCTCATGAATTTAGTGGGATAACATTTCATTCCTTGTGAAAGCCCATTATTAATACCTTCATGATGGCGGCCTTCATGAATCATAAAAGAAATAACAAAAACAATTATCAAATACGGTAAAATAAATTCAATAATTAAAATAAACATTCAAAATATTACATGATATACGATACATAAAGAAATTGTGTACCTTGACGATTTCTATTATATTCCAACCTCCATAGGTGAGGTGTCATTCTTCGTGGTTTTAAACTAGTCTCTTCTTTCCCATTGAAAATATGTTTTTTCAGTAGTACGATACCTATGGTTCTTAGGGAGGAGGTGCCTATACTCATCAAACACCACCTTTCCTAAAATTTTTGAATGACAATACTTCATCTTAGGACCACAAATTGGAGATGCAAATTTGCCCTTTGTTTGAAGACCTGCAACAAATGCATTGATTTCGATTATACGATGAGATTATTTAAAAATTAAACATGAAACATGATATCATTAAAATTATATAGTATTAAAGAGTACTATTAGAATGATACATAGCACAAAAATGTGTTAGTCCTGGGGAATCATGAATTGTCCATAAAAGTATTCCACAGAATTTAAATTTCTTCTCCCCGATTGGTTTACAGATGTCAAACATAGTGATGCCAACCCATAACTTTAGTAGCTCATCGATAAGAGGCTTGATATATACATTCATATATTTAACATGGTACTTACCTAATTGTTTGAAATTACACATAATTACTATAACCATGATATCATGTATATATAAGTAAATAAATAAACAAAATATATTATGCAAAAAAGGAAACAAATGAAAATGTTAGATTCAAAAAATTAATGTAAAAAAATACCTAGAACAATCATTGTCAACATTATGTGGTCTCTCTTTTTTGACATCCAAGGAGGAATGTTATTGTTGATAACAAAAATAGGCCACACTGAGTAAATAGACCTAAGCTCTCTGAATGGATTAACACCGTCAGTTGCTAATGAAAGCCTAACATTATGAGGTTCATCTTTGAAATCTGCCCATTTTTCCTCAATTTCCCTAAATGCATAACCATCGACATGCATTCGAAGAACACCATCTCCACTTCTTTGATGTGCATGGTAATCCATAAATTGTGCTATGCTTTCACACGTAAACAATCGCTGCAAATGTGGAATTATGGGAGTATGACGAAGAACCTTTCGAGGCACCCTTTTTGTTACTTGATCAATTCGATATCTACTTAAAAGACATTGCAAGCATTATGTTTTCGAATCATGTTGTCCATAATATATAATATGATCATTAGGACATGCATCTATAGTTTTATAATCCATTCCAATTTATTTCATAATGGCATGCAAACCTCAATATGTGCGAGGTAAAATATTTGACGATGGTAACAAAAATTCACCTAACAATCTACAACATAACAAATAACTAGTTAATGTAAATAATATTAATATAAAAAATGCATTATTGTATACTATTTATGTATAATATGAGATGAAACATATTACATACCTTAGGATCTATGTCATACAAGTGTTCAAAAAATTATTCATAACCTTTAAGTTCATTAGCAACAATGTAGCAGAGAGAAGATTTGGTCTTGATCCTTCATAAAGTTGTTTATTTTCCTTTTCTAATAGAGGTTCATCATAAATACCATCACTGTCCCCATCCTCATTTGGATGAGAAAAAAAATATTGGATCATTAACTTGATTTGTCCCATCATCTTCTTCCATGGGATCATTAACTTGATTTGTCCCATCATCTTCTTCCATGAGATCCTCATTTGCTTGATCATGTTCCTCAGCTTGTACAACATCATTTCTACTACTACTTGATGCAATATTCTGCGGAAAGTTAGAGGGCAACTCTAACTTTATAATTACAAACAATCATGCAAAATTAATGTGTACTATAACAAACATTCAAATGATAGATATACATATATACAATTTTATATAAAATTGACAATATAAAAAAAAATAATGAATATATAGCTAATTACCATGGGACAATATTCATTCGATCCGCCATCAATGTGCCCATATTTCCTACAATGTTTGGTAGCTGTTGCTATTAAAATTCTTACGGGACGTATAAGGCAACATTTTTTGCAAGGGTAATAACACATACCATCACCTTTTTTACGTGCTAATTTTTTTTCCCACCTCTAATATTCTGCAACATTCTTTCGCACAAAAATACTCTTTCTGAATCGTTGTTGTTATAGCAATATTGTCACAACATCTCTAATTCATAAAATATTTATAGATATTTTTTCGTCGCAATAGCGAGGAACATTGACCAAATCAATGTTGACTTTGTCAAAGAGTATAACGGTCTATGTTGAATTTATCAAATAGTGTAATGGTCAATGGTTATCATTGCTCTTGTGACGAAAGTTGACCAAATCAATGTTGACTTTGTCAAAGAGTATAACGGTCAATATTGACTTTATCAAATAGTGTAACGGTCAATGGTCATCGTCGCTCTTGAAAAAAATGCACAAGTTCATCGCAAGTGAGATGATCATCCACTATCTTCATGATCGTCGTAACAGTGATGAACATTTGCTTTCGTCGATAGAGCGATGAATACGGGCTGGATTTATAATAAAATTGAAAAATTGAACTCTTTCTCTTGAATTTTGCGATGAAAGGGTACTTTTGTTGCAAGTAGTCGTCACAAATTTTTCAATATGTAGTAGTGTCGTTTAACCATAGGCAATATAGCAATATTTTCACCCAACCATAGGCCGAAGCCATCCCCGAGCCATCCCCGAGCACCTTAACCTTGATAGAGAATAATTCTGGAAGCAAACCCTGGCCTAATAGCCAATCAATGTAGTCTACCTCTCTCTAGAGCTAGCGCACAAGGCATAAAGTCCAAATCATAACCAAGAGAAAGTCCAAGCCTTAGTTGCAGTAACTGCAACTGCAACTACTCTCCAGACTTGTGCACTTACTAAATTTCTGCAGTGCACACTAAATTTCTGCAGTTGCGAGCTATGTTTGTCCAAATGAGCTCTGACATCTTGTATTTATACTGCTCTACCTTAGCTGTCTGGGCCTACTTCTCTTTCTGGAGGCTAGAAAATCAATATTAATTATTCTCTTTAGCCGACTTGTCTTCTAGTGTTATGTCCAAGGATTTTAGGGTTTCTCTTGCTTCCCAGAATATTCTAGTCTTGTCAAGGTTACACTTGGAGGTTAATACCTCACGTAGCTACCAAAAATATCAACACTCCCTCCTAGCTAGGGAGGGATTGAAAGAAATGATCTTGAGCAAAAACATACCATTCGACCGGTAGCATCATCATAGAAACACATGCTATCTCATAATTAAATAATGAGC
The DNA here is from genome assembly GCA_010110895.2 of Picea sitchensis. NCBI lineage: Eukaryota > Viridiplantae > Streptophyta > Pinopsida > Pinales > Pinaceae > Picea > Picea sitchensis. The sequence continues at coordinate 773,212 of SNQJ01S0000168.1, read as the reverse complement.
ACCATCATCACTATCAGTATCATCTGATAGCATCAATTGAATCATCTCTCGAAGCCATACTCCATCCGAGTAATCAGGTGCGATGATGAATAAGTCACTCACTCCATTGATACAAGAACTATTCTTCTAACATAGACATATGTCTTAGAAGAATAACTATTCCAACAGATGCTAGAAGCCACACCATGGGCTACAAGGACTATTCTTCTAATATGGACATACGTCCTAGAAAAATAACTGTCCTGGACCATTTTCTGCTTGGAGAATATCTGTCCACCAACACACTGACTATCCATCTAGTTGGTAATCATTTCCAACACTACTAATAGTCTTCATGGAAATTAGAACAATGCCATTCAATAGAACACAACTGTGTCTATCCATAGTAGTACACAACTACTATCTAGTGGTACACAACCACACCAAGTAGCACACAACTACTTGATAAGTGATGCATAGTAAAAAATAGTGGAACACATCCAACATAGTGGAATACATCTACTGTCCACATAGATACAATCTCCAAAATGATCATATCATCCAATATCAACCTGTATAACAATATCATGATACAAGCCGAGTCATCTGGGGCATTCTTCCACTCACATCTGTGAGATCTAGAAGAGCATTTGCCCTCAGAAGGTAAAACATCAGCCATGGGCTATCTTGACTATTCTTATCAAGCATAGAAGAATAACTGTTCCTGATTTATGAGCCTGGACCATTCACCTAACTGGGCCATTCCTCCGACACTAATCATAGTGGAACCTGGAGAGAATTGTTGGATAAATTTCTATTTTCGGCACACTAGTTCAGTGAGAGTAACACTAGTTCAGTGGGAGTTAACTGACTAATTCTATTTTAGACTTTCTAATCTTAGACCATCACTATTATACATGTATTCCTAATTATAGGATGTCATTGCCTATATGAGTGAAGATCACTCACTCATTGATAAGATCATAATATGCATTGATTCTCATTCTTCAGTGTGTATCTCTCTTCCTTTTCTTGATAATATTTGTTTATGTATGCTTTAGCTAGATCTCTTGTGCAGGTCTCCATGAAACACTAACATGGTATCAGAGCTATGCTTCTTGGTGAAATCCAGACAAGACAAATAATAAGGAAAATCGAAGTTTCAGTGAGATAAATCCATGGTTGTACCTTTCAACAGTGATTTCCCAAAAAATATTAACATTTTGACCCATGGGGGAAGTAAATAGACCTATTATACAAGTGGGTTTTCAACTGTTTGGAGAGATTCATCACCGTTTGCTCAGAAAGTAAGCTGGAAGATAGCCTTCTGAAATTGATACGAATCCATGGTCGTACCTTTCTACAATGATTGCTCCTAAAATATTACGTTTTTGAGGAAATTACTAGAGAGGGAAGTAAATCGACCCATTCTACAAGTGGGTTTTCAACCATTTGGCGTGATTCCTCACCAGTTGCTCAGAAGGTAAGCCATAAGATAGCCTCCTGAAACTGATACGAATCCATGGTCGTACCTTTCTACAGTGATAGCTCCCAAAATATTATTTTTTTGAGGAAATTGTTCACGAGAGAAGTAAATCGACCCATTCTACAAGTGGGTTTTCAATCGTTTGGTGAGATTCCTCACCGTTTTCTCATAAAGTAAGTCAGAAGATCGTCTCCTGAATCTGATACAATTTTTCACTTAAAGTGTCATTTCTGCCGTGATATCTTAATTTTTCACTTTGCAGATTGAGAGTAAATTTTTAGGGGTTCTTAGAAACAGTGGGCGAGATGGATAGGACAACTATTATACAGTCAAACCTGGTGGTAATCCTCACACCATACAATTATTTTGATTGGAATCCCAAGGCAGAATTCCAACTCAAAAGGAAAGGACTGCATAATTCGATGATGGTGACAGAAACAGAACCTACATAGGCAATTGAGAAGATGAGATGGGCGAACCATAAGGATGAGGCCACATGACTACTTCTTGAGTTAAGATCCACTGATTTATGGTTTCATCTTGTTGCATGCAAGATTCCAAACAAGATCTAGACCACCTTGGAAGGACTCTTTGGAAAGTAGGATGAGATGCGAGGTCATATGCTTGAGGTAGAGTTGAATACCTTAGACCCTAAAAGTTTTGATAATATACAAGATTTCTTTACTAAATTTAAATCTTTGATTTTGATATTGGGTGAATTTGGTATTGACAAGTCTACACAAGAGAAGCAACTTATTCTAACAATCTTGGCCAAGCTAGGACCATAATACGCTGTATATGTCTCCAATTTCCATTTTGGCAGATGCCTTTTTGGAACAAATTGGAAAATGCCTACGTTGGCTTAGTTCATTGAGTCTCTTACACAAGAGAATACAAAACTCATACAAATGGGCCTCATGAAAGATCCCAAAGCACATGTACTCACGATGCATGATGGAAAAGGGTCATCCAAACAGAATGAGAAGGAGGGATATTCCAAACCCTTTAATGATTCTTTAGGTTCCACAGACTCTTCAGATTCCAAGAAGAAGAAGAAGAAGGGAAAGCAATGCACTTATTGGAATAAATCGAATCATGAAGGATCCACATGCATGAAGAAACATATTGATCTTATGGAACAGGCACTTCAGTAGAACAACCTTGGAAACTTCATTTCATAGGGAGTCAAGAAGCAAAAGGAAGAAGATCCTACTCCTAAGAAAGTTAATCATCATGCTCTGGTTGCAATTAATTCCTCATCTGATTGATGGATTATAGATTCTGGTGCATCCCATCATATGGAAGTGAAAGGTGAAGTTTTCTCTTCCTTGAGTCCATGCTCAAGACCCCCTATTCTCATGGGGGATTATACTCCAATAGTAGTAGCAGGAGAAGGGAGATTGGAACTCCACAATGACAGTTTTGAGAATGTTCTACATGTTCCAAATATTTCTATGAATCTACTCTCAGTTTATTAGATCACTCAGAAAGGTAAAAATATTGAATTTACATCAGATTCAGTTTCAGTAATTGACATGCATGACAATTCCATCATTACAATTGGTGAGGTGGATCACAAGTCAAGGTTGTATAAATTCATTAAGTTTTCTGACAGTGACTCCTCTATTCTACTTACACATAAGGAGAGTACTTTTCATGCACCTCCAATACAACATGCATATACTCTTGTGCTTCCATCATCTTCAGACATCAGAAATGATTCCATACACTCAGATTTTGTACATGGAAATAAGTAGGTAGTACAACCAAATAAGAAGCCAGCACCAAAGCTTCAGCAGATGCCCAAGAAGGCACAAACCACACTTCAGGAAGAAAACAATCTTGCAGGGAATCCATTGGATTCGAGGAGGACTCAATCTCAGCATGGGGAGTCTTCTCATATATTTTCATCTTCAGAACTTGCGAGCCCATGCATTGCTATATGGTTCAATCTATTGATCTGCAGACCTACAATAAGGCTGTGGGAAACCAATTCTCTTTTCTGGACTTGATCACGGAGAATATAATGCTTGATCTCAATGTACTTCGGTTTTTCATGGAACACTGGTTTTCTTTGAAGGCTTCATATAGCTCTGATCATTACAATATATTATGGTTGAGTTCAACACTTATGTTTCTTGCTAGCTCATGACATCGTGAAAAAACTCAAAATGAAACATCTAAGTAGCACTTCTTTTGTTATCGTGTGAGTTTTCCATGGATTATAAATCCATCATCTCAGACTTCTGAGTAACTATTCTGATACACTATCTCTGTTATAGACAGTTTTCACCACACTTCTATTGTATATGAGATACTCTGCATCAGGTTGTTTGAATCCATAGAAGGTATTCTTATATCTGCATACATGGGTCTCTTTCTGGTATAAGCTTCTTTCTCACTTGCTTTATTTGGGAATAACAATCTTTTACATGTAAATTCCAATCCATGGATACTGGTGAGCTGTTATAGTTTTCCTCCCTCCTTTTGGAAGAACCTCTGAATCTCGCAATGCTTCCATTCACAATTATTTTTCACATTTTCTTACACACACTGTTCTTTATCTTAACTTCCATTCCTTCTGCTTGATTGCTTCTAGTGGGTTCAAACCAAGATGGTAGTCTTGTGATTCTCGGTATAATAATTGGTTGTTATGGATTTTATTTCTTTCTTGGAATATTCATGTTCTTCCTCATGTTTCTCTTTAGCTCTTGGATTCATCGAGTCTTATATAGATCCATTCCCTCAAGATTCCAACTTCTTCCTTTCATCATAGGATCATGGATGTAGATGGACAACTAAGGATACCTTAAGGCTTCTTTTCGAAGAAGACTTCTTATAAACACGTTCTTCTTATCATGACAACTACTTTCAATGGGAACATGGACATATACTTCATAATCCTCAATGGATCATATCATTTAGGATTAGTTCCGTCCTGATCCTTGTTTCATGTATGAATGCATGCTCTTCTTTTTTTAATTCTATAATAATCTCCCTTTATCTAAGAGAGTCCATGATTTTGTCTGCATCCTTATTGACTTCTACAAAGTGTCACATGTCTTTTCCTAATTTTGCCTTGATTGATGACTTCTTTCTGTTTTGAATTTTTATGGGTCTCTTCAAGTTTGATTATGATTTCGGCTTATCTAGACGTTGTTACTTATATAATAGCTTCCACATGAATTTTTACCAAGGATTGTCAATGTATTTCATCTTTTCAGATACATTACTTGACTAGAAATCATCACAATAGTAATCCTTATCTTGTTATTTTCCATAGGTGTTGTTTCAATGACCATATTATATTCTAAGAAATAGATATATAAGAACTATGTAAAAATGGTAGGTATAACGACTATGTTACAGAAGAATATTGTTACCTTGACTAAAAGAAGAAATTTGCTTCATCTTGTTTGACTTTCTTTGAGGGTTCCTTTTCTTTGGAAACTATTGCTTCGTGTGTTTCCTTCCTTTTCTTTAACTCAGGACAATGATTCTTGTAGTGACCATATTTTAGATAGTTGAAGCATTGTATTTTTGACATGTCCTTCTCTTGATTTGGTTTCTCCCTCGATTCAAACTTCTTCTTATTCCTGAATTTCTTGAACTTGTTGTGTAGGCTATTTCCTTTGGAATTTCTCTTTTGCGCTAATCCTTGATTCTTCTTGTGCACAGAAAGTCCAAAGTTCTTCAAATGTGGGATACTCTTTTCTTGTGTTCATGCTTGTGACAAATGCATCCCATGTCTTGGGAAGGCCATTGAGTACTATATTTACTAGTTCCTTCTCTGAAATGATTTCTTCAATATCTTGTAGTTGATCTCTTAACTAAGAGATTCTCACAAGGTATGATGTTATGCTGTCATCATCATTCATTTTCATGTCATAGATCTCATTCTTCAGACTCACTACTTGTCCAACGTTTCTGATTGAGAAGAGGTTAGTTAGGGCATCATACATCTTCTTAGATGAGTCAAGATGAGAGATGTAGGGTATCAAGTGGTCTTTTACAAAGTCCACTATGATACTCATGGCATTGATGTCATTGTCCTTGAACTTCTCCATAATTCAACGTTATGAGGTTCCTTCTCTTTTCCTTCTTCAAACTGTGGTTCCACGATATTTCCTTTCACGATATCCAACACTTTATTATTGGCAAGGATGAGGTCAATCCTTGTCTTCCATGATCTGAAGTTAGAAGCCCCTTCTAACTTGTTTTCTGACTTCATAGAGTAAGTCATGACTGCTTTGACTTGGTTAACCTTTGACTTTGACCAAAAACTCAAACTTGAAATCTTATCTTGTTGAGAGTACCAGGAGTTGCACTAGGTTAGGGTGCACTAGGCTATCTAGAAATTAGGTCAATCTCTTCACTTAAGGTGCCTCAACAAGAGGGTTAGGGTTTCGTTGCTGCATCAAAAACTTTGACAGTGACTGAAAATGTAACTGAGAAAATCCTCCCAATCTATCTTCCAGTGGTTAGACTGTCCGAAGATAGTGTGGGCCCATAACCTATTAGAAAAGTAGGTGTGCTCGTTTAACCATAGGCAATATAGCAATATTTTCACCCAACCATAGGTCGAAGCCACCCGCGAGCACCTTAACCTTGACATAGAATAATTCTGGAAGCAAACCATGCCCTAATAATTAATCAATGTAGCATACCTCTCTCTAGAGATAACACACAAGGGAGAAATTCCAAACCATAACCAAGAGAAAGTCCAAGCCTAAAACAAAAAATAGTAGTTGGAGTAGCTCCAACTGCAACTACTCTCCAGACTTGTGCACTTACTATATTTCTGCAATGCACACTAAATTTCTACAATTGCAAGCTATGTGTGTCCAAATGAGCTTTGACATCCTATATTTATACTGCTCTACCTTAGTTATCTGGTCCGACTTCTCTTTCTAGAGGATAAAAACTCAATATTAATTATTCTCTTTAGCCGACTTGTCTTCTAGGGTTATGTCCAAGGATTTTAGGGTTTCTCTTGCTTCCCAGAATATTCTAGTCTTGTCAAGGTTACACATGGAGGTTAATACCTCCCGCAGCTACCAAAAATATTAACACTCTCAAAGGAGCTGATCAAGAATACCAACCAAGGAAAAAACCAAAATCACCATGCTTTTTATATGTTAATGAACCTCCCTATCATGTAAAAAATGAGTGGATTTTATACTTCTATTAGATTATATGTTTGTTCCTTGTATCTAACTACAATTATAAGCACACATTGATGTTACCAAAAGATGAAATTTATCCGGTTGGCAATCAATACAAAATTTGACAATTAAGGAAATTGGACTATTAGAGTCCCACCCACTCTCGCTATGATTTATAGATCATATGAAGCGATGAAAATCAAGAAACTTGTAATGATGTCTTCCAACATGTACCCCTTGATATATCTAGTATATTATAGGAGTATGCATGTGTTCTTGATCAAGCCTAAATTATTTCTACTAAATTCTTGCATATTCGGGACAACTAATATTGGTGTACTTGATATGGGTCTTCATCACGAAAATAGTTGCATTTGTGTTGTCATTTATTATGATTCTATACTAGGAAGGAATGTTCCTAGAAATACACATAGTGGATCTCCAATTTCTAAGTTCAACTATAACGTCTATTTCATTTTTAGAAGCATTTCTTACTCCTTTACAAAAAACATTTAAGAGGATACTATTTTTTTCTCAAAAGTTTAGGATGACACTAATATCACCTACTTTCCCCTATATGTTTTTGAGGCTCCATTAAATATGAAGAGAAAGGATATCAAAGTTTGGCATGGATTTTCTTTGAATTATTATGACTCATTTGATGCTTCTTCTTATTGTATCCTCTACATTTTATGTTGTTACTAAGGAATCAATGCCTTTTAATTCATTTAACAATCACTGAGCTAGCTAAGTTTTATTAGAAAATGTTTATTTTTTAATAAGCAAGGTTAAGCATGAAGTTCATTCCATTTTTAGCATTTCACTTAACCATAACCAATAAAGTTGCAACAACCAATATCACAAGAAGAAACACCATGCACAAGAACATAAGAAGTATCTTGGGAAACCCTTCTCAACAAGGGGAGAAAACCCAACAAAAATCCTTTGCTATATTCTTTAAGAGAAAGACCTTCACCACCAATAAATCCTAGCACACAAGAGGGTGATCAAACCCTAGAAGACTAGAGCCCAAGAGTGGTGCACACTTTTCCCAAGAAAGTGTACTTGCTGAAATTTCCAAACTCATGTGAAAGATATGATTCCTCAATGGAGAATTTACCTTTACTTATACTAGACTAAACCTATTAATAGAAGTGTCTATTGGAACAACAAGGCCGACCTCAATAGCTCACAATATAATTAATATTAAGTAGATTAACTATATTTTACATTAGTTATTAATCACATTAAGGTGGGGCTGAACTGTACCCTTTACATTACAATTAGGGTTATAGGAAGGTCTGACTCTTGAACAATATAGCAAGGGATCTTATACACCCATTAGTTCTCATCCACTAGGGGAAAATCCATAGTGATTTCCATATCTCTGGCTCACTACATTACATGTAAGAGCCACTTCTTCACTAATATTCAACCACTAGGATCATGTTCACCTATGCTCGTCCACAAGCACGTCCACTCAACAGATCTTATTTCCCACTGCATTACACATGAGAGTCATTTGGAGTTTCTCGTCAACTCTTCTTCTCAGAGGAGGTTTAATACATCATATTCATTTATGTTCTCATGATGATGCACCCATCACTTTGGATTTCACACGTTCACCTTGTGCTCAGTCACATGCACGTCCAACTCTGTAGATATCCTTTCTCATTGTGTTACACAAGAGAATCATCTGGAGTTCTTCTCAACTCTCGGTAAGGAGGAGGCCATCTCTACGTTCCAACTTTGTCTCAGATAGGAACCACACACCCCTCTCAAGGGCCTTCTCTCAGGTTTTTAAGTTGGAGAATGTATCACGTAGCTGCAATCATCAACAAAAACCAAGCTAACCATTTTCTTAATAAATAAGAAGACATTTCCTCTGTTATTTATACATACGAATATGATATAAAATTAAGCATAATTTTGCACTCATTCATAGTAAAAACCAATTGCTAATTTACTAATATTAGTGTCTATGTAGAGTGAATAACAACCATCCCTTTAAATACATACTTTGATTTGATCCTAGGCAATTTTTCAAAAGATTCATACTTGAGAAATAGGGAAATACTAATAACATAAGTAATTAATTAGAATTTAGTATAGATAATACATGTAGATATATAATTAGTTAAATAAATAAATATATAAATTATGAATATGTATGCCAATGTGTGGGACTTTAAAGATATTGAAGTTTTCGAATGAGCTTGTAGGCTAGGGATCATGGATCAGAACATGAGCTTTGTGAGCTTGTAAGGCGCTTTGCAAGCCTAAAAATAAATTCAATGATTTGTATACATTAAATATAATTGTACTAGTGTGTGTGTGAGAGTACTTGTTAGGATGAATCTAAATGTACCTCTAGCCCCAACTTTTCTTCTTGTGAACTCATGTTGTGTGCCCAAAAATCATAATCCACCTGCTTTCCAACTATTTGACAAGCCTAAACCAACAATTGGCTTTAAGCATCTACTAGGAAAGTACATTTAAAAATTAACCACAACCACCTACATTTAATAACTATTTTACAAGCTTAAACCAACTATTGACTTTAAGAATCTACTAGGAAAATACATTTAAAATTTAACCACAACCACCTACATTTCATAACCCTACTATTGAAGTGTTAAGAGTAATTTTTCTATGCACTCTTTTATTGCATAGTTGTCTCTTGTAATTCCAACTCTTGCATAGAGATGGTATTGGTAGTTTATATACATCCAAATGAATCCAACCTAGACATGGGATAAAATATTGGGACAATTTATTGAAATTAAAAACTTCAAAGAAAAGTAGAGGTGTTGTGTTTTGGATAAAGTAGAAGTGTTCCACTCTATAAAATGTTTATGAGAACTAAAATAATCTAGATAATATTATCTTTCCAATATAATCTCAAGCATTTGGAAGTTGAATTAGCATTTGTTCTCGTAAAGAAAAGCTTGAACATAAATTCATAGCATAAGACAATATCTCAACTTTGATAAAACATAAATGGATGGGCATGTGATTGAGCTTGCATTGCTTTTAAATTTTTCTATAGAGTGTAGGCTGGTGTATTTCCAAGCTTAATGCATCTTGTAGCTGTTTTATTAAATCGTACATTGTATCTTAAGTGCAATGTGGAGATCTGGATATTTAAAATAAAAACGATTGATCAATTTATAAGCTAGGTGGAAAAGCATCCAAACAATAAGTTGGGTTTTCTCCTTGGTTCATCCTATTTTATGAATTTCAACAAAAAAAAAAAAAAAAAAAATATTTTTTTCAATGCTTCATTTTAGACAAGTTTTAATGCACATTTATCCTTTATCTGTAAAATCATATCTCCTTCCCTTCGAGTTATGGTGAACATATCTAATGATTGTCTATAAATATCTTCTTTATTACATTGTGCATATACTTACATCTTGATCAACATAAATACACAAACTTTCATACATGTTTTATAGCTATGCAGGTCTATTCCTATAAGGTGTTGCATGCAGATCCCTGGGTCCACTAATCTACACAAATGTTCATCAAAAAATGTTTCCTTTATGTGTGAATTAAGGGATAAAAGCACATATAACAAATTGAAGGCATTCTAGTCAAGTGAAACAAGTACTACCATTAATGATGTAATGTTCTCCATCTTAGTTTTTTTTGGATATCCTTCTTTATTTTTCTAAAAAATTTCTTAGTTTCACTCACTCCACTTCTCCTTCCTTTCTATAGATCTACCATTTGCTCTTAGAAACCTCTTAATTCTTGGAATATTTTAATATTCTACAATTACCAAATAAATATTTTTTTGGGCTCCAAAATCTTCAGGATCATGCCACTCGGGCCTTTTCCTCCTCACTGGTAGAATTTATTGTCTAACTCTAGGGTCTTATTGTACTAATCCTACATATATTTAGAAACATCAATACATGTTGCAATGATTCCCTTTGGTGTAGTTCTTTTGTTGTCAAACTGGGGCTTTTCTATATTGGTAGTTGATGGTCCTTTTAATTGTCTTTCTAATTACTCAGGAAGGTAATAAAAGGGTCTGCACATTAAATGTCAATTTGGACTTGCGAGCTACCACACACCATATATGCAGGTCACACCTTCTTCTTATACTATTTTTTTCTTGTTGTTGTAGTTTCAACAATTTCTTTTACAGGAAGAGTATGGATAGTTCACAAGTTTTTCCAAGGTTATACAATCTTCAGAAAGGAAATGACACTTGCTGAAAGGAAGTTCATTATCTACTTGCGGAAAGGAAATCACACTTGCAAAAAAGAAATTGACTAACTTATTGTAGTAAGGAAATCTATCATCTTTTTGCAAGAAGGGAAATATAACTAATTACAAGAAATGAAATTGATTAACCTATTTCTAGAAGTGGAAATTGATTAATCTACTTGTAGAAAAATAAATTTAACTAGGAGATGGAAATATAAACCTAGTCCTCGCCAAAATGGTCATTGTTATAACTCAAAATAGTGAATACAATTATCGTGTTAAACACATTCATTCAAAGGATTTTGTTGTATATATAAATATGAAAAAAATTGCAAATGTAATTGCCAATACTTACAAAATTTTTGGAGTAGCTAAGAATATTGATCTTTCAAAGGAAATAAGACTCTGTCCTGTGACAATTGCTATTTCAAAAATGTTATGATCAAACCAGAAACCAATTTCAATTGAGAATGGTAATTCAAATTTCTTCAAAAGGAAAAGTATATACTTCTTAAGTTTGATCTATTAGAAATAAACACCGATAATCAAATGCGAAATGGAAATTCGATTTGAGAAGAAACAATGATACTTACTAAAATAATTATTCTGCCATAATTAGAAATATAATCACTCCAAACAAATATTAAATTAAATCAACGCAATAGCTCTCAAACAAGAATTAAATGAAATCAACGCAATCACTATCAAATGGAAATTACCAGAAATGAAATCCTATAAGACTAACTAATCACTATAGCACCTTTCATTAGAGGTGGGCCCTTGCACCCTTAGACAGAGCGCTAGAAAAGACTACAGTAGCTACTTATCCAATATCACACACACATATATATTGCACTAGTATTTTAATTAAATAGGAATCAAGATACAAGGAAATAATGTAGTAGTCTATACCCCCTTGTAAGGCAGGTGGTCTACATCTTATATAGCGATCCCCTTTCATCTATACTAAGATAAATATTAATTATACATGCTTGAGAACCAATGGTTCTAAAGTTTTCTTTGATACAAATTATTTGTCTTTTCTCTACATTCAGGTTCAACTAATTTTAGATTTGTTGACCTCTGGCTTAATCATTAACCTGAAATTACACATAGATACACATGCTACTTGTTTGGATTTAATACTTGGTATATCGAGGTAGATCATGGTTTGTGCGTTGATGTGTTTATCCCAACGCGACATTATCCTTCCCGTGATTCTTGAGATTATTATTTGGTTCTTTGTCGCTTCATTCTAATTCCACAGGTCCAAAATTGGAGATTGTTGAAATCATGATTCTCCTATCTTGCAATTGGTGGAAATGACCCTCTTGTAGAATTCACATGGCTCATCAATATTCAGGATGAAATTTCACTGTATATTCCGCGTAGCCATCCAATAGTTTGACTATGGGATCCCTGTAGCGTTCTCAAGGCTAACCCATAGTTTGGCTATGATATTCTTGTATCTTTCCTGCAACATAATACCATGACATACTGCCACAAAGTTAAGTGAAAAATTCACTTTAATTATCACCAAATATTTAACAATAGATGAAAAATATATACCAATATATACCTTTTCCAAAATGCCATTTCAAGCACAAAAAGGTGGAGAATACTAGAATAGTTAAGTAAGGGGTTTGTGAGAAATTTCCAAAATTGTGCAAAAAGGGTGCCAATGTTGGGGCCCATCATCTCTCCCCAAACCGAGATTATTGCATGTCTTCATTCAATTATTCTTTATCCCCCTATTATGATGACTCTTATCGTGGAGAATTCAAGCAAACAACATCCCAGTTATAAGAGGAGTGACCCTCTTCTTCCACTTTATAGTAACCCAAATTTTGGCTGGTGATGGTCCAAAAATCCTCTTCATCTTCTCCTTCCTCTAAAGGGCTCCATAAAATAGGGAAATTAAACTTCAATCCAACCCAATGAATGCCATGTTGTTTCAAACAATCAATGTATCTGGAAAACCGATCTAAATTTATTTCAAACTTGACTGTTGTGAAGGGGTTCTTTGATTGTAACCCCTTTATCATAGAATAATTTCTTCTCTTGAGGCCTAATAGAGGTTCTAACCTATTTCGGGTCACCCATCACTCACACTCTTGAATGACCAGGTTTTGTGCCTTTTGAATAGACATACATAAATTTTGATCCTGTATCATTCATGTTTTCTCATGGAGAAACTTTGCTGGTTTTGGGACCCATTTTACCCACAACTCATCACTCAAGTCAAGGTACTCTAGAAAGAGAGTGTATCACTCCACTTAACTTGATTTCTCACAAAGGAAGTGAATTCTCTAATATGGATATCCTCGAAAAATTGGTTTGGATCAAATTTATGAAAATTATTCATTATCAAATTATGTTGGTACCACTCTGTTGGCAACCACTTCACATTTTTCTACTGTCCTTATAAGCTGCCTACACCAGTGTTTTGCAAACCTTAATTTTCGTCACAATCCTTGAGTAAAACGACACTATTATTTTTTCACTATTTGCACACTTACCTTTGTTCTTGTTTTCACGACTGCAAGCGTGAAAACTTGGTTTTCGAAGTTACATTAAAATCGTTATTGGATTGTCGTTATCATTCTTGTCGATACGCCCACTGCATTTAAAATTTACTTATCGTTATACAATTGGCAAGACCTATTGATCTGTACTCATTTGACATTCTTTGATTGATTATGTAATTTCGTTTCATGAGTCATTGAGTTTGTGATGCGTTGGTGATTGGATTTACATGTTCTTTCATCGATTCACTTGGCACATTGGTTACATAAAAACGCATTGGTGTTATGGTTAAACCCTTGGTATAAATTGTTCCATACAACACATGCCACATAATCAAACCCTTGGTATTGGTTTTGATTCATTTTTTTGGTTTTAAAACTTTGATAAAACTTTGATCGCGCAAATGTTTAATTCACTTACCATTGATTTCATTGGTTGATTGAATGGCATAATTGTTAACACATATACATAGTCATTTGAATAGTTATAAGAACCGGCGGTTGTACTATGGATATGACTGTTGTGCATGGGCCAAAATATCTCCACCACCCTCGCACGATATGTCATTAATGTCTCCCCCCTATCCCTGTTTCACCTCTGCTAGTTTCGGGTAAGCCTGTGAGCGTTCTGCCCCTGCGTATGCTGTGATTCAAACCCTGGCTCGTTCACATCGCTCACTGTGTGCTCCTATCTATGGCACCGGTGGTGTGAATAGAGCCGAACGGTAGTTAATCTCTGTTACTGTTCGATAACGCCCGTAAGGATTTAGAGGATAGTGGTTGGCTCATGTAACACCTTGTTTCCCCCAGCTTGTAAATATAACTAGACTGGCCAAGAACTATGGAAAACTCATAAATGTGAATATGTGATGTAAATGGACCTTGAGAAGAGGTCAATGAATGTGAATAACATTATGAAATTATTGCAGGATTGCTGATGAGGGGATGTGCAGGAAAAGAAACCATGATGGTGGTGGAGGGCACCTGAAAAGGTAGCGTTAACTTCCACCAAGCATTAAATACCGTATTTGGACTCCACTGGCCCGGAGAACCAAAAGCGGCTCACTGGCCCTGAAATTCAATGCCTCCCAGGCTGGTAGGCGGATGGCTTGATGAGGGATGGGATGGTGAACCGCCCATTCGTAGAACCGTCAGGCCTGATCGACGCGATGGTAATCGTACCACACACAACCTCGCGAGAGGATAAGGTGTATGGCAGAGACGATTGAAAGGGGAAAACGCGAGGGGAACTCAGGGATTTACGCAGAGTGAGTGATAGCAGAGAGGAAGGACTGCAACCTTCGCTCCTGGTCACTGGCAGACGAAGAGACGCAGTCTCAAAACATCATGGTCTCAGCTCGGGGGTGGCTAGTGGTAAATCCATTGGGAGTCGCTGAGCCTACGGTTGGGTGGAAACGAGCACCGCTCTCAGTAGTTGCACCCACTTCTGGTGTTATTTCTGATAAGTATTTTATGTATTTCATCTTGAAATTCATACACTGATATATATATATAAATATACTCACAACACTGTGAGATTGTGAATGATTTTAGTGTAAGAATGTCTGTGAATGTTTTGATAACAATTAATGGACATATGCTTGTAATAGAGGAAGCCATGTATGACTTACGTCGATAAAAATGAATCTAATCATGCCCAGGTTGAACTAAGTCAGGTATCCAGACCGTTCTTGGGAATTTTTTTCCCTTATCTGTATCCAGAAATGCTCCGGAATAGACCTCTTCACGGAGATTCCCTCCTTAGAGAGGTTCATCAAGAACCTAGAGAAAGGGCGTGAATGCGCAAGTCTTAACAACCCTGTGCGAAGAGGAATGACCCTCTGGAAATCCTGAAGTAGTAGCGTAAGGATAAGTATTGATCAATGGATGAGATCATGTCGGGGAATCTGTGGTCATTCACGACCGTTAAATCGAAGGAATGAATGAGGGCGTAATTTTCCTTAACCCCTTTTTCCTCTATCTTCGTGAATAGCGAGGAAATCTAAATCGTAGAACCCTAGACTCCATGAGAACATATGGACCGTTGGTTTTTCCACGTCCAAAGAGCAGTGGGAAAGGGCGCGACATCGGGGCCGATCTGAACCATCAGATCTTAGCTAGGAAACCCAACAATCATTAGATCTATAGGGAGATAAACGAGGGTTAAGCCCTCGTAAATAGCCACGAGAAGATCTGAGCCGTCCATACGAGGAGGACAGGTGGTAGAGATCCAGGGATCTCGCTACCTCGGAGGTTCACGAGGTAAGAGCCCAAAGTTTGGATGCTCCAAGTCGCGAGTGGCGAAGCCACGAGAAGATCCAAGCTACCCATCTGAGGAGGACAAGTGGCAGAGATCTAGGGATCTCGCTACCTCAGAGGTTTGCGAGGTAAGAGCCCAAAGTTTGGATGCTCCAAGTCGCGAGTGGTGAAGCTATGAGAAGATCTGAGCCGTCTATCTGAGGAGGACAGGTGGCAGAGATCCAGGGATTTCATGAGCTCGGAGGTTCGTGGGGTGGAAGTCCAAAAGTTGGATGCTCTAAGTCACGAGTGGCGAAGCCACGAGAGGATTTGAGTCGTCCATATGAGGAGGACAGGTGGGAGAGATCCAGGGATCTCATGAGCTCGGAGGTTCGCGGGGAAGAAGTCCAAAAGTTGGATGCTCCAAGTCGCGAGTGGAAAAGCTACGAGAGGATCAGAGCCATCCATCTGAGGAGGACAGGTGGAAGAGATCGAGAGATCTCGCAAACTCGGGAGTTCGCAGGGTGAACGCCCAAGTAGTTGGTGTTAAAAGTCGCGAGGCGCGAGGACACGAAGCGACGAAGTGACAAGAGGATGGGGAAGTCCCAGGTGAAAACCCCTACATAATCTGAGCCATCCATTCAGAGGGACAGGTGTCGAAGATCTGACGAGAGTCAGAAAATCGGGGAATCAACATTCCCGAGGTCGAAGAAACCAGGACATCAAAAGTCCCGAAACCCTGAGAGTTAATCGGGACCGCCCATTTGAGAAGGATGCGTGCCAATCATCAGTGCCCTTGGGAAAAACCCCGATGAAAGGATATGACTACGGTCATATAGAGGGAGGTTGTATGGACCAAAAGGTCTAGTCCAGGGGAATAGCGGAAGCTGACGTCATATCGGGATATCGGGGATTCCGAGGACAAAATGTTTACGTATTTCAATGTTGTGATATTCAAAACCCTGATGGACGGGAGAGATTCTTTCGGAGGATCTCCGAGTCTGTCCTGACCGTTAGATGTGGAAACAAGACGTCAACTTAAGCCAAGACGTGACTATGCTTTAGGATAAGCGGCGAGCAGATCTGGACGACCAGAGTCCATGCGTCCATATCTACGACTGAGGTTCCATTCCGGAGCCCCCTTACTGTTCTGCCTTTAGCGGTAGGGGGGGGGGTCCGGAATTGGGCGCGTAACTCTCAAACGGTTGAGATTTACTCAGTGTGATCAACGGTTTCCCAGTGGATTCCGGACCCCCCTTGCCATTCTACCTTTAATGAGGGGGGGGGTCCGGAATAGTGTGGCATGTGAAGTGGGGCCCCTCCCTGTCATGACGACCCTCGTGTCGCATTTCCCTCTCGCCACCTATGTTATACCTAAACGCGTGACGGGGCTTGTTCTCATTGGCGTTTCATTACCCCTGTGGAGGATTGTTCCTATTAGCCATTTGCTGACCTGGTAGGGACTCATCCCCATTGGTCGAGCGCTTAGATATCACTGTAGCGCCGAAGTGAGAAATACCAAAGACGCGATGATCGAATTTAGCCGTGAACATGTCCCACGATCACATGGTAATGGAGTAGGAGAGAGATAGAGCCATCTTACACTAGGCCTCCTTGGTTATTTAGGAGCTCAAGTCCGATAGAGGACCCAAAATTTTTGATTTAGGTAGTGGGTGTGTTACAAAGTGGTATCAGAGCATGGTTACAACACTCGGCCTAATTGGGCTCATGCACGAGTGGCGCATAAACCTCGTTCAAAACACTCCTATGAGGAGTAATCCCCTGACTTAACTATCTTACCCAGGATTAAGAACCTGGAAAATGAAAACCCGACTGTGCGTGCATGTGAAAGAGTTATGAATTTATGCACCATTTAAAAAAATGAATTTAACTCTTGACTAATAGTCAGTGTTTGTCTTTTCACTCAAGCGGACGATCAACCACAGGAATCTACAAACGTAGAGAATGGTGACTCACCAAGAGGTGGGAGAAGGCTCCCACAATAGATATGAGGAGTCTGATGAAAGAAGAGCAATAGGAACCCCTTCGGACCTAGCTGAGACTGTGAGGAGTCTCATGGTCGAATTGCGAAGCTGCAAGGTCGATAATGAAAGAATGATGAAATAACAAGAAAAACAAACCAAGATCAATGCAGTTTTACTGCAAAGCTTTTCCGACCTACAACGACAAATGCAGCATGAACCTGAGATGCAGAATCATGGTCATATCAGTGGTCATACTGAGAGAAGCACATCAAGAAAGGTCCACCCCAGAGGTAAAGGACCAGTGCCAGATGATTCCACTGAGAAGGAAGCTGGCGATTCAGAAGGCTCTTCTAGCAGGAGGACCAGTTCCTATTCCCAAAAGAAACAAAAGAAGAAAAAGACTTCTAAGAGTCATAAATTTGAGGAATTCAAAAAGGCCAAACCTCCCTCCTTCGATGGCGAGATAAAGAAGGGAGAGGAAGATGAGGCTTGGCTACTTGGACTGAAGAAATATTTCAGATTCCATGATTTCTCAGAGAACCTGAAGGCCCGAGTGGCCACTTTCAATCTAAATGGAAAGGCTTCCATTTGGTGGGAAGACCTTAAGAATATGAAAGGGGTCCGCGAGGAGGACCTGTCTTGGAAACGGTTCGAGAAGTTCTTCCGGAAGAAGTATTTGTCGGAAAGGTATTTCGACGAGAAGGCTAAAGAATTTTATGAACTCAAACTGGGACAGCTTACTATAGAGGAGTATGTCAACAAATTCCTTGAATTACTAAGGTATGTACCCTACATCAAAGCAGAGAAGGTGAAGGCACAACGCTTCATCAGTGGGCTACCCAAGGAATACCAAAACTGAATTGAATTTGACGAGCCAAAGACCTTAGAAGACACTATACGAAAGGCAACATATTGTCATGAACAATATGGACATCGGGCAGAGTCTCATGGAGACTGGAAACAAAAGAATGGTTCAAAATTTCAGAAGAAAGGGAGAAAATCCTCGGGATTTAAAAACTACAAGAAGAACCACAGAATGAACTTTCCAACCTGGAGTGTACTCCAGCAGAACTTTCCCTCGGCGGACGGAAATAAAACTTCTGGACCTATACTAGTAAAGACTGATAACCCAAAGAGAAAACCTTTGGAATGCTGGGATTGCAGAGGAGATCATCTCTGGAGAGACTGTCCACTCTGACAACAGAATAGTCGGAAAGTTTATAACATGCAGGAAGCTACCATGGTCAATGATGTGGCAAGGAGTGTGCCGTAGATCTATGCAGCCTTGGATAATAACCAAGCTGACCACCAAGCTTCAGTGGTGGAAATAGAAGGTATGATCTTCAACCGTCTGGTATCTGTTTTGATTGACCCTGGTTCAAATTTGAGTTACATATCTCCTAGAGCCATTGATAAGTGTAAACTACTGCCACAGAAGCAAACTAAACCATGGTTGGTAAGGTTAGCCACTGACACCAAAAGAAAGGTAGTAGAGGTCATACCAGCCTGCCAGTTAATGTTGAGTAAATTCCCTACCCAAGCAACCCTTAATGTATTACCCCTGGGGTCATACGACCTGTTGATTGGTATGGATTGGCTGTCCGCCCATAAAGTCAAATTGGACTGTTACCATAAAACCTTAGAGTGTGTGAACAAAGAATAACAAAGGATAACCCTCCAAGTGATCCGAAAGCCGGTCTCGGTGAGACAAATATCATCCCTGCAAATGAGAAAGTATTGTCGAAAGGGATGTCCCCTATATGCAATACAGGTACTGATAATAATCGAAGGCGCTAAACCGAGCCCCGATGATCACCCTATCCTAAGAGAGTACAGATATGTATTTCTGGAAGAGGTACCGGGTCTACCTCCGAGAAGAGACATTGACTTCTCAATAGAACTTGTACCAGGAGCAATGCCGGTGTCTAGAACACCCTACCGGATGAGCATGCCTGAGTTAGTTGAACTCAAATTGCAATTGAAAGAAATGATGGATAAGGGTTATATTCGACCCAGCGTGTCCCCCTGGGGAGCATCGGTCCTGTTTGTGAAAAAGAAGGATGG
>SNQJ01S0000168.1:673812-746922 GCA_010110895.2 Picea sitchensis | reverse complement strand
AGTTTTATGAACTCAAACTGGGACAACTTACTATGGAGGAGTATGTCAACAAATTCCTTGACTTACTGAGGTATGTACCCTACATCAAAGCAGAGAAGGCGAAGGCACAACTCTTCATCAGTGGGCTACCCAAGGAATACCGGAACCAAATTGAATTTGACGAGCCAAAGACCTTAGAAGACACTATACGAAAGGCAACATATTGTCATGAACAATATGGACATCGGGCAGAGTCTCGTGGAGACTGGAAACAAAATAATGGTTCAAAATTTCAGAAGAAAGGGAGCAAATCCTCAGGATTTAAAAACTACAAGAAGAACCACAGAATGAACTTTCCAACCCGGAGTGTACTCCAGCAGAACTTTCCCTCGGCGGACGAAAATAAAACTTCTGGACCTATACTAGTAAAGACTGATAACCCAAAGAGAAAACTTTTGGAATGCTGGGATTGCAGAGGAGATCATCTCCGGAGAGACTATCCACTCCGACAATAGAACAGTTGAAAAATTTATAACATGCAGGAAGCTACCACGGTCAATGATGTGGCAAGCAGTGTGCCGCAGATCTATGTAGCCTTGGATAATAACCAAGATGACCACCAAGCTTCAGTGGTGGAAATAGAAGGTATGATCTTCAACCGTCTGGTATCTGTTTTGATTGACCCTGGTTCAAATTTGAGTTACATATCCCCTAGAGCTGTTGATAAGTGTAAAATACTGCCACAGAAGCAAACTAAACCATGGTTGGTACGATTAGCCACTGGCACCAAAAGAAAGGTAGTAGAGGTCATACCAGCCTGCCAGTTAATGTTGGGTAAATTCCCCACCCAAGCAACCCTTAATGTATTACCCCTGGGGTCATACGACCTGTTGATTGGTATGGACTGGCTGGCCTCCCATAAAGTCAAATTGGATTGTTACCATAAAACCTTAGAGTGTGTGAACAAAGAAGGACAAAGGATAACCCTCCAAGGGATCCGAAAGTCGGTCTTGGTGAGACAAATATCAGCCCTGCAAATGAGAAAGTATTGCCGAAAGGGATGTCCCCTATATGCAATACAGGTACTGAGAATAATCGAAGGTGCTAAACCGAGCCCCGATGATCACCCTATCCTAAGAGAGTACAGAGATGTATTTCCGGAAGAGGTACTGGGTCTACCTCCGAGAAGAGACATTGACTTCTCAATAGAACTTGCACCAGGAGTGGTGCCGGTGTCTAGAACACCCTACCGGATGAGCATGCCTGAGTTAGTTGAACTCAAATTGCAATTGAAAGAAATGATGGATAAGGGTTATATTCGACCCAGCGTGTCCCCCTGGGGAGCATCGGTCCTTTTTGTGAAAAAGAAGGATGGCACCCTTAGACTGTGTATAGATTACCGACAACTTAATAAAGTAACTATAAAGAACAAATACCCCCTGCCCAGGATCGATGATCTATTCGATCAGTTGGGAGGTGCATCTGTTTTCTCAAAGATTGACTTGAGGTCAGGATACCATCAAGTCCGAATCAAGGGTGAAGACATCCATAAGACTGCTTTCTGAACATGGTATGGTCATTATGAGTTTGTGGTAGTACCATTTGGGTTAACCAACGCCCCTGCTACTTTCATGTGCTTAATGAACAATGTACTCAGTAAATTTCTAGATATATTTGTACTAGTTTTTATTGATGATATCTTAATCTACTCTAAGAATAGAGAAGAACATGAAGAGCATCTTAGACTTGTGCTGCAAGTGCTAAGAGAGCATCAGCTCTATGCTAAATTCAGTAAGTGTGACTTCTTCCAGAAGCAAATACACTACTTGGTACATGTTCTGTCCAAGGAAGGGGTAGCAGTAGACCCTAACAAGATTAGGTCTATCATGGAATGGCCTAACCCAAAGGATGTCTCAGACATTAGATCCTTTATGGGATTGGCGAGATACTATAGGATATTTATAAAAGATTTCTCCAAGATTGGTTGTCCAACCACTGCCCTCCAGAGGAAGGGAACAAAATTCCTGTGGACACAACAATGCGAAGAAAGATTTCAAACCTTGAAACATCTACTAACCCATGCACCCATGTTGAAAATTGCTGACCCAGAAGCTAACTTCCTTGTGTGCACAGATGCCTGTAAAGAGGGGCTTGGAGGAGTCCTTATGCAGGAAGGAAAGGTGATCTGCTATGAATCCCGAAAATTGAATTAACATGAGGTCAACTATGTGACTCATGATCTAGAATTGGCTGCCATAGTGCATGCCTTAAAAATGTGGAGGCATTACCTCATGGGAAGGAAATTTGTGCTTATGACAGATCACTGTGGATTACGGTATTTGTTTGATCAACCCAAGCTCAATACTAGACAAGCTAGATGGATGGCCCTCCTTAGAGAATTTGATTTTGAAATCAAACACATCAAAGGGAAGGAGAATAGGGTGGCCTATGCCCTCAGTAGAAGCATGAGAACGATTCACCTGGAAGCAGTGAGTACCTGCGAGACAGATGTCAAGGACAGAGTCAAGAAATTACAGGAAACAAATCCCTTCGTCCGAAATGTGACCCTGTACCTATAGAAAGAACCCGCTGGAGCAAAATATGAAGACTATCAGATGATCGAAGGAGGTCTGTTCACCTACAGAGATAGACTATAAATTCCCAATTGTGACGACTTGAATAGGTTCATCATGGATGAACTACATAAAAGACCCTACACTGGTCAGCCAGGATACTAGAAAATGATTACTGCCACCCGAAAACAATTCTACTGGCTGGGATTGAAGAAGGATGTAGCCAAATATTTGGCCCAATGTATAGAATGCCAACAAGTTAAAGATGAACATCGACACCCAGCAGGACTATTACACCCTTTACCCATCCCATAATGGAAATGGGAAACCATCTCCATGGATTTTATCACTGGATTACCAACTTCGACCAAACAGAATGATGCCATTATGGTGGTGGTGGATAAACTGAGCAAGTCTGCTCATTTCATCCTCGTCAAATCGACCTGCAAGGTGATAGATATCGCACAGGTATTCATGAAAGAGGTATTCAGACTGCACGGTATGCCGAAAGAGATAATATCTGACAGAGACACAAAATTCACTTCCAAATTCTGGAAATCACTGATGGCGGGTTTGGAGACCAAGTTGTTGTTCAAAAACTGTCGAATCAAGTTATAGACTTGAAAAGGACGACTGAAGAATATTCTTCGAGCAAAGGGACTGAAGAAGCTTCTTCGAGCAAAGGGCCTTACAAACCCCCGTTCAGGAAGCCTTTCCCAACCAACTGACCTAATCCAATCACCGAGGGCCTTAATCTAGAAAGTCTGCAATACACCCTTCAAACAATTCTAGAAGCCCAGGATAACTTGATGCCTCCCGAGATTCCTGAGGAGGTAGTTGAACAAGAGACGGTTCAAGAAGAAGAGTCTATTCCAAACATTTTTGGACACTTCTCGGATAGCATCTTCCAAGATAACTTCGAGACAGTTCATCCCTATAATAGTAGGAGTAAGACAACAAACAAACCTT
The DNA here is from genome assembly GCA_010110895.2 of Picea sitchensis. Taxonomy (NCBI): domain Eukaryota; kingdom Viridiplantae; phylum Streptophyta; class Pinopsida; order Pinales; family Pinaceae; genus Picea; species Picea sitchensis. The sequence continues at coordinate 743,401 of SNQJ01S0000168.1, read as the reverse complement.
CTTCCGAAAACACTACAACTTCGCCTCTGAAGCAATCTAAACCAGCTGAAACTAAACAGAGTCATGTGAACCCCAACTTAGATTATGACGTAGTTGAAGATCTTAAAAAGTTGAGGGCTAACATTTCTGTTTATGAGTTACTAAAATTTCCATTTTTGTTACAAAAAATGTTGCAAAACATCGCAGAGAATGGTAAAAATGGTAATTCAAATAAGGTTTTGCAGAACAAAGTTCCTCAGAAGACTTCCACTAAAAATAATCCTGATACTCAAGATAAAGGAAGCCTTCCTGGAATTAATGTAAATAATGTAAATAAAGTAGCTTTAGAAACTGCGAGTAAAAAGCCACAAGCTACCACCCTTAGTACTCGCAAAAATGTACCTCCATTTTTGTTAACTTTCAAAATCTTTAATAGAAACGTGCACAATTGTATGGTAGACTCAGGAGCATCATCCAATGTGATGCCATGGTCTGTATGCCAGAATATTAACACCGAAGTTGAACCATCCACCTTAAAATCATACAGCTTGATCGAACCAATGTTAAGGTCATAGGCGAATTAAAAAATGTGCTTATAAGATTATCGTCTAACCCTAAGGTTCATCAAGTTATTGATATTATTGTTGTGGATATTCCAGAAGTGCATGGTCTGTTTTTAAACATGGACTGGTCGGAGCAGCTACATGGTTATTTCGTGACAGATTGGTCTTATCTATGGCTTCCAGAGAACGGCAAGCCCAACAAGATCAAGGTAAATCGTGAACGCTACCTTAAGTTCATGGTCACAGATTTGAACGATCCCAACGAACCATTTACACCTTCTACTGATTCACCCGAAGTACAAGGGATGGATATCTTTTTCAGAAATTTCATGGCCGAGACTTTAGCTATCACCAATCCAAAACAACAGTCCGAGATTGTAGCATATGTGCAGCCAACAACTTCTACGCAACAATCTCATGTACCCGATGGAAATCAAATTTGGTCTCTTTATTTTGATGGGTCAAAGTCCAAAGAAGGAGCTAGTGTAGGCTGTGTTATTATCGATCCGGCAGGTAACAAAACATTGATTGCATGTAGGATAGAGTTTGAATGTACTAATAACACTGCATAATATGAGGCTTTACTTCAAGGTCTCAGAAAAGCTTTAGATATGAACATTCAAAACTTGACTGTCTTTGGCGATTCCGAAATCGTGGTAAGACAGGTAAGAGATTTTATCCACTGTCTGTCTCCGCATCTTAAAAGCTCTCAATCCGAGGTATGGAATTTAATGAATAAGTTTGTTGCTTTCAATATAAATTCTATTCCTAGATTGAATAATTCCGAAGCAGATCTATTAGCTAACGTAGCTTCTAAACTATTTCCTGCATAAGGCTTGTCCCCAGATGCATTCTCCATCGAACTGTTGCTTAGGCCGTCTGTTCCCGACAACATCACGAACTGGAGAGTCTTCGATGACGATCAATAGATTATTAGCTTTCTGCATATGGAGGAAACTTTTCAAGGCGTGGTGATAGACGAACGCACACACGACGCCAATTTGCACGATTTCATGGTAATACCAGATCCGAGAACTCCTAAATATTCACCAGACATGGTAAATTCGATCCCTAAATCCGTAGTTAGATTAGAGAAATTTTACGATCTTCAAGATAAATTAAAAAAAACGGTCAACTGTAAAACAATAGTTTCTCATTATAATATGAAAAAGTAAACTTAGGAACTAAGGACAATCCGCAGTGCATTAATCTAGGGGTAGGATGTTTTGAACAAGAAAAATTTGCATTTATTAGATTATTCAAAGAATTTAAATATGTCTTTTCATGGACGTATGATGACCTTAAAACTTTCGACCCTAACATCATACAACATGTCATTCCTATGAAACCCTAAACCTTACCCTTTCAACAAAAATTGAGAAAAATGCACCCTAAGATTGAACCGACCATTAAAAAAGAATTGAATAAGCTCCTAAATGCTAAGATAATTTTTCCAGTTAGGCACACTCAATGGGTGTCAAACCTTGTCCCTGTCCGGAAGAAAAGTGGGGAAATCCGACTCTGCGTCGATTTCCGAAACCTTAATAGAGCATCTGATAAAGACAACTATCCTGTCCCACCCATGGAACAGATCCTTCAATAGGTATCTGGGTCTGAGAGGCTATCCTTACTGGATGGTTTCTCAGGGTACAACCAAGTCCTGATGTCTCCACCAGACCAACTTAAAACTACCTTCCGCACCTCGTGGGGTACCTACGCTTATCGAAAAATGCCCTTTGGATTGATTAATGCCAGTGCCACTTTTCAGAGAGAAATGGACATTTCTTTCTGAGGCCTAATCAATCAGTCCGTTGTAGTTTACTAAGATGATGTGACTGTATTTTCTAAAAACAAAACTGATCATCTAGCTCATTTACGAGTCGTTCTATAGCGATGTCGTAAATACGACATTTCCTTGAATCCCAAAAAATCTATCTTTGCAGTAGAACAGGGTAAACTCTTAGGATTTATTGTGTCAAGCGAATGAATGATTATCGACCCCAAAAGGACTCAATTCATCACAAAACTTCCCCCTCCTACATCCAAAAAATCAATGCAGTCTTTCTTAGGCCAGATTAACTTCGTGAGAAGATTCATCCCCAGTTTCTCCGAAATGGTCAGACCTTTGCAAAATTTAATTAAGAAAGACACCCAATATCACTGGGGACCCTTAGAAAATCAAGCTTTTAATGCAATAAAGAAGGCCATAATAGATGCTCCTTCTCTCATGAGCCCCGACTTTTCTCAAGACTTTACACTCTACACTTTTGCTTCTGACCGTTCCTATGCCGCCGTCCTAACCCAAAAGAACGCCGAGAACAACGAAGTACCCATTGCCTTTATGAACTCTGCTTTCAAAGGCGTTGAACTTAATTACCCAGCGGTAGATTGGCAAGCCTACGCTGTTTTCAAGGCAGTCAAGCACTTTCGGTCCTATCTTTTGAAGTCAAGGATGAAATTCATTGTCCCTTACCCAGCTGTCAGGAACCTGTTAGTGCAGAAGGAACTAGGAGAAAAGAGGGCTATCTGGGTTACCTCCTTGCAGGAGTATGACTTAGAAATTACCCCAGCTCAAATAGTGAGAGGCCAAGGGTTATGCAAGTTAGTTTCTGATTCAGTAGCAGGACAGTAAGAAGAAAGCGATACGTCAAACCTAGGACAACACGATCAAAATGCAATCTGTTGCACACAAAACTCTGTCAGTCCTCGGTACGACAATATAAAATTCTGTCTTGAACACGGGTCAGCCCCCCATCACCTGGATCCCACTAAAGGAAGAGCGTTGAGATTAAAGTCTTCCTCCTTTCATTTGGTTAATGGTAGCCTGTTTCGTCAAAGTTTTGACGACGTACTGATGCGCTGTCTTGAGAAAGATGAAGCAGAAAAAGTCTTGCTAGAATTGCATGCAGGAGAAGTTGGCAGTCATTTTGGTGGCAAAACCACTGCCCATAAGGTTTTAAGAGCTGGTTATTACTGGCCCATGCTTTTTAAAGACGCCCATGTCTTGTGTTGTAAGTGTATTATTTGTCAGAAAGCATTAGGACGACTACAAAAACCATCCTTTCCTTTGCAGCCCGTTTTAGTAGATTCTCCTTTTCAGCAGTGGGGCCTTGATATCATAGGTCCAATCAACCCCCCATCCTCACAACAACATAAATTTATCATAACAACCACATATTACTTTACCAGGTTGTCTGAAGCTGCCGCATTAAGAACTGTGAACACCAGTCAGGTAATTGCCTTTCTAAATTCAAATGTTATCACTCGTTTTGGTATCGCTGACTGTTTAGTATTTGATAACGCTTCTTACTTTTCCTCTCTTGAGATGAGTGAGTTCTCTTTGGAAAAATGAATTAAATTGAAGTATTCTGCTAGCTATTACCCTCAGGGCAACAGATTGGCAGAATCAACAAATAAGAACTTGATTAAAATCATCAAGAGAACGGTGGCTGAAAATCACAAAAATTGGCACAATGCATTGTTAAACGTGCTTTGGGCTGATAGGGTAACACCAAAATATACTGTAGGTAACTCCCCCTTTTTTCTCGTTTATGGCAGAGAAGAAATTCTTCCACCACACATTCTTCTTCCTTCACTTCAGCTATCGCAGAAAATTCAAGAAGAAGACTGTCCCCCTTTAGAAAACTGAATTAACGCTTTGATGAAGCTAGAAGAGGTAAGAGCCCAAGCTAAACATAAGTTAGATCAGCATCAACTATTGGTTAAAAGCTGGTTCGATTCTAACTCTGCTTCTGATAGGAATTTCGAAGTAGGTGACCTCATCTTGAAATGGGACAAACCGCATGAGGGAAAGGGAGAACAGAGGAAATTTCAAAACTTATGGCTTGGACCGTTTTTAATTGCTGAGAAGTTGGGTCCCAGTTATTTTCGATTGCAAAATCTAGAAGGACAGCCTGACACCTATCCGGTGAATGGCCAAGCCCTGAAAAGATACTTTGCTTGATGGAAAACCCTTGTATATTATGTACATATTTTGCTTTTGTTTTCTTTTTCTTTGCCTTTTTGTTTTTGATTTCTCCTTTTCGTTTATCAGTTTGTGTTTTTGGAAATACACATACCTGTATACTGAGCTATTCGGAAAAAGAAAACAGAAAATTCTTTCACTTAGATGACTGCTAAGAAAATTGTATAAACATCAATTGTATACTTTTGAAATTTACATCTGTGATTGGCAAAAGTTTGTTGTTTGAAACAAGTTAACTGATTTTGATCTCTGAGTAAAGTCTGTCATGATCATCTATTATCTTTTTACGCTGTCCCTATTCCTTAAGGGAATGACTCAGAAGATGCCTCCCTGCCTTAGAAAATTGGTTCTGTAAATGAAACTTCTCCGGATCTTAATAAAAGACAGTTCTAAAAAAATTCTGCTGAGGTCTGAAAAAAATATGTTAAAATATCATAATTTTCAGTGTCACCCCGCTCAACTATATATCTTTGAAGAATAAAATAAATCAATAAAAGAGCTGTGGGAAGTGCTTGTAAACCCGCCGGGATGCTGAACAGGTCTGCTGGCAGCGGGTAAATGCATGCATGATGCCAAGACAACTTCGTCGGGGTACTAAACAGGCCTTCTGGCAACGAAGCAATGTCGGGTATATGAAAATTTGTAAATAAGAAACCTCTTAACCTTAAAATATCCTTTATTCTGATCTGGAACTTCTTGGCAGGATACAGATGTCAGAGTGGGTTAAATGGCAACCCTGTCGAGGCTATGGACGCCTGCTGGAAGTAGTGGCTCTGTCAACAATATTGAGGATTTTATCTTTAATATCGTGACTCACTTGTCTTAAGACTGTTATCAGTTTTCATCCTTTAAGCATTGCTGGAATATTTGGTGAATGATGATGTTTACACGATTTTCTGGTTGTTATTTTTGAGTTAGAATTTTTATCATTATCCTAATCTGAGTTTGTTCTTTCTGGCAGAGATAAATTCTTCTACCAGTGTGTCACCATTGTTGGCAGCTAATTCACATTTTTCTACTGTCCTTATAATCTGCCTACACCAGTGTTTTGCAGACTTTAATTTTCATCGCAATCCTTGAGTAAAACGACACTATTATTTTTGCACTATTTGCACACTTACCTTTGTTCTTGTTTTCACGACTGCAAGTGTGAAAACTTCGTTTTCGAAGTTACATTAAAATCGTTATTGGATTGTCGTTATCATTCTTGTCGATATGCCCACTGCGTTTACAATTTACTTATCATTATACAGTTTGCAAGACCTATTGATCTGTACTCATTTGACATTCTTTGATTGATTATGTAATTTCGTTTCATGAGTCATTGAGTTTGTGATGCGTTGGTGATTGGATTTACATGTTCTTTCATCGATTCACTTGGCACATTGGTTACATAAAAACGCATTGGTGTTATGGTTAAACCCTTGGTATAAATCGTTCCATACAACACATGCCACATAATCAAACCCTTGGTATTGGTTTCAATTCATTTGTTTGGTTTTAAAACTATGATAAAACTTTGATCCCGCAAATGTTTAATCCAGTTACCATTGATTTCATTAGTTGATTGAATGGCATAATTGTTAACACATATGCATAGTCATTTGAATAGTTATAAGCGCTGACGGTTGTACTGTGGATATGACTTTTGTTCATGGGCCAAAATAGCTCCACCACCCTCGCACGATATGTCATTAATGTCTCCCCCCTATCCCTGTTTCACCTCTGCTAGTTTCGGGTAAGCCTGTGAGCGTTCTGCCCCTGCGTATGCTGTGATTCAAACCCTGGCTCGTTCATATCGCTCACCGTGTGCTCCTGTCTATGGCACCGGTGGTACGAATAGAGCCAAATGGTAGTCAAGCTCTGTTACTGTTCGATAACACCCATAAGGATTTAGAGGATAGTGGTTGGCTCATGTTTGTACAAAGGTTCGATGGTTTCAATCTGTTTGTTGCACATCAATTCACCCTTACCTTTGATGGGTGTAGGGCTAAAGTAGGTGACATTCAGCTTGAGCTGAATGAAGAATTCATAAGCTCTGCCACAGGATTGGCAGCCACAGGTCAACAATGGTTTTAAAACTCCAAAGTTGACGAGGTGCCATGGCCTTTGTTATTCGTATCACGAAAGGTTACATCCTGTGACAAAGGTATGCATATTTCCACACTTAAACCGAGGAGGCATGATCTTTTGATAATGGTTAAACAATTTGTGACCTGTGAGGGTTGGTATGGATTGGTTTTTTTTATCACCTTCGACTGTTAATGAATTTCATGGGCTATCCATTGAACATGCCATTTTACTTCCTGCGTAGTCTCTACAAAATGGATAAGAGGTTCAAACACGAGAAGGCTGATAGCAGCCTGTTTCACCATGGCTTGATTAGACTCATCGTCGTCCACCATTTAAACCTTCACGATGATAATTGGCAAGACTTTCTTTCTCGAAATGGCTTTGTTGATTCAGAGTCTGTCCAAATCGACAAGTCTGTGGTCAGTGAGACTATGGTTGGGCCACCCATGCCTTTCCATGCTCTTCTACCCTCTCCCAAACCCTCGGTCTGTCCTGACATCGACCTACTCAACATCATAACAGACAAGGATGAGGCTGTAAAGAAGCCTGTGAGTAAGAAGGTCAAGGGTAACCCTACTGTCAATAGCAAAGGTAAAAAGAATGCTCGATTGATATCGAGAATTGCCCGGAATAAGCCTAAGCCAAACACTAATCAAAAGACCATAGTTCTGAGCGAGGACTTAGACTCTGATATCGAGCGTTTCCTAGCTGGAGAGTATCCTTATTCCCAAGGCCTATTCTCTGAGCCACCCTAATACAATGTGTGGCTGGAGCGTTATTACACTGACGTCCCATTATTGCAATTGAAGATTAACTCTTTAGAGAACCAAGTTACAGTGCTGTTGAGAGAAAGAGACAAACTTCAAGATGTCGACAAGAAACTGAAAACCACTGGTTCGATCGTCTTTAGGAATGTCGAATCGGCGACAACCTTTGTCAATTCCAAACTATCATGACCGAGCTATTTTTTGATTATCCAGGTATGAATTTCGATATCATTTTCATTTTATGAATTGCTTGGATTAATATAATGAATTGGGTTTTTATTTTCAATTAGCTTTGTTCATGATTCGAAATGATTTTTGTCATAGTTTGATTATAAAAAACGGTTATGTTGTGGATTCTGTACAGTAGATTCATTTTACTAAAATTGAATATGGTTATGATTTGGGTATGCAATTTGGTCGTGCCCAGTTTAGCAATTGATTAGTTTTCATTGGGTTTGATTCGTTTTGAATAATTCTGTTAGTTTGAATTAATGTGATTAATGAGGTTTGTTTTCGTTTATATTTTGATTGAATATGACCTGTATAAGAGATTTTTGTGCTAAAATCAGAACACGACTATGTTTGATTTGGTATGATTTCATTGTTGTTGGATTCTATCGGCTTTGATTTAATCCTTATGGTTTGATTTTGGAATGATTTCGTAGGTTTGAATTGATATGACCCTCTATATGTGTTATGCGTCATTATTAGTGATTGGGTTGATAAATACGATGTAATCTAATAAACTCAAAATGACACTGTTGACTTCGATTAGCTAGGAACGGCTCTGTTTTGTATTGAACCGATATGCTCGTTTGGATTTGGATTACATTCGACTTGTGTTGAAGATCTATTTGCTAAAAATCGTGTGGATATACTAATTCATATGATTTTTCATAACGATTTTGTCATACCGTTTCGATTCGTTCTTGTGTGCCACGATTAGCATGATCGTTTGTATATGTTAATACAGTTATATCAATTTGAAAAAAACGATCCTGTTGATTTCATTTGGATTCGACAATGATTTTGTTGATAGCTGAAGCAACTATCTGTGTCGATTTCAATTAATTTCATTGCATTTGAAATTATATGAGAGATTCTGTTGACCCAAATTGGTGATAATGAATTAAACAGAGCCTATCCATCTCTGTTATCATTTGGTTGGATACGATTTAGTTTGTTCAATTTTCATAGAGGTGTCGATTTTAATGATGCTTTTAGCAATCAAATATTTTTAAATAGTTTGAATATATTTAAAAAAAAAAGTTGAATTGATTTTTAATACGATTCTGTGTTCAATTTAGACTAGCTACATAATCGCAAGATTCTGTAGCTAGTCTTAAAAATTAGTTTTTTGTTAATTTTATTAATAAAATATCCTCTAATATTGTCTATTCTTGTCCTTGTTCAGGTACATACGAATTGCAATGATCAATTTGGGCATGTTGTGACAATATAGGAGATATTTGTGTGATGTAGTTTTTATTTTCAAGTTGTTAGTTTGAGATAGAAATAGAAACTTGGGATATTTTCCCAGATTTGTGTAAACAGTTGTGATAATTCCCACAGGGATGTTTTACCCTGTGGGAGGTCTTTAAATACTTGTCAATTTTTTGTAATAAACTCATCATCCTCACTGTGGGAGAACCAGACTATGGATTTATGATACAGACTGAGATGAAAGTTGATGTCTTGTAACAACTTTCGCTTTCAATATATCAAACTTTTGTTTCAAGTTTTATTCATATCATTTTGCAGTCGATTATAGACTACTTTAGCTATCGCAATCTATTGCAGGTTGATGTGATTTGATTAATGTGCAATGTATATCTGATCTCTCTTTTATTTGAAAAATACAACAATTAATTTTTTTCAGTAAATGAATTACAGATTTCTCTTCTTCGTTAATTGGATCATTTTGTATAAATCCTTGCACGCAGATTTATCTAAATGTTATGATTTGTAAATTATAAGATTGTTGTAACTTTCATGTCTTGTTTGTCCTGTAATTATATTTGAAGAGCACAACAACCTCTCGTTTACGAGAAGCTCGTGGATAATCCGGTGCGGGTTTCCTCCCACCAAACAGTTGAATCGACCATCATACACAAGACAAACCTGAAGTGCTACTTCAGGTCAGTTTGTTATTTTGTTTAATAGTTAGTTTGTTAGTTTAATATAAGTAGTTTAGATAGATATATGTATAGTTTAGATTTGTAGTTAGAGTTATTATTTTAGTTGCTTAATTTAGTTAGTTTTTATTTTATTTCTTTTTCATAAAATTATAAAATCAAAAAAACAAATAGTCTAGCTGTCTTAGGACAGATTACAAATGAGTTTTGCAGGTTTTCATTCAAATCTGTAATTTGTAGATATTGTACATTTGTAATTAAATTTGATTATGTTAGTAATTGAATATTTGATTTTATAGGATTATAGTTGTGTATTATTAGATAGTGAATTGTATATATAATAGTTTAGATTTGTTTATTAGTTTGTTTTAGTTGTTATTTTTCATTTAGATTAGTTAATTTATAGTAGTTTTCTTTTGTTTTCTTAGGACTTAGATCGTCTAATAGAGCTGCTAAACCCGTTAGGGTGGGTTACCCCAAACGGCTTGGGTTATTTAGACAACACCAGACTTGATCCACTCTCCCAGTTGACAGACGGTCAATTTCGCCTCTTAACACACTCACATAATAATACCTGGTATTCTTCACTATTGTTAGAAAATGTACCTATGAAGTGTTCTGGAAGTTTGATGCAGTCTAGGATTCCTATAGTTATAGCCATGATTTGAAAATAAATGAGTTTTTCTTTCAAGTAGATTGAGTAATCCAGTGAGGGAAACTGATGATCCCTCATTTTATGTGCTAAAAAGCACAAGTATTGCTTATCACATTTTAATTGTTGGACCTCAACAATTAAATTTTGAATCAACAACTCTTCCTCCTTTATTCCAAGTTTCTCAACTTCTTTTGGACATTCTTTGTGTTTATTCTCCTTAGTCAAAGAAACCAATTCCTCTTATAAACATTATACCTTTGATTTCCAGGTAGTTATTTATGATTCCAAACTGATAATCTTGGCTAGGTCTAACAATATTCTTTTTGGAGTCTTGATTGTTGGTTCTATTTCCTTTACCTCCTCTACATCATATAGTTTTGGTTCATCCGCTATGATTCTCCTGGTATTTCTTTTTGGATCTCTTCTTTCTATTTCTCCTCAGTCTTCTCTTCTCCACAAGCCTCGAGTTTATTTATTTTGTTAAGGTCTAGGAAGAGTTCATGCCCTCTTTCACTATGTTTTATTTCCTTGATGGCCTGGACCAATGTGTCCAAGCCTCATTGGGCCTCATAGTATTGTAATTTTTCTTGTGCAATGGCCATATTTTTGTATAAGGTTGAATATGATTTCTTCAAACTTTTGTGAATTTTCCTCACCTTTTTATAAGATTTCAAATGATTCTTGGAAAATGGGGGTTTAAACTTACCAAATAGTACTACATATTTTCCCTTTTTTTGTTTCTTTGGTTCCAGTTGTTCAACCTATACATAAGTAATTTCCTCATGAATTGTTGGCTTCGACAAGCTTGGTTCTACAATATCTTCTAAATGTTGATCCTCTTTCTTGTGCATTCCTTCCTCTAATTTTTCTTGAAAATTTTCCATGGGCTCCACTTCCCCCCCAAATTTTCTTCATCTTTCACTTCGATTACCTCCAAATTATCGTTTTCCTCTATCACCTCTTTTTATGTTTCCCTCGATTGAGTTCAATTCCATTTGGAGAATTTGGTGGTCGGAGCATCATTCCAGAAGCTTCTTGTCTTTGGTTATGAGGGTCCTTGTTCTCGCTCATAGTCCTTTCATGGGGTTTCCAATTTTGTTTCCATGCCATCATATTTTTCACCATCACCCAAGTGAATACCCATTGAATCCACAGTCCCTTCCACCTTTGTAATTTCTTGAGATTGCATCAAGCCCATGAAATCATTCTGGCTTTGGCCTTTCTCTGCTAAGGTGTCTTCAATGATTAATCCGATCGATCCATCATGGGCCAGACTTGTTCTAGGTTTTTTTGGCTTCCTAGACTGTCTTGCACATCATCTCCATTGATTTGAATAGGAAATATGGAAGATTAATGTACCTATGGTGCCTCAAATGATTCAGTAATTTGAAGTGACACCCAACTATTATACTGTATCTCCCTTCACATGTTATAAATTTTAGGATACCAAGGGATACCTATGGACAAGGTGGCGAAAATGATGGCCTTTGCATCCCCTTGTACATCCCTTTTATTGTTTCATTATCTTCTAGGAACTCACCATGAAACATATTTGCTAAGGCCCTTTGCTAAAACCATCTCTCCCCAGTTTTCAGTAGGTCGATCACTTTGGAAATATTCTCTTCATCCACCTTCATTCTCAACCCCTGAACTAGAGAACCTCATTATTATATTCTTGCACCAACTGCATGGCCACAATCTCTTCTCCTCTTTTTAGCTTCTCAAAATACCTCATCCACTCAACATCCTCAAATATTTTCGAGGCTTCTAGATTCTGGGTAATTATCCTCACATTATTGAGTTCACTCCTAATGGGTACCCCCCCATTGCATTTGAAACTTTAATTGTTAGGGTAAAAAGGAAGGGTTTTTGGTTGCAGATACATAAGTTATGGTTGAAGGTTGAGATACAAGGGTGTTTTAATGAAGAAATTTATTTATCAAACTAGTTAATGTGCAATTATATTTTTGTGTGAATGGGAATCATAACTGATGGTGGATGTGGTAATATCATCATTATCATGACGGGGAATTGGAATTACTTTGATTTAAAATGGTGATCATTATTGGTGATGGTGACATTATATATGAAACAAAAAATTGGACTATAGGGTTTTTATTACATCATCATAATTTTTCGTGGCTATGGATTTGCGCATGCTATCGATTTGGGCATGATTATACTAAAATAGGTTGTTTTCCACCAAATATAACAGTAAAAGTGTGTTGTATGTGGCGGTTCCTCCCCCCAACCAGAGAGGTTTTCCATCCTCATATGTAGGAAGGGAAAACAACATAATTGGCAGAGTATTATCAATCTATTATTATCACTTTGTACAACCATTGGTTATAAAAGTAGGACACATACCTATTTTTTTTAATCTTTAAGGATAAATGTTGATAATCACTTGATAATTGTATGTATCAAGGTGGATCATGTGTAGATATTGTAGCAAGCAACTAAATTTAAGAGAAGCAATCTAAAGTTCCATGATATGAGAATAATCTAAAATTTAACAAGATAGAAATATGCAACTGAGCAAAGGGAGCATCCGTGGTATGACAGTGGAAAATTATTGGAGCATAATGGTTTAAATATTTTTGTAGTAGAACAAGGATTCCAAGAATGATAATATAAATGTGTTCAACATATGAGAAATATTCAAGGATTATTCCTTATCTGCATCATGATTGTGGGAACATCTCATAACATCTTAGCAGGAAAATTTTTAGTGGTAGAAAGATACATGAGAAATGACCAATTGTGGTACTAGAGATATCCCATAGCCGAGCATCATAAGTATTTGCAACATGTCTATGGGAAAAAATTATAGCATGGTAGCGGAAAAGGTTGTAGTGAGACAACTTGAAATGCTAACAACGTATCTACAAGAAATTTTTGCAGCATGTCTGTGCGAAGTTCCCACGACATTTCTACAAGAAGTTTTCATAGCTTGGAAACAAAAGGTCTAAGAAGAAGAAGAGATCTGCATGCTGTAAAAGAAAAAATAGTATTAGGAAAGTTGATGATATGTCCTACATCCTTTTCATAATTTTTTTAAAATCAGATACCATCTAACAAAATATGGTTTTTAGGTTTGATCACAATTAGATTTTATTTTATTTTATTTTCTGCTTGTAAAATATGGAAAGAATTTATTTTGAAGGGGAAACAATGTCAGTTATATCATATGTGGAATGATTGCAGAAAATAAAGTATGTTGGAGAATGGATACATAAAATATCTGTAGAATGACTATAGAAGGATCTGTAGAATGGATGCATAAATCTTTGTAGCATAGTTGTAGAAAGCTTTGTAGCACAGCTGTATAAATGATAGCAGATTAATCTACAACAAAATACATATCTACAAGAAGAGGGACCTACAAAATGATGTTGAAAATGAAGTGTTAGGAAGGTTGTCATTTATTATTTATTTATTTATTTGTATTTGTATTACAAGTCATCTACTAGGAGCTGGTTTTCAAATGACATTTTTCTAACTGTGCCCCACAAGAGTTTTCACATTTAGAAATTATTAATTTTTTGAATTTTTTAACAAGCAAGAATAATTCTAATGATAATGCAGATGGGGTGGCCATCACACCTATTGATATTGTAATCTCAAAATCCCCACTACACCAATAAGTGGCAATATTCCTAATGAATTCATCCCTAGACAATGGTTTCTTATATATTCATAGGCGATGTCCACTGGCCATAAGGGGAATCTATTTATCGTCAATGGTACACAGATTCACTACCCCATTTTCATAGAAAATATAAATCTCATATGGCCCTAGAAAATGTGTCTTTAACTTCCCTTTAAAGTATTTAATGTAGGTAATCTTTACGACATTCATCTAATTCATTTATCTAGTTTAGTCGGTTTTGTTTTTCTTCTGATAAGTCCATACCTAGTTATAGTGCAATCCTCAATGCCTTCACTTCCAACTCAATAGTGAGGATGAATTTTTTATTGTATACAAGCTCATAAGGGGTAAAGTTTGTAGTGTTCTTCCATGTAGTATGGTAATCCCACAAATCCTCCATAAGTCTATCAGACCAATCCTTAATATGTATTTGGATAGTTTTAATCAATATGGATTCCAAGATCTTGTTGGTACCTTCAACCTACCCATTGGTATTTGGGTGGTATTGTGTGGTTATCCTATGCTTGATCTTATATCATTATGTGATGGAATGAAAGTGGTTGGAGGTAAATTATACCCCCCCATATGTGATGATATATCATGGCACCCCAAATATGACAAAGATCTCCACATAGAGGAAGTCTACTACTGCCTTTTCTATGGATTTTCAGAGTGCTCTAGTCTCCACCCACTTAGTGACATAGTCGGTAAAAATGAGGGTGTAGGTATTTTGTCTAAATGAAAGATGAATATGCCCTACAAAATCCAAAGCCCACTTCTCAAGTGGATCCACCATAAGTTGGGTCTGAATTAGAATTTCATCTATCTGAACATGCCATCCCATTCTCTGGAAATTGTCACAACTCTTCACACACTCTTGGGCATCTCAAAATATGGTGGGCCAATAATATACTGGATGTTGTAATTTATAAGCATTCCTTATGTCTGGAAATTGTCCTCAATAGGGCCCATCATGACAATCCCCTAGGATTTCATTGATCTCATTCTCTCTAAAACAACATCAGATTATGAGATCTGGCCCAATGTAGAAGAGATAGCCTTCGATCCAGGAATAACAATGACTTTTCTTGATAATATGTTGTCACTCCTTTAGTGAGAGGTGTGTTGGGAATTTTTATTCAGCTAAGTAAATAGCAATACTTGTGAACGAACTATATGGTGTTAGTACATAATGAAAAAACATACTCATCAAGAAAAACATCCTCGATGGTACTTTAATCACCATCGTTAGTGAGCCTAGAGAGGAATTCGACAATGACGTTATCCTTTCCAGACCTAACAAGGATGGTTATTCTGGATTCTTGTAATAATAACAACCACTTAGTCACTTTGACATTGGTGAATGCGTTTTTCATTAAGTAATGAATGGTGGAGTGATCGTTGTGCAAAAACATTGGATATCTTGTGATAGAGTGATGAAATTTATTTATAACACAAATAAAAACAAGTTAATTTTTTTCCATTACAATGTAGTTTAGTTCCATAGGAGTCAAGTTATTACTGATAAAGTGTATCAGATAGGGATTTTTTTCCTCTCCTTTCCCCAGTACTTCTTCGATGGTGATGTCTAAAGAATCTTTAGATATATGGAAGGGCAGGGACCAATTTGTCCCTCCTAAGAAACGTTTTGTGGAGAATTTTTCTTTTAATGCTTCAAAAGAACATTGACACGTATCAATCCATGTTAATTATGTATTATTATTAAGTAATAAAAATAAAGGACATGAAAGTTTTTAAAGTTTTTGAAAAAATGCCAATAATAACCAGCAGTCCTAAAATGCTACATTCCTCTTTCTGTGATTTTGGATATGGAAGGTTGATTATTACCTCAATTTTTGTTGGGTCCACTCTTATACCTGTAAGAGAAATATGGTGACCCAAAACAATACCCTCAATTAGTATCATAAAACATTTTTCGTTATTGAGGGACAAGTTTGCCTCTTTACATCTTTTAAGCACCTTCCCCAAGTTAGCCAAAGATTCTTGAACATGTCACCATATACTGTAAAGTCATCCATGTATATCTACACACAGTGATGAATTAAGTTTGAGAATAAGCTAAGAAAATGCCTTGAAAAAGTGGATGGAGCATTAAAAAGACCAAAGGGAAGTACCTGGTAGGAAAATGTTCCCCACAAGTAGGTAAAAGTTGTTTTCTCCTATTCCTTATGGGCTATTTGGATTTGATTGTATCCACTAAACCCATCAAGGAAGGAAAAGTAATTTTTCCCTACAATTATATCGAGGAATTTATTGATGGAGGGTAAGGGACAATGGTCTGTATGAGTGGATTTATTTAACTCTCTATAATCAACATAGATCCACCACTTCCCATTTTTATTGGGAACAATGACAAGTGGCGAGATCCATTGGCTATCGAAAATGGGGTATATAAATTTTACAGAGAACAACTTCTACAATTCCTCTTTGAAAATTTCTTTCAAGGAGGGATTCATTCTACGATGGGGTTTTCAGATGGGGCGAGAATCCTCCTTTATATATATATGGTGAGTGCATATATCTTGGTGGATTCCTTTCATATCCACATAGTCCCAATAGAATGCGTCACTATGCTCTTGTAGAAATTTAATTAGCTGCTCTTTTTGTGAGGCCGAGAGTTTAGAATTAATATTTAGTGCCTTCCTTGTGCCAATATCTATATATATAATAGTGGAATTGGTTATATAATATAGAGGAATTGGTATAGGATCTGTCACTGAGGAAAGGTAATCTAGTGAATAACTTAACTAAGTAACAAGATCCAATATTTGGTTGAAGATTTAATAGGATGGTTGTGAGGATGAACAATAATTATCTATGAGTTCATTGATTGTGTCGTCCTCAGTCTTTTCTTTAAGAGAAAGATATTGATATATTGTGAGGAATTCATGGGAGTTATCCTCCTCATCATTATCCTCATTTTCCACCCGTATAGGAATTTTTGGTTCAATGCTTGGTCTAGCAGGGGGATACATGGTGAGTTTTTTAGTAGATTACCTTGGGAGCTGGTCATATTTCTGGATCTACAACCAATGTAAGCATCGGTTGTGGCCTACCATGGCCTCCCTAAAATCAACGGGTATATTTGGGATGTAGAACCATGAAATCTACGAGATACTCCTAGGAGTCTATAAAAATCACTACATCCTATATAATTTCATTAGGTTTGACTGTGGATTGATCGACTAGTTGTAGGAATATGGAAGTTTCTCATAGGCCACCTAATCCAATATTTTCCATAGTTTCCCTAGTCATTACATTAATTACAACCACCAAATTGATCAAGGTGTTGGGGATAAGGACATATTTAATTTGAACGCCCACTATGGGGCTTCCAAGGTCTAAGTATTTAGTCATAAATATTCTCTCGAGCATTAGATCTACCAATTTGTCGATTACATGAATAGTCTGAGGATCCTTCCTATTTATTCCTAGTTTTCTCAAGCATAGTTGTCTAACAAATTTGGAATATATGGGATGCCCTTAATCACTTGAAACAATGGGATTCTTACACATACATTATTCAATTCCCCCAAGAAGTAAAATTCATGCTGTGTAGGGGGTTTGTCTAGATTCATCATCTCTAGATAAGGAGGAGGCTATGTAATTATTTTGGGTTGTAGCTAATCTTGTAATTTCCTTGATTCAAACCCTTTTTAATTGTACATATAGGATGGTGAGATGTGGTACCAATTGTTAATGTAAATGTACATATAGGCAGGTGAGCCATTGACACTAAGTTTTGGTGTTGCATGCACCTGAGTAGTGCTCGAAGAATTGTCATTAAAGACATGGTGTGCACATTTCATAATGTTGCACACACCTGGGTAAGTGCGCACATTTCATAGTGTTGCATGCACCCAGGTAATTGCACAAGAATGAAATGGAAGTGTGCATAGAGATGAGTTATATATATATATATGTATATATATGGATGAACATATATTGAGGCCGAAGAGCCTGTGTGATTATGAGGCTGGTGAGATGGGACACAAATAGGCTAGTGCACCTATCTGTTGGGTGATTGAGAGGGGGGGGTGAAACAGTAATCACGTAATTATAATCCTTTTTCTTCAAATAATCCAAGTGTTATATCAATGTAAAATTATTATCCAATAATGAGCAATAAGAAATGAACAATCACAAACATACACGGTACACCGATGTTTTACGTGGAAACCCAAATCGGGAGAAAACCACATAATGCTTTTTATTATATGTCTTTAAGAATTACATTCATTGGAAGCACCAAATGCCTTTGTTTTCCAGCTGCAACTGGAAGGAGGCTCCAACCCCCTAGTTTCTCAGGATACAACCTGAGGGAAGCTCCAACTCCACAATTCTCTGGCTACAACCAGAAGGAAACTACAACCCCGTATGTTCTCCGAATACAACCGGAAGGTGGCTACAACCACCTGTTCTTGCCCCGTCAAATTATCCTAAAGTAGAAGTAGAATGATGGAACCACTGTCACACTATCACTATGAGATATACCACTGTAAACCTGTACCAATAAACCTGAACCATGCATCAACCTGTACCTCAACCTGTACCATAAACAAGTGCATCAACCATGCACCAACCTGTACCAAACAATCTGTAATCAACCTGTACCATAAGCAAGTTAAACCAACCATGTACCAAGTATGTACCAATCATGTTTCAAATACTCATCAACTATGACTCATCAATATGTACCAACATCATCAACTATACACCTCATGTATGTGCCAACTCATCAACTACTTGTCTCAACCATGTACCCAACTTGTACCTCAACCAAAAGCCCTCATCAATTTCATCATCCAAATATGATTTATAACTCTATAATATACCTAGTGTATATGATCACATACCTGCAAACCTTCCTCAACTTTAAACAACAAGAGACTAGCATTTACATCAAACTTTTCTTGATTCTCACATGACTAGTTTTGGATTAGTCAACAACCCTAACTTGAAATAATCATAACTTTGTACCTATAATGAATACATATATGAAACTGATACAAAATTTTATTTAGTGTGTTTTATGCAATTCCTCTAGGTTTCACTACTTGGAACCTCTCAGAAAAGTAGTTATAGCAAAAATGACATACCTTGCTGAATTCTGGCTTATTCTAGAGAGCGACCTTATAGAGCGTGCCCCACACGGAATATTTTTTGGATCGATCTGAAACTATTGAAAAGAATACTAAAAACTGTAATATAACCAACACATTTGGTCTTACTAAATTGGGATCTTTTATGAAGAATTTATGACATTTTTACCCGAAACACCTGTTTTTGACTAGTTGCAGGACTAGCCACAAACCCTATTTTCCACGGAGTGTAACTCCAAAAATACAATGACCCACAAGATAAATGTTCTACCATAGATACTTGGATATGTTTCCTCAATGGCATAGAAATTTCAAGGTCTGAATCATTCTAGAAAATAATTTATTGCAAAAATGGTGAGATGACCTGTAAATAACATACCTTAGAAAACATCATCAAAAGAATTTATCCTTCCTTGAATTTCGGCCTTATTTTCTTCACCTTCCCTCATAAATTCAGCTTATATATCATTTGGTTACCTCATACACCTATAGGTATTCAATATTCTCAAGTGTGTCTAAAATGAGAGAGCCTTGCCTCTTATTTTTACTCTCCAAGTAGCTTCCTTAAAAACATCTTCTAGGTCACTTTGCCCACTTTCCTTATTTTAGGGTTAACCCACTTATAATTTCTCCATTAAATTTATTATTTAAATAATTTATTTTGCATTCACTTTGAATTATAGTACACATCAATTCACTTTATTATTTACCTTCTAAAATATCTTAAACCACTTTGACTACTTTGACCTTTTGGGGCTTCTAGATGACATAAGAGGGTCCTCCAACTTCGTAAGGCCATAAATCTCAAACCGTGAGGAGTTATGTGACGTTCCACATACCACCAGAAATGGAATGACATGTACCATCCATATAGAATAGTATTACCTAAAAATATATCAAAAATCATACCATTATCCATCAAACAAACTTCGGTCCATTACCCAAACCTGGGTTCTCCAACTTTGCATGGCCATAACTCTCTAACCGTGAGGAGTTCTGTGATGTTACACATACCACTGGAAATGGAATGAAAATAACTATCCATCTAGGATAGTTTCACTAAAAAATTCATTGACCTTCATCTCATTATTCCACAAATAAGCATGGGTTCTCTAACCATACTTCTAGGATAACTCAATCCATAAAGCGTCTTACCGTGAGGGATTTCACCATAAGGGGACCACTTTGGAGTTCATCCATTTCTACTTATTATCAACCATGACAAGACAATAATGAGTCATATTTACATCAAAGAATATTGGGTCCATTACCCAACCTTTGTGCTACGAGGCTTTCTTCAAGGGTTGACATCAATGACAACCAACCTTAATCACCAATCTCCCCCTTTGACATTGATGGAAACACTCTGATGCAATACTGAAATCATATCACTCATGATCCCCCTTGAACCATAACTCTATCCTATGCATCTGATAAATCTCTCCCCCTTTTTCATCAATGGAAAAGGTATCTTTCCATCTGGGGCTACTCCACCTGAATCAACTGTCTTATTATGGTGCTTCCTCATGTACATTTAAGACATATAAGATAAACATTCAAAAGCATTCATTTTGGAGTAGAAATGACTTCGAGTATCTGTTGAAGATACTCAAGGGATTCCCATGGATGTGGTTTTGTAAAGATGTCTTCCACTTGTTCTTTTGTGCCCACATACTCAACTCTGATGTTCTTTCTACAACCTATTCCTGTAAAAAGTGATACTTGATTGGAATGTGCTTCGTCTTGGAGTGCATCACCGAATTCTTTGAGATACTGATGGTGCTTGTATTATCAAAATAGATTGGAATGGGCTCATCATACTCAACCTGTATATCTGTCAGAGTTTGTTTCATCCAAAGAACCCATGTACAATATGACATTGTTGCAATGTACTCTGCCTCGACTGTAGATAAGGATACCGATGATTATTTCTTACTTAGACATGATACTAAACACTCACCCAAGTAGAATGATTCTCCACTGGTTCTTCATCAGTCATCAACACAACCTGCCCAATCTACATCTGTGTAGGCAATAAGTGATAGATCATTTCCTTTTGGATACAATAATCCAAACTCTTTTGTTCCTTTGAGATATCTGAAAATCCTCTTCACTGCTAATACATGTGATTCCTTTGGTGGTGCTTCAAAATCGTGCCACCTGTCCAACTGCCTGCATTACATCTGGTCTGGATGCTATCCCATATAGTAGGCTGCCAATCATTGACCTATATTTCCTCTGATATGTAGACTTTGAATCATCATCTTTGCTCAACTTACAACTGGTTTGCATGGGAGTGATAATTGGTTTGCAATCTTCCATACTGAACCTTTTTATCATTTCTCTGATATACTTGGTTTGAGAAATAAAAATTCCTTTGTTTCTTTGGTGTATATGAAGTCCCAGAAAGAAGGATAGTTCTCCAAGTAATGACATTTCAAATTCATTCTGCATATATTTTGCAAATTTCTGGCTTAACCTGTCATCATCACTACCAAAAATAATATCATCAACATAAACTTCAATTAATAAAATATTACCTTGACTTACCTTGATGTAGAGGTTATTGTTTGCACTTCCTTTTCTGAACCCTTCCTACTGCAGATACTTATCTAGTCTAGAGTACCATGCTCTAGGAGCCTGTTTTAGACCATACAAGGCCTTCTTTAATTTACACACATAATCTGCGTTTTCTGACAATTGAAATCCTTCTGGTTGTTCAATGTAGACTTCTTCTTCAATTTCCCCATTCAAAAAAGATGATTTTACGTCCATTTGATACATTTTAATATTTTTGGAGCATGCATAAGCTAAAATCAAACGAATTGCTTCCATTCTGGCAACTGGGGCAAATGTCTCTTCAAAGTCGATTCCTTTAACCTGTGCATATCCTTTACATATCAATCTAGCTTTGTTCCTTGTAACCTGTCCATCTTCATTCAATTTATTCCTGAAGACCCACTTTGTGCCGATCAAATTCTTATTCTTTGGTCTTGGAACTAGTTCCCAAGTGTCATTTTTCTCTATTTGATCCAATTCTTCATCCATGGCCTTTTTCCAAAATTCATCCTTGTTGGATTTTTCAAAACAGTTTGGTTCAATTGTAGATGAGAGTGCTAGGTGTGTTTGTTCTGGTAGATTTTTCTTCTAGTCTCAACTCCTGCATCTTTGTTTCCGATAATCTGTTCTGAAGGATGATTCTTCTGTACTCATTTATTGGGTGTCTTTGGAGGCACTTGCTAAACTTTCTCTTTTTCTTCTATCAGACTCTCTTCATCTTCCTCTTCTACTTCTTTTTCATCTTCTGCTTCTTCTTCTAAGGGCTATTTCATTGATTCAATTTCTTCTTCCTTTGATTTTGGTCTGCCTGTTTCATCAATTGTCACATTGATGCTTTCCACAACTTCGTTCAATATTAGATTGTAACACTTGTATGCTTTCCTTGTACTTGAGTAACCAACAAGTACTCCTTTTTCCACGCGAGAGTCAAACTTTCCCATTCCGCCATATTCTCTTTTGATATAGCATTTGCTTCCAAAAACTTTGAAGTGCTTTACATTTGCTGGTCTTCCTTTCCATAGTTCGTAAGGAGTTTTGTCAGCATTGTTTCTGAGCATCACTCTATTTTGAATGTGAACTGCTATATGTACTTCCTGTTTCCAAAAAATATCTGTCAATTTTGAATCCATTAGCATTGTTCGATCCATTTCTTGTATTGTCATGTTCTTTATTTCAACAAATCAATTCTGTTGAGGTGTCCTAGCAACGAAGAATTGATGTTTTATTCCATGATTTCTACAGTAGTCCATAAATTCCTTTGAGGTGAAATCTCCTCCATTATCAGATCTCAATCATTTGATTTTTGAATCCATTTCATTTTCAACCATTTCCTTGTAGATCTTGAAGTTTTCAAAAGCTTCTGACTTATTCTTAAGAAAGAAAACTACAGTCATTCTTGTATAATCATCAACTAATAACATAAAGTATTTCTCACCTTTTAATCCCTTTGTTTTAGTTGGTCCAACTAGATCGGTATGCACAATTGCCAGTGGTCTTGTCGTTGAATATTCCTTTGATTTGAACCTAGTCTTTGTTTGTTTTCCTTGTTGACAATGCTTGCATAAAGTGTTGGTTGGTTTCGTGATCTGGGGAATTTCTCTGACTGCTTCTCTTTTGATGACTTTGACAAGGTTATCAAAATGTATGTGACCCATTCTTCTATTCCATAGCCAACTTTCATCTTCCTTTCCTAGAAAACACTTTTTATTTCCAATTTCACTTAACACACATATGTTTCTTGAAGTTCTTGCAGCTGTAGTGACCAATTTCCCTGAACCTTCTTTCTTATCTCACACTTTTGTGAATTGAAAGTAAATTTATGACCTTGGTCACACATTTGACTCACACTTAGAAGATTATGTTTCATGTCTTATACTATTAGAACATTTTCGGCCTTTTCATTCTTATTCCCAATTCGGACTTTGCCTTTTCCAATGATTTTGGCTGAACCATCATTTTCGAAGGAGACTGATCCATCTCTTTCCTTTCGTAATGTAAGAAACTTGTCTCTATCACCTGTCATGTGTTTTGAACACCCACTGCCAACATACCAACCATGTTTCTTCTGCTTAGCATGTAGAGCGATTGTGCATTCTTCATTGCTATACCGATCTTGCTTTCTTATCCATGTCATTTTCTAAGGTTCATGTTTATGACTGTTGTTATTCTGTTGAGGTTCTTTAGGAGGGAATGTCATTCTGCAATCTTAGGCCACATGTCCAAAATTGTTACATTTGTAACATTCCATTTCAGTGCTCAAAGATTCAAATGTGTTGTAAATTCTTCTCTGTGTTTCACTAGATCTTCTTGAATAACCCCTTTGTGTATGACTCTCAAAGTTGTTATTGTTCCTGTTGTTAGCTTTGCAATTCATAGCTTTATGTCCAAAATCATTACATGCATAACATAAACCAACAAATATAGTTTGATACCTGGGAGTTGAACATCTTCTGAAAGGGGGTTCTCTTATGAATCCTTCTTCTTCTTGAGGCCTATCTGTCTGTTGTTGATTCTGAAACCAGACTCTTATCGGTGGAGGAGTATCCCTGTAATCTTCATTGTATATCCTTCTATCCCCTTTGATTGTTTCTGCATAGCTTTTTGGATATGTTTCTTTCTTTGTTGTTTTGGAGCTTGATCCCTTTTCTGTCTGATTGTATCCAAGTATGGTCTTGTCAAGATGAGATTTTTGACTGTTGATAATGTCATCCAAAACTTTTGAGCTATTCTGCATATTTTTCTTTTGAATATCCTTTCTTAGTGTGACAATCTCTGCTTCCAAGTTTCCAATGATTATGTCATTTTCTTCTATATTTTCTTTGAGTGCTTCTTCATTTATTTTATCTTCTTCTATTTGAACTTTCATTTTTGTGATCATTTGTTCTAGTTCCCGAGTATCCTTTTTCTTGTCTAGTTCTGCTTGTAGTCTCTTGTTTTTCTTCTTTTCTCTTCTGATAAATTCTATGGCACACATTAATTATTCTCGATAGTCAACTTCTGCCTCTTCAATTTCTTCTTCGACTTCTTCATATTCTTCTTCAGAGTCTTCTTTGTCAGATTCGTTTACTTTCATGAATAGAACTCTTCCTATCTCACTGTCACTGACTTCATCTTCATATGATGATGAAATGTCTTCTTTGATGCATAAGTTTTTCTTGAAAACTTTCTTTGTAGTTCTTTTTCCTTTATATGTGTGTTTTCCTTTTGAGTAACCTTCATCATTTCTCTTTTTCTTATGAGGACATTTGCTAGCAAAATGACCAATAGCATCACAATTAAAACAAATTAAAGGAAGCTTACCTCTATACCTACCGTTGGTTCCGTTGTTCAGTCTTTTGACAAAGTTGGACACTTCTTCATCATCTTTCGAGACATCACTACTGCTTCTATATTCTTCTTGTTCCTTTTTCTTTTTCTTTGATCTTTTGGATGCTTTGAAGGATGCTTTTTTTACATATGGATTTTCCTGTTCAGTTCTCATTTCATATGCTGTGAAGATTCCATGCAGTTCATCGATGCTTATTGAGTTTAGATCTGATCTTTCTTCTAGTGATGATAAATTAGGGTTAAATCTCATAGGAAGAGATCTTAGTACCTTTTGAACAATTACAGATTCTTCGATTTCTTCTCCCAATCCTATGATTGCATTCACTGTTTCATCGACTCATAAGAAGTAGGTTGAAATATTCTCATCTTCCTTCATTTTTAGTTGTTCGAACTGACCTCTGTAAGTTTGAAGCTTTGCTTCTTTGACTTTTGTATCTCCTTCATAAATATTCCGAATCTTGTCCCAAATCTCTTTAGCATATTTACAATGTGAAACTTTGGTGAATACTGTATCACTGAGACCATTCAAAAGTGAATTTTTGGCTTTGAAATTATTCTCACCGAGTTTCACTACTTTGTCATTTGTTTGTCGAACTGCTGGTGCTGTGTATCCATCTACAATTGATTGCCAAACTTGAAATCCCTATGCCTGTATATATGTATTCATCCTTATGCTCCAAAAATCATACTTCTGTCCATCAAACTATGGCATTCCATTTTTATACAAGTTGGTACTCTCCATGATCTACCTTTCAGTGGTTAAACTGATTTTTGAAGGAACCTGCTCTGATACCAATTGTTGGATTAATGAGAGGGGGGGGGGGTGAATAAGTAATCGTGTAATTATAATCCTTTTTCTTCAAATAATCCAAGTATTATATCAATGTAGAATTATTATCCAATAATGAGCAATAAGAAATGAACAATCACACACATACACAATACACTAGTGTTTTACGTGGAAACCTAAATCGGGATAAAACCACATAATGCTTTTTCTTATATGTCTTGAATAATTACATTCATTGGAAGCACCAAATTCCTTTGTTTTCCAACTACAACTGGAAGGATGCTCTAACCCCCTAGTTTCTCAGGCTACAACCCGAGGGAAGCTCCAACTCCCCAATTCTCTGGCTACAACCAAAAGGAGGCTACAACCCCCTATGTTCTCCGTCTACAACCGGAAGGTGGATACAACCACCTGTCCTTGCCTCATCCAACCGCCCTGAAGTATTAAAATGATCGAGCCACTGCCACACTATCACTGTGAGATATACCACTGTAAACCTGTACCAATAAACCTAAACCATGCGTCAACCTGTACCTCAACCTGTAATCAACATGTACCATAAACAAGTGCATCAACCATGCACCAACCTGTACCATAAACAAGTGAAACCAACCATGTACCAATCATGTTTCAACTACTCATCAACTATGACTCATCAATATGTACCAACATCATCAACTATACATCTCATGTATGTGGCAACTCATCAACTACTTGTCTCAACCATGTACCCAACTTGTACCTCAAACAAAATACCTCATCAATTTCATCATCAAAATATGATTTATAACTCTGTAATAGACCTAGTGTATATTATCACATACCTTCAAACCTTCCTTAACTTTAAACAACAAGATACTAGCATTTACATCAAACTTTTCTTTAGTCTCACATGACTAGTTTTCGATTAGTCAACAACCCTAACTTGAAATAATAATAACTTTGTACCTGTAATGAATAAATATATGAAACTGATACACAATGTTATTCAATGTGTTTTATACAATTCCTCCAGGTGTCACTACTTGGAACCTCTCAGAAAAGTAGTTATAGAAAAAATGACATACCTTGCTGAATTTTGGCTTATTCTAGAGAGCGACATTGTAGAGCGTGCCCCGCACGAAATATTTTCTGAATCGATATGAAAATGTTACAAAATATACTACAGACTATACTCTAACCAACACATTTTTTATTACTGAATTTAGATCTTTTAGGAAGAAGTTATGACATTTTTACCTTAGAAAGAATCATCAAAAGAATTTATCCTTCCTTGAATTCCAACCTTCTTTTCTTCACCTTCCCTCATAAATTCGTCTTAGATATCCTTTGGTTACCTCAGAAACGTATAGGTATTCAATATTCTCAAGTGTGTCTAAAATGAGAGAGCCTTGCCTCTTATTTTTACTCTCCAAGTAGCTTCCTTAAAAACATCTTCTAGGTCACTTTGCCTACTTTCCTTATTTTAGGGTTAACCCACTTATAATTTCTCCATTAAATTTATTATTTAAATAATTTATTTTGTATTCAATTTGAATTATAGTACACTCATCAATTCATTTTATTATTTACCTTCTAAAATATCTTAAACCACTTTGACTACTTTTACCTTTTGGGGCTTCTAGATGACATAAGAGGGTCCTCCAAATTCGTAAGGCCATAACTCTCAAACCGTGAGGATTTATGTGACGTTCCACATACCACCATAAATGGAATGACATGTACCATCCATATAGAATAGTATTACCTGCAAATATATCAAAACTTATACCATTATCCATGAAACAAACTTGGGTCCATTACCCAAACCTGGGTTCTCCAACTTCTCATGGCCATAACTCTCTAACTGTGAGGAGTTATGCGACGTTCCACATACCACCGGAAATGGAATGAAAATCAATATCCATATAGGATAGTTTCATTGACAAATTCACTAACCTTCATCTCATTATTCCACAAATAAGCATGGGTTCGCTAACCATACTTCTAGGATAACTCAATCGGCAAAGCATCTTCCTGTGAGGGCTTTCACCATAAGGGGACCACTTTGGAGTTCATCCATTTCTAGTTATTATCAACCATGAAAAGAAAATAAAGAGTTATATTTACATCAAACAATATTGGGTCCATTACCCAACCATTTTTCTACGGGCCTTTCTTTAAGGGTTGACATCAATGACAACCAACCTTAATCAACACTATCCATGTAAATATAATCACAATTATTAATACAATATTACATCTTTTCATGCAGACATAATCAGACGAAAATAGATGGGGGGATGACTCCACTGGAAAAAAGGAAAAGGGGGTGAGACTTAAGTCTTAGGGAATATTTTATAATATTTCGGGAAAAGTGTAAGTTTATGGATAATTATTTTATCCTAAGTTCCCAAGCTTAGGGAAGGAGTCACTGAGTGGATTAAGCTACTTCTAAAGGTGACAAGTGACAAGTTGAAGGAATGCAATATATATTGCTTGCCTTAGTCTATTTTGGGGAATATTCGAGGATTATTCATTATTCACTTTCTAGTGTGCAGAAGGGGGTTAGACCATTTGAGAGAGGACGACTATTACCTTATATGAACACAGAAGCTTGTAAGGGATTTATGTTATGAATTCAAAGTTTTATTGTCAAAGAGGCGAGTTGTTAGGCCCATGAGCACTCTCTCTAGGTAAGAGATGTGTTTTTGAAGAAGTGGGTTGTCAGGCTTGTGAGCATACTCTCTAGGTGAGAGGTTTGCTGAGAATTGTTCCCTAGTGCACTGGGCATTAGTTACAGGGCTCAAAGAATTCTTGTCCAGACTATTGCTGGTAACCCTCTAAGGGAAGTAGGGAAACTGAAGGACTGTTGAGAAGAGAAGGGGCACACTTCCTTGGGTGTTACAAGTGCAGGGGGAATGAGGGACTGCAGGATAGTTGCAACAAAAGACACCTTGGACTGAGAAAATTTGTTGAGAATCATACCTTAGCCTGTCATTAGGAACCCTTTTTCCCTGGTGGAGTTAAGCCCCATCTTTTGGGTGACCTGTGTTGAAATCTTATGAGAAACAAAGTATATGGCTGGGAGGAACATATGAGCTATGTGTGTAGTTGGCGACTTTCATAAAATATAAGTGTTATTTATGTGCTTGTCTCATATACTGTGTGCTTGTTTATCTATGGTTGATATGGGTTAATTCTTGTATGTTGTTTCATATAAGTGATTGTTGTTATTCTGTTTAATGTTGTTTGCACATGTAAGTGTGATTCTAAAAGTCATTATTGTAATCGTGCTTGAGTGTGACAGTTGTTGATATTTTTTCATGTCAAGTTATTCTTTGATTTTGGTCATGAGTCTCTGAGGAAAGGATTGAATGTCCAGGTGTGCATGAACGTATCTTGTGTACACATGAGGATAGAACTCATGTGTGCTTTCAAGGAAATACACGCTGTGCAATAGGGAAATCAGAATTGGCATGTGACACCAGGGTGGTTGTGCACACAATTGGGTTGTGTGATTAGTATGCTAGTGTGTGTAGTTGTTGTTAGAAAAACAAGATCATGGATAAATAAAATAAAACAAATGTGGAAATAAAACATAGAATATACATAATACAATAGAGACACATATATACATGTTTCACCCAGTGTGGGCTACGTCCACCAGATAAATTGCGAGGTCCTTCCTTTTTATTATCTAATAAAATGAAGGGATACAGCCTACAACACACCCAATGTAACTTACTCTTATTTCTATCACAATATCCTATCTCAGAATACAATATCCACGATAATACATAGCTGCATTACAATTCCCTCATAAGAAAGGGTTGTCTTCTAGGGAAAAGAACCCTAAAATTAACTTCTACCATCAGATCTATAGCCTTATAATGAATGATCCATATTGACTACGGAATTAAAATATTTTAGAAGGAAATTCCCCCCCAGGACTCCCATGGCGATAGTTGTGGGGGGGAAATCCCCCCCACACCCCTTGTTAGGGAATGGGGTCCAAGCACGGCTCAAACAAACCTCTGAATCAAGAATCTAATCATGCTCAACAACCAACAATATCCCACTTGGAGAATGATCACAACAACTCCATTGTTGTTGTACCTGATGGACTATACTCCACCTTGAACCTGAAAAATTTATCATTTTCATATTCATGCTTGAAGACAAACTGAAAATGAGCAGAAACTCAGTTTCTCCCTAGTTACTCCCTTTGTTAACATGTCTGCAGGATTTTGGCTGGTATGTATCTTTTCCAACTTCAAATGTCTATCTTCCAAGACAGATCATATGAAATGGTACCTGAGCTGTACAAGCTTAGTCTTCAAATGGAAGGCTAATTCCTTTTCAATATGAATGGAACTCTCATTGTCACAATACAACCTGCTATTCTCCCACTTTTTTCCCAATTACTCCATAAACCTCTGTAGCCAAATCATTTCTTTACTAGCCTCTGTAGCAACAACATACTCTGATTTTGTTGTTCAAAGTGCAACAACCTTTTGTAGTTTTGAAATCCAACTTACTGTTGTTCCACCTATAGTAAAAGAATACCTTGTGGTGCTCCTCTTGCTATTTTTATCACCTTCCATATATGAATCAACATATTCCTGTAGAACAATGTATGAACCTCCAAAACATGCATGAGTATAATTACCTCTCAAATACCTGAGAATCACTTTACTGCTTCCCAATGTTCTTTACCTAGATTATTGATATACCTTCTCACAACTCCCACTACATGTGCAATATCTGGTCTTGTGAAAACCATCACATACATCAAGCTACCAAGTACTGATGAATAAGGGACCCTGGACATGTATTCTATCTCCTCCTGTGTCTTGGGAAATATTTCCTTAGTTAATTTTGAATGGATGGCCAAAGGTGTACTAACTAGTTTTGCATTCTTCATTCTAAACCTCTCCAACACCTTCTCTATGTACTCACCCTGAGACAATGTCAATTTGTGATTTTTCCTGTCTCTTGTTATTCTCATACCAAGGATTTTCTTTGCAACACCCAAATCCTTCATCGCAAATGACTTAGCTAATTTCTTCTTGAGCAAATTTTTATCCTGCATATTAGACCATGCAACAGGCATGTCATCTACATACAATAGCAAGATAATATAACTTCCATTTTCTAACCTTTTAAAATAAACACAATGATCGAAATGACATCTACTATATCCTTGTTCTATCATAAACCTACCAAAATTCAAATACCACTGCCTTGGAGATTTCTTTAGGCCATACACGCTATTCTTCAACCTGCACACCAAATTCTCCTTTCCTTTGACCTCATACCCTTGTGGCTATTGCATATACATATTTTCCTCCAAATCCCCATGGAGAAAAGATGTTTTTACATATAACTGTTCAAGATGCAAATATTGTACTTCCATAAGACTTAAAATAGTTCTAATTGAAGTCATTTTAACAACATGAGAAAATATTTCATCAAAGTCTATACCTTTCTTTTGTGCAAACCCCTTTACAACAAGTCTATCCTTGTATCGCTTTTTTCCTCCATATTCTTCCTTCAACCTGTAAACCTATTTATTCTGCAAATGATTTTTTTCCTGTAGGAAATTGAACCAAGTCCCAAGTCTGGTTATTTACCAAGGAATCGATTTCCTCTTTCATGCCTTGCTCCCACTTCTTTTTAGTGTCTACCTACATTGCTTCTTCATAATTTTCCAGTTCACCATAATCAGTCAACAATAACTAATACAATGAAGGAGAGTATCATTCAGTGGTATACTTAACCTGGTAGATATTCTAACAACACTTTCAGGAATTTAAGGTACCTTCTGCTCCTGTTGTTGTACATTTTTATTTTCTGGTACCTTTGGAATTTATTTTTCAGTGATCTCATCAAGTACTATGTATTTTGGTTTTTCTTTTTCCTGTTTCTTTCCCTGCAACTGATCTTTGTACATGAACTTATAATTGAATATGACATCTCTACTTCTGATGATTTTTTGATTTTCATAATCCCACAAGCAATAACCAAAATCATTAACACCATATCCAATAAAGGTACACTTCTTGGATTTTGCTTCAAGCTTTGTTCTATTTTCTTTATCAATATGGACAAATGCTTCACAACCGAATGTCTTCAGAAATGAATAGTTTACTTTTTTACCTATCCATGACTCCTCTATAATTACACCATCCAAAGATATTGAAGGTCCTCTGTTTATTAAGTAAGCAACAATATTTACATCATCTGCCCAAAATTGTAAGGGCAACCCTGCATACAATCTCATACTCCTTGCATGCTCCATGATTGTCCTGTTCATCCTTTATGACACATCATTTTCTTGTGGTGTTCCTGGAACTATTTTCTCTCTACGAATCCCATGGTATGAACAATAATCATCAAACTCCTTGCTGCAATATTCACCTCCATTATCTGATATGAGACACTTCAATTTTTTTCCTGTTACATTCTCAACCAAAGATTTCCATTTCTTAAAAGTGTCAAAACATCATATTTTTGTCGAATGCATTAAAACCAAGTTTTTCTAGTTTCATCATCAATAAAAGTAACATAATAAAGAGATCCACCAAGAGATGATACTTGAGCTGGTCCCCATACATTTGTATGCACAAGCTCAAACCTTTCACTCTTATTTTCTTTTCTGACTCTGAGAAATATGACTCTCTTCTATTTTCCATAAACACAATGCTCACAGAAATCCAAATCAATTTGTTTAAGATCCGACAACAAATTTATTTTGTGAAGTATTTGTGTAATATACGAGATATAAAATGTATGCAGAACTGAAATAAAATGCTAGTAATGGAAAAATAACATCAATATAACCAGAACATTCACCACAATAACACTGAAATGATATAAGAATAACAACATAAATAACACTTTGAATCTGAAAGCAATGTTCACGGGCCTCTTCAAGGGGGCAACCTCCAGTTGAGCAGAGCTCTATTACAATAATATCCAAGATAGGGTTCTCATACCCTCGACTCTTATTTATACTAAAAAGAAGCATCTAGAGGAAGATCCTTCTAGAAGCGGAAGCTTCTATTAGGTCTTCTTACATCCACCTTATTCTATTTTATTGAAATGCCTTATTAATATTGACCTTTATTACATCTGAATATATTGTTCTACCTATGTGCAGGTTAGGAACCTAACATGTCTGCCCCCTTAAAAACAACCTTGTCCTCAAGGCTTGAGATGAGGAAATTGCTGCAGAATGATAGCTAGTTCCCAAGTGGTGTCTGCTGGAGTTGTATCTTTCCACTGTATTAACACTTTCTTGATGGTTCTCCGATGTAGGTGACATTCACGATGGTCCAAAACTACTTCTGGCTGTAGTGAAATAGATCCTTCTTCAACTAACTCTGGAAGGTTGGTTTGAATTTGGCACTTAGCTCTAATCACCTTCTTTAAGCATGAAACATGAAAAACAGGATGTAGCTTTGAATTGCTGGGAAAAGCTAACTGATAGGCGACTTGCCCCATATGCTTGAGTACAGTATAAGGACCATAAAATTTGGGCACTAGCTTTTGACAATGATCAGCCTTGAGGGAAGTTTTCTTGTAAGGTTGCAGTCGAAGGAACACCTGATCCCCTTTTTCAAATTGACGTTCATAGCGACCTTGATCTGCTTGTTGCTTAATGCAATTCTGTGCCATGACCAAATTCTCTTTGAGGGTACGGAGAATAGCCTCTCGAGTTGTAAGTGTTAGGTCAACCACCTGGATCTTCGAGGCACCCGGTAAGTATGAGAGAACTAAAGGTGGCTTCTGTCCATATACCACTTCAAAAGGATTCATGCATGTAGTTGTATGGTATGAAGTGTTGTACCACCATTCAGCTAGGGGTAACCATTGAGCCCACTAATTTTTCTTTTCCAAGGCAAAACACCTCAAATATGTTTCCAAACACTTGTTGAAAACTTCTGTTTGGCCATCAGTTTGGGTATGATAAGCTGTGTTGAGATGCAATTCGGTGCCTTGTATCTTGAACAGTTCTTGCCAAAAATTGCTTGTGAAAGTTGGGTCGCGATCAGAAAAAATAGAGTGCGGCATGCCATGCATCTTGAAGACATGATCCATGAAGATTTGAGCCACGATGGATGCTGTAAATGGGTGTTGAAGGGTGCATAAATGAGCATACTTGGAAAGGAGATCCACAACCACCATGATGACAGATTTATTTCCCAATTTGGGTAAGCTGGTAATAAAATCCATAGAGATATCCTTCCAAATAGCAGGTGGAATTGGGAGTGGTTGTACTATGCCCGACGATTTGACTGTTTCTCCCTTGTTGTGTTGACACACATCACATTCAGATACAAAATTACAAATGTCCTGCTTCATACCATCCCCAAAAAAGGAACATTTGACCCTATCATAGGCTTTGGTGAACCCGGAGTGCCCTGCTATGGGAGTAGCATGAAGCTCAGAAAGTACTGTGGATTTAAGCTTTGATTGTTTACTTAAATACAAACAACCTTTGTATCAAAGTTTCTCATGGAGCCAAGAGTACCCTAGGGAAGCTGGAGCCTTGGATTGCAATTGGCGGATCAACTGCGAACTTTTGGGATCTTGTAGCCATTCCCGGCGAATGGCTTGGAACCAATTTGGTACAATGAATGAAAGAGAAAAAAGGGATCCTTCGTCTTCATATTTTTGGGAAAGTGCATCCGCAACCACATTGTCTTTGCCTTTCTTATAAATGATCTCATAATCATATACATAGAGTTTAGTCACCCATTTTTGTTGTTTTTGGGAGGAAATGCGTTGTTCCAGAAAATACTTGAGGCTTTGATGGTATGTCTTAATTTGGAAACGTTTCCCCAATAGATAAGGATGCCACAGATCCATGACATGTAGAATAGCCAACATTTCCTTTTCATATATGGATTTCCCTATATTTATTTTAGATAGTTGCTTGCTGGTAAAGGCCAAAGGTCGACCCTTTTGCATAAGGAGAACATCAATTCCTTTCCCTAAGGAATCACATTCCAACACAAAGGTCTTTGTGAAATCGGGAAGGGCGAGGACTGGAGTGGTGCACATGGCCATCTTCAAGGTATGAGAAGCTTGAGAAATGACTGTAGTTCAATTGAAAGAGTTCTTTTTGAGGAGAGCAGTGAGAGGTGCTGCAATCTTCCCAAAATTCTTAACAAACTTGTGATAATACTCTGTTAAGACTAGAAATCCACGCAAGCTCTTAAGAGTCTTTGGGTGAGGCCATTATTGCATAGCTTCAATATGTTTAGGATCCACCTTGACGCCATCTTTGCCAACCAGATGACCCAAGTATTCTAATTCTGAGGCGCCAAAAGTACATTTAGACTGTTTCAGGAAAAGTTGGTGCTGAGAGAGTAGATGGAGAAATTGATCCACATGAGCAAGATGGTTTGTCTAGGTTTTGCTATAGATGAGGATATCATCAAAGAAAACAAAGACAAAATGGTGAAGAAAAGGATGGAAGACATAATTCATGAGGCTTTGAAAGGTGGAGGGGGAATTACACAAGCCAAAGGGCATGACCAACAACTCATAGTGGCCCTCATGAGTTCTAAAAGCAGTCTTGGGAATGTCTGCCTCTTTCATACGTATCTCGTGGTAGCCAGAACATAGATCTAGTTTAGTGAAGAATTGGGTGCCACTCAATTCATCCAGGAGGTCATCAATGATAGGAATGGGGAATTTGTCTTTGATGGTAAGTTTGTTGAGGGCACAGAAGTTAGGACACATTTGCCAAGAACATTCTTTCTTCAGGACCATGACCACAGGAGATGAGTAGGGGCTCATACTAGGGCGGATAACGCTTGCATTAAGGAGTTCTTGGACCATTTTCTCAATTTCATTTTTTTGGGAAAAGAGGTGATGCTACAGACAGATATCGGAAGGAAGGCTTCTGGGTACAAGGGGAATGGAATGATCATGAACACCACGGGAAGGAGGGAGGCCTTGGGGAGTGGAAAAGACCATTTGATGTTTAGAAAGGATGGCTTGGAGGTCTTGCGGTACCGAGGGTGTTTTTGTTGCTTGTATGGCATGGACTTGGGCGATAACACCAGAATGACCCTTTTTTAGTATCTTTTTCATGCGATGGGAACTGCTGATCTCAGGTAAACCGATGATGATGCCTTGGAACTTATATTGGTGGCCCTCCTGGTCAAATTGCATGGTTAAGTCTTTAAAATCCATGAGAATAGGACCCAAAGTCCTTAGCCAGTCTGCACCCAACACAATGTCACAACCTCCCATGTCGATAGCAAACATATGGGATTTCAGGTGGTAGTCACCAATTTGGAGATGCACATTTTCACAATGCCCTCCACATTTCATGGAACCACCATTGGCAGTCATGATTTGGAAATTATTGATGGCATGGATGTAGCAATGAGTTTCTTGGGAAATGCATTGATGAATAAAATTATGGGTGCTGCCACTATCAACCAAAATGATCACCTTCCGATGCTTGATGTAACCGATTAGCTTGAGGGTTTGGGGAGTGGAGAAGCCAGTGAGAGCATTGAGGGAAATGATCGATTCTACTTCAGGAGGGTCTGAGGGAGGGGTTATGTCAGTGGATTCAGGTGACTCAGACACATAGGGATTTTCTTCATCTTCTTCCAAAATCTCCTTGGAGATGGCCATAAAAAGATTTTGTTCTTTACACTTGTGGCCCACGAAATATTTTTCATCATAGTTATAAAAAAGGCCTTTGAGTTGGCGTTCAACCATTTCAGCCTTGGTTAATTTTTGGATCTTTAGTGAAGCAGAGGGAGTAGTGGGATTTACTGGTTTAGGACGAGGGATAAAGGAGGGTTTGCGATTTTGAGAAGATACAACCTGTTGTTCTTCTTTAGCTCTTTTGGTAGCCTCCACCCAAATCTTAGGCCGAGCCATGAGGACATGGGCCCAAATTTCATCCTTGAGGCCGCTAATAAAACACTCTCGGAAAAAGGCATCATACATGCCCTCTGTTCTAAAATCCAGGCACTCAAAGGCAGCTATAAAGTCTTCCGCTATTCCTAATTGTTTCAGCTTTGTCAAACAACCCAAATGGTTGGTGTTAGTGTCAAAGCGTTCATAAAGCTCTACCACAAAGTGTGTCCAAGCAATATACCATTGACGAGAAGTTTTTCTCCATTGTCACCATTGCCAATGTTCTTGATCTAGATGGAGAGCACCATACCAGAGTTTGGCCAAATCATCCATAATTCCATATAAAGAGAAGTAATGTTCCATTTCAGTTACCCAACTAGTGGGGTCCGAGCCATCAAATTTGGTCACATCCACCCGCAGAAGGCATAGGTTACGTTGAAAGTGATGGTTCTGAAAGGTATGGGAATGAGAGGAATGGTCACCTTCAGAATGTGGAGGTGAGGAAGAGGAAGGGTTATCTATAGGGATATGCAGTTTGGTGCAGAGTGTCGAAAAGACTGATTCAAGCTGGGTGGTGAGGTCTTGTTTGATTTCCCCCATTGAGGACTGCATGGTTGTATTGATGGAGGAAACATTGGCATTGAGTTGTTTCACTTCTTGTTGGGTCTCAATGAGACCAGATTGCAAGGTGTTGAAGTGAGCTTCCAAGTCTTGGCTACGAGTATGGGCCATGAGGATGAGGAAACTGAAAAGGGGTGGGCAGGGTAAAACATTTTGGCCGAAAAAAATGATATGGATGAATGTGATAAGGGCGAAGAGATGAATCCAATGGAATAGGTCTCAAATAATGGTGAAAAAATTTCCATACTTGGAAACCTGAACACAGTTGCCCGACAATAGATCTTGTCTGTTTTAATTTGTTTATGTTTCTATCCCCCAAGGGTTAGGTATTCAAGGGTTCTACAGACAAGGGTTTGCCCTATGCTATAACTCTCTGATATATGTGCGGGGTCCAACAGTAGTACTTGGCCCAATATTTTAGGGCACTAACTAAGGAGGATAGATCGTACCCTTAACCGTACTACCCGACTACCCAGGTACTAGAGAGTATCTTCCCAAGTGATGTTCTCGATGACACTATAGCAGTCAGGTGACCGATCGCTTTATCTAAAGAGGGCTTCAGGTAATCTAGGACGATCTGTACACAGGTGCTGTCTGATGCACTACCACTCGAATGGGTACCAACAGGGGTTACAAGGGTGGCCAACAGATGTGCACTTAAGTATCACTTGTATTTCCTGTGTGTATGAATCCCTCAACTGTGGGTTTATTCACGTAACGACAGATCTTTGTGGCTTAAAGATGCCGGAATACGTCTCTACCTTGAAAAAAATTTAACCCACACTTTTTGCTGAGGAAAGTGCTCTGATACCACTTGTAATATACCAGATATAAAATGTATGCATAACTGAAATAAAATGCTAGTAATGGCAGAATAACAACAATATAACCAGAACATTCACCACAATAACACTGAAATGATATAAGAATAACAACATAAATAACACTTTGAATCTTAAAGCAATGTTCACGGGCCTTTTTGAGGGGGCAACCTCCAGTTGAGCAGAGCTCTATTACAATAATATCCAAGCTAGGGTTCTCATACCCTCGACTCCTATTTATACAAAAAAGAAGAATCTAGAGGAAGATCCTTCTAGAAGCGGAAGATTCTATTAGGTCTTCTTACATCTGCCTTATTCTATTTTATTGAAAGGCCTTATTAATATTGACCTTTATTACATCCGAATATATTGTTCTAACTATGTGCAGTTTAGGACCCTAACAATTTGTATCCCCTTCTCACTCATGTGTCCAAGCCTATGATGCCACAATGCTGTATCCACTTCTGTAGAAGCTAAATAGATAGAAGAGTTAGTATTACCAGTACATAAATACAATGTACTTACCTTTTCTCCTTTTTCTATCACTAGTGATCCTTTGGTGACCTTCCATGCCTTATCTGTAAATATGGATATACAACCTTCACTTTCCAACTACCTTGTTGAAATTAGATTTTTCCTTAGATCTGGAACATGTCTTACCTCTTTCAACAACCATTGGTTTCCATTCTTTTTCTTTATTTGTACGTTACCCATTCCAACAATTTTGCATGGTGCATAATCACTCAAATTAACTTGTCCAAAATCACCTTGAACATAATCTAGAAAATGTTTCCTATGGGGTGTGGCATGAAATGAAGCACCTGAATCTACTACCCAATTCTCAAAAATATTATCTATAGAAAGAATCAAAGCATCTTGTAACACATCACCTATTACATTTTCTTCCTGATTTTTCTCCTGCTATCCATCTCTTTGTTTCTTTGGAGCTCTGCAATATTTCTTCAGATGTCCTTTCTTCCCACAATTCCAACACTCTATCTTTCCCAGTATGGATTTGGATATGCCCTTCCTATAATTCATGCAGTTCCCTAAGCCCTTTCCTATATCCTTTTGTATTCCCCTATTCTCTAGTTTAACACAGTACCTGTTGTCTCACCTATGATTTTCCTTCACATTTCCTCGCTAAGGATAACACCAACAACATCATCAAATTTTAGAGTGTTTGATCCAGAGACAGAGTTACTTACAACCATGACCAAGCCATTCCAACTTTCTGGCAATGAGAACATGATTAGAAGAGCCCTGAGCTCATCATCAAAGTCCACTTTTAAAGAACTTAGCTGATTAGTAACCGTATTAAATTCATTTAAATGATCTACAATAGACCCACCTTATGAAATCTTCATATTAAATAATCGCTTCATTAGAAATACCTTATTGGATGCTGAGGGTTTTTCATATAGTTTAGCTGATGCATCCATCACCTCCTTCATTGTATTTTATTTTGATATATTGAAGGCCACTGATGCTGCCAAGGTTAGCCGTATCATTCCTAGTGATTTTCTATCAATAAACTCCCATTCTTCGTCCTTCATGGCCATCAAATTCTTTTCTGTTTCGCTCAATGGTAGGAATATATCCTTCTGATATAAATAATATTCCATCTGCATCTTCCATAATTGGTATTTTTGGCTGTTAAATTTCTCGACCATAAACTTTCCATCTTCCTCCATTACTCCCACTCGAACCATGAACCCTCTTTTTGTACGAGTTACCTTTCTCTTTGATACCAGTTGTTAGAAAAATAGGATCACAGAGAAATAAAATAAAAAAAATGCGGAAATAAAACATAAAAGATACACAATACAATAGAGACACATATATATGTGGTTCACACGTTAGGGAATGGGGTCCAAGCACAACTGAAACAAACCTCTGAATCAGGAAGATAATCTGGATCCACAACCAACATTTGTTTGAGTTACTTATGTTGGTTAAATTTGTGTTAAAAGGATAAATTTATCATGGCGCGACTTGGCTTGAGGTTGAGTGCGTTACTTCAAGTGATACTGTGCAGATTTGTGTTTAGAGTAGAATCCACACAGTGAATTTTGGAATAACATTATTCAATAGTAAGATGGATGATGTTACTGTATGTTTGGTTAGAGCTACGAGATTTGATATTGGTGATGTGGCCCAACTTGGGGTGGCTGGGAACTTTACATTGTGGTATCAGAGCTATTGATTCAACATTGGACTTGTATGGGACAAAGATCAACAAGAAGCATCAGAGCTCCAGTTTCAACACTGAGCCTGCATGAGCTGAGTTATACTTAAGGAAAAATTCAGATTGGCAAGTGGCTAAATTTGGAATTTCAGTGTGGCCATGGTGTGCATTAAGTAGGAATGCACATATGTGTGCGCTAAATTCAAGATATTGTGGAGTGTGACACAGGAATTGCTCAGTAAGAAATGGTGCATGGGTGTGCGCACTAAAGGTTTGGGGCTGCGCATAACAAATTTATGGTGCATGAACATTACTGATACATGGTGTACATGTTGAAATGGACATCTTGCATTAGCATGTGTTGAATACCAGTGCGAGCATGTATTTAGAAGGAAGGATTCTAACAAGAGGGTGTAGTGTTTTCATGAAGTTGTCTCATGAATTCACCTAATAGATCTTGTTGTTTGCACATTTTGCAGAATTATCAACAATTAGAAAAGAACAAAATCAGTGCAGAAGGTCAAAAACATGGAAGATGCGCAAAGGACTTACAATCCTGATGATGAATTCAGGGATCATTATGCATGTTTATGGTACCGAATCCAAGGAGGAGTGCATTAATTTGGTATAAACCATAAAAGGACTACAAAAAAAGTCCAGAGATATAGGGATGATAATGAAAGGCTTATGAAAGCCAAGGAGTAGCAAGATGACTTCAATGTCAAATTGATGCAAAGATTGGACATAATAGAAAAGACAATGGATAAGGAGACATAGTCGAGTAGGTAAAGAAGTCACAGGTCTCATGATGAGAAAATACGATAAGAAAGAAGTGTTGATAGGCATCATCACTACTCTCCAAAGAATTCTTTTAGGAAATTGCACAATAGCTCAAGTCCATCTCCTGGTAGAAAGCATAAGAGAAGGACTTGGGTGGACGAGCTACATGGAGAAATGAATAAGATCAAGCCTCCTACCTTTGATGGTGAGAACAAGAAGGATGAAGATGCAGAGACTTGGTTGCTAGGTATGAGGAAGTACTTCCAGATGCATAATTATTTTTCATAGGAAGAAGGAAGAATTTCTATCTATTAGCTAAAAGGAAAATCATCAATGTGGTGTGATCCATTTGTGCAAGTGCAACACGTTGATGAGAACAAATTTACTTGGAGGGAGTTCAAGAGGTATTTCCAAAGAAATACTTAATGAATAGGTACTATAACAAGAAAATGAAGGAGTTCTTTGAACTCAAGCTTGGGAGTATGACAATAGATGAGTATGAAAGAAAATTATTAGAGCTGCTAAAATACGTTTCATTCATCAAGGATGAGAAATTTAAAATTCATAGGTACCTGAGTGGGTTGCCTTCAATTATCAATGAAAAGATATAGTATGATGACCCTAAGACATTGGAGGAAACCATAAGGTGCGCTAAATGTATTTATGAGAAACAAAGGGGAAGATTGACTTTCCAAAAGGATTGGGAAGACAAGATGAAGAGAAAGATGGAACAAAGGAAGAAGGGGGCTATTCCATCATTTTCCATAAATACTCTACAAGGAAAACCAACTCTCCAAGATCCTAGAGTGTCAGATACAATGGGGAAAAATCCATGGCATCAATCTATTCAGTGTTGGAATTATGGTGGAGATCATATGAGCGGAGATTTCCCTCAAAGAGGTGATAAAGCGAGGACTACACACAGTGTACAAAAAGCTATGAAAGTTGAAGGCATGGGAATAAATGTGCCTAGGATTTACACAACGCTAGATAACAAGCAAGATGAGTTTCAGTTACACATGATCGAGGTGTAAAGTAGGGTTAATGACCAACCCATTGCTATTTTAATTGATTCAAGATCTAGTCATAGTTATCTAGATCCTAATATGGTGGAAATATTCCATTTCTTGAGGAGAATTCTTGGAAAATCTTAGTTAGTGTAGTTAGCTATAGGAGAAAAAAGGAAAATTAATGAGATGTTTAAGGCATGTTCAATGGATATGAATGGACTGCACACAAAAGATGATTTGAATATCACACCTTTGGGTTCATATGATTACCTCATTGGTATGGATTGGATGGATGAGCGCCATGATGTACTAGATTTTTACAATAAGGCATTCACTTGTTTGGATGAGGAAGGAAACTTAAGAACAATTCAAGGAATTCCAAGAGCTATAACTATCAGAGAAGTTTCAGCCTTGCAATTGATGAAAATCTACAAGAAAGGATGCCAATTATTTGCAACACACATGGAAGAGGAAACTAAGGATAAAGTGCCAAGTATTGAAGACTTCACAATACTGAAAGAGTATGAGGATGCCTTTAAAGACATACCCAGATTGCCTCAGAAGAGAGATATTTATTTCTCTATAAATTTGATGTTGGGAGAAACACCTATATCCAAGACTCCTTATAGAATGAGTATGCCATAATTGAAGGGGTTGCATATGAAACTTGAAGAGATTTTGAAGAAGGGGTATATACACCCAAGTGTGTTGCATTGGTGTTCCCTTGTTTTTTTCGTGAAGAATAAGGATGGTACACTAAGACTTTGTATCAAATTCAGGCAGTTGAACAAGATGATAGTAAAAAAAAAGTATCCTTTGCCAAGGACATATAACCTTTTCGATTAGTTGCAGGGCGCACATATATTTTCTAAGATTGATCTCAGATATGAATATCACCAAGTGAGAATTAAGGAAGAATTGATTAGTAATATGACCTTTAGAACAAGGTATGGTCATTACGAGTTTACAGTGGTGCCATTTGGGTTGTCAAATGCACTGCTTTTCTTCATGTGTTTGATGAATGGAGTTTTCAGAAGTTATTTAGATAATTTTGTCATTGTATTTCTGGATGAAATACTTATTTATTAAAAGTCTGAAGAGGAGCACGAGAAACACTTGAGGATGGTACTTGTAACGCCCCTTCGGTTACGACAACTAACAACGATGCATAAAAGGTAACTTTTTTTTTGCATTAGGGAAAATTAAAATGTCATGACATAATTAATAACACCACAAGCTACACATCATCAAATTCAATAACGACACATTCGACACATTAACATAATTAACAATGATGCATAATTAATGCATAAACATAAAGATAAATTCCATTCAACACCTCACAATAAAATGAAGAAAATTGCAGATAACTAATCAATCATGTCACTGAACATAAATGATCTACCCTCCCAACCTACCCTACAAGGTTAGGGCCTCCAGGACACTTAAAAAATGCTCAAACCCATGATTTATTTGATTTATTTTTACCACTTAAGGTCTTAGGGATGGAAAATGTTCTGAGGAACAAGGAGGTGTCTAAACCCACTAATCCAATCAAACTGAAAATCAAATATAATCAATCAGTCAATCTCAATCATTAATTATTCCTGGTGCAAGAGTAAAATAAGTACTTTACCAATCATACATCAACATTTATTTCATGGCGTGCAAGAGTAATCATCAAATTTTATTCCATGGCTCAAATGAGGTCTAATCACTTAATCATTTATATATCAACATTTGTTCTAGAGCACAACAAAATTTAATTACTAAATCGTTAGAATATTCCATGGCGCAAAAGTAACCAT
Organism: Picea sitchensis; assembly: GCA_010110895.2. Classification (NCBI taxonomy): domain Eukaryota; kingdom Viridiplantae; phylum Streptophyta; class Pinopsida; order Pinales; family Pinaceae; genus Picea; species Picea sitchensis. The sequence goes on along the minus strand of SNQJ01S0000168.1, from coordinate 699,690 downwards.
TGGTTTTATTTTCATGGCACAAAGGAAATCTGAGTACTCAAAAAATCATACATCAATATTTTTAATGGCACATGATAATCTATCCACTCAATCAATCATACACCACCTCAATTTAATGGAGCAACATGATATCCTACTAAACTTTATCATTTTGCAAGCAACAATGTGTGTGAGGTAGCAAAAGGATAATTCATATTGATAAATGAATCAAGAGCACAAATAAATATACATGCCATTAGAATGTCTCATCTAAACTAAGTGGTATAGTAAGAAATTAATACCATTCATATCCATTCACAAGTTATTTATAAATAGGTGATACTTACATTTAATTATTAGAAGACAAGGCTACCTAATTATCCATTGAATAAGTTACACATCATCACAATGAGCATAGAAGGATAATTTCCACTTTCAACTTACATATTCATGTGTGTGGATTTTTAGAGGAGCTTCAATCTTACAAACTTATGCGGAGTGATGATCTGGTTGTTAAAGAGGGGTGGGTCATACACTTACCTTGATTATCAAGGTACAATTCTATCCCTAGCACAAGTTGAAACCTTGGGAGTTTTGTTAGAAAAATACCCTTAATTTACTCTATGGAAGATGGCCATAAACATAGCATCATGGAAAGAATGTTGAGTAATATACCCTCAAGAATATTTTAAAGGATCAAGATTTTATCTATTTAACATGATTCTTAGGTCACCTACACTCAAATATAAGGTAAGGGAGTTAGATCTAAATATCAATCAACCAAGTACTCAACAACTTTCCTCCATAAGGAACTTAGAAAAGATAAAAATAAAAAGGTTCCCACTACTATATCCATGGGAGGGTTTTACAAGAGAACACTCTCAAAATAATAGACTAACAATATGATAAGAGAACTTTTGTAGTTACAACAAGTTTAACTGGTGGAAGGTGCACTACGTGGGGCGTTTTCTAGGGTAGCTCGAATTCCCAAGAATAGGGCTTAAAATAAGGATTCCAAATATTAACCTCAATGAAGGGATGATGATCTAATACGAGGTCTGTTGTGCAAAAAAGTTACAACCTCAGGAACTGGAAAAATTCATTACTCAACGCAGGTGTACAGTTCTCAATATGTTATCAATGATGTTGAAACTTGGGTGCCTATAAATCAAACATACAATTCAAAGGTCATAATTCATTACCTGTCTTTTGAAATTACAATAATAAGTACCAACATAAGTAAAGGTCGCCTTGCAAATCTGCCTAGAATCCTGTTCAACTTAAGAGCATGGAAAAAGGGATTTGTGACTGGAACAACTAAGGTAAGGGAAATATTTTAAACTGGTACTGCCATCATCATCGCAACGATTAGTAGAATCACCAAAAAGGAAATTTATAGAGGAAGAGGCAATGACACAAGGAATTCCAGAGAGATTGCAATGAACTCGTTTATTCTTTGCCAGGCTAAGGAGTGATAATTCGGTCTGTTGTTAACCATAAAAGGTACTACAAGGCATTACTTGGGGATGGACTTCAAGGGTGAAAGGGTTCCTTTGATAGGGAAGGCATATGGACGACCACGATTTCATTCAAGTTAAAGGTGGACACGAGTGAAGCACCATGTGTTCCATGGGAGACTGAGGGTGATACAACAATCCGATCATTTTGATCCACTAACGAAATAGACTTAATGCACAAAGTATACAAGGATAGAACAAAAAGGGTTCCACGAATCTAAGCAAAACTTGGCTATTGTTTGGGGGAAAACCCACACGGAATCAATAAATCAAGATCATAAGGTAGGATGTTCATCAAATGCTTGGTCGAATGATATTTTAGCTCCCAAATTAATGGCAAGTGTGGAGCTCTTGGTTATCAAGGCGACGCACAAAAGAACAAGGGCATTTTCTTGTTATTTTTTTTTCTAGAGCTTTATCCTAGGAAATAACCCAATAAAAAATGAAGCCATGAATCATCTACTAGCGGAGTTAGGTACCAGGAGATAAAAGAAAATATGAGCCTCCTTGATACATGGAAATATCCAGGGCTTTGCATGCAAGAGGAACGTACCCCATTGGAATGTAGTTGCAGAAAGAAATTCATAAACATGGATTAGACCCTTCCTTTCATCATATCTAAACCATTGCAATGTCCCATTTACAAATTAACTCGATTACAATAATTTTTTCAATAAGGGATGCCGTATTCGATGAAGGATAAAAGTTGTTCTATTGTAAAGGAAGATCAAGCCAAGATTTAATCAAATTTTCCAAAAAAACATACAATCTGAAGCAGGTGCCTTGGCTTATTTTCAATGGGCTTGGTTAAATTTAAAGGACAAGGTCGTGGGTGCAGCGTAGTGGTAAGGTCGGTCATGTAATGACGGTCAGGTCTTGGGTTCAAACCTGAACATGGGCATTGCTCACTGCCTAATTAACCGTTCTGAGCCAAGCTCACCACCTTTTGAGCACTTGAGTGGGCCCAATGGTTAAGAACATGTGTTATCTCCGGGGAGGTCACAAGTTCAAAACCAGCGGGGGGTAGGGATGCTCATATTGGCCCGTTGTGACAAGGCTGGAAGGGTAGACGACCCCTGGGATAGAGGTTCACTCGATGGGCCTTGGGACGTCTCGGCCCCTGCTAAGTCATAAGTTATTGGTATATCTGGCTTGCGGGCTGTTGGATATACTCTTGGGAGGTTGTTGTTCCCATGGTTAAAACAAAAATTTTTTTTTAAAGGACACAAATCTAAGCATAAATATATTGGACATAAATCTAAGCATAAGCCTACAAATAAGTACATGGAAGGCGAACCAAGATAATCTGGAATTGTTTTAAATTTTACATGAATCTCAGCCTCACACAATTTATTCTATAATACAACTATCATGGGTATTGCAAAATTAGATATCAGAGTTTCTTTTGACCACATTAGAGGTGAAAATAAAAACAGAATTAGATATCGGATTTTCTTTTGACCACAATAGAGGTGAAAATAAAAATAGAATTTTATATATATATATATATATATCCCCAAATCTTATTACAATCAATTCTAATGAGAATAATGTCATTGGACGAAGCTGGAATTGAATGTTCTTCGACGTCTGGCGCTCTTTTCTTCTCCCCCCTTAGCCCCCCGATCCGTAAAGGGGCCATGCCCACAGCTAGAAAAATCTATAGCCAAGCTTGCCTCACAAGGTAGAGCCACCACTCTCTCTCTCAAGCTGGATATCCCAACTCTCACAAGTAAAACCAGTCCAAATTTCTGCAGCATAACTTTACCCATAACCAGTGTGATGATTTCCCATTTTTCCCGTTTCCTTTATATGAGTTTCCTTAATGACAACTTTCCACTTGCACATTTAATTCACTTTTTAAATAATTAATTAAGAATTATTTTCCCCATACACTTGTCACCCTTTCCCTTAGTTGCACAAGTAAATTCTATAATTTATCCTAATTAAAAGTCAATTTCCCTCACCTCTTCTAAAAGTTCTCCTTAAATCACTTCCAATTGTCTCTTTATTCCCCTTACTCCCAATAAATGACCAATGCCTTTCTAAAAATGAGTTGAGTAAACATAAGATTCTTATCTAGTTAGACTAGTGTTAACTAGACTTTAGATACCTTTCTATGCTTACACATTCTTTTATTCTTTATTCCTTTTTTTTTTGTCTGGAGGAATCAACAACTAGTTGGGCACGTGCTCGCGTTACATGTGGCCGTGTTATCCAACTGCTACCACTATAACCTCCAGGTGTGCCCACGATTCCCCTTACGCGACACACATTGTAAGCCGGGGGGAGTTGAACTCGAAACCTCATGGAACTTCATTTTCACGGCACTTGCCAATTGAGCTGCCCCCCCGGGGGCTTCTTTATTCCTTTCTTATCTTAAGTTCTAATTTGGTATTTTTTGCACACATGTGTATTGTATTAATTATTTATATTTATTTCATCTCTCTTAATTTCTTAAATTGATTTACCCTTTTCCTATTTTATTTAACTTGTAATTCAATTTTAGTAATCTCACCAAGCTTTAGACTTAGGCTTAAATTCAAATAGGCTTAGACTTTCATTTGGGGGTTTACAATTAATAATTCCAATACTTAATTAATTTAATTAAATGCGACAATGTTTAAATATTTTACAAGGTGTGAAAATTCGCTCAAGGTTTTTCGAGGCCACCTAGATTCATTGACTCAAGTGTTGCTTTCACGACATGCCCATCAAGACGAACTCAGTGATCCAAGGGTGCCACTCACCTTTGAATCAAATTTTTAATTATGTGACATTCCCCTCAAGACGCACTCCATGATCCAAGGGTGCCACTCACCCTTGACTGGTTTTGGTAGTTGTCCAACCCTTGGAGTCAACACTCCATTCGAGTGACCCTGTGAGATACTAAGGGATTCTAAGGAATAAGAACCTTGCCTTATTGTGCGCCCCTTATAAATCTTCATGAGAGACTGTCTCATTCTTCCCTCACAGCATAATGGACCTCTCGAACTAGGTAATTGTTAACCTACAATTCGAGCCACAACGTGAGTGCTAGTAGGCTGTGACAAGGACACTGCCACACCTCTCCCTCAATATCTAGTTTATGTGCATGACCCATTTACTCCTTATATGAGTCAGATTAGCAAGCAATCTTTAGCCTGCATCCATCAATGAAACACTGTCAATGATCCATAAACAACATCATAATATAATCGATCATATGTCACATATGCATGAATGAAATACTCAAACCAATACAATCCACTCCCTAACTAAATCCAGAGTCCAAGGAGGTCCATTGATGCCATCGACATCCCAATCTGTCAAGTGTCCTGCACACTCAGGGGAAACTTGTTAATAGCATCTGTCAATACATATATATATCAAATAACATAATATCATAATCCATCAACATCATCGCAAAAATCCATAAGCGAACCATAACCATATACTATAGCCAGATTAGTTGCACACAAGTGTCTTAAAAGAATAAGTCAATAACATGTGCTCGCAAGAATGAGATGTTACAATACTGCAGGTATTGAGGGAGCATAAAATTTATCCAAAGTTGAGCAAGTGCTCATTTTATCAGCAATAGATTCATTATTTGGGCCATATTATTTCTAAGGAAGGATTAGTTGTTGATCTAGAAAAGATAAAATCCATTGAGGAATGTCCAACACGAAGAAATGTTGTAGAGGTAAGGTCCTTTATGGGACTTGTGGGTTATTACAGAAGGTTTATTGAAGGCTTCTCATAGATTTCACATCCAATTACATCTTTCCAAAAGAAAGGTGCACGATTTGAATGGACTCTGAATTGTGCAAGGATTTTTCAACACTGGAAGAGTTTGTTGACAAGTGAACCAATTTTGAGTGTGCGATTTGAATGGACTCCAGATTGTGCAAGGAGTTTTCAACACTTGAATATTTTGTTGACATGTGAACCAATTTTGAGAATTGGTGATCTTGATGTAGACTTCATTGTGTGCACAAATGTATGCAAGGAAGGAATCGATGGAGACCTGAGTCAGAATGGACATGTGGTGTGCTACGAATCAAGAAAGTTGAAAGAGCATGAAAGTCTTTATGCTACTCATGACTTAGAATCGATAGCTATAGTGCATGCCTTGAAGATGCGTCGACATTATATTATGGGTAAAATATTTGAGTCGAGGATAGACCATAGTGGTTTGAAGTATCTGATTGGACAACCAAGTTGAAATGCCAGACAAAGTAGGTGATTAAAATTCCTCAATGAGTATGACTTGGACATAAAACATATTAGAGAAAAATAGAACAAAGTGGTTGACGCACTCAGAAGGAGGGCGCATGAGATGCATGCTACAACCATTAGCATGTATAAATTGGATTTGTGTGACATAATTTTAGAATTTTCCAAATCAGATCAGTGTTATGTGGACATAAAGGTGACTTTACAACAAGGTATGTCACAACATAATTTGGAAGGTTATGAGCTAAGAGAGGATGGGATCCTCATGTATAGATGCATAGTCTATGTGCCAAATAATCAAGAGTTGAAAAGTATGTTGTTGTTAGAAATGCATAAGGTTCCTTATGTTGGACATCTTGGTTACCGAAATACAATTGTCACAGTTAAGAAGCAATACTATTGGCTAGGTATGAAAAAGGAAGTTGCTAATTTTATTGCTAGATGTATTGAATGTAAGAAGGTCAAGGATGAACACAAACATACAATTGGTTTGCTACATCCTTTTCCCATTCTTGAGTGGAAGTGGGAAGTTGTAACGATGGAATTCATAACTAAGTTTCCTAGGATTGCTAAGGAACATTATTCTATTATGGTGGTGGTGGACAAACTTACTAAATATGCCCATTTTGTTCGAGTGAATTCAACGCACAAGACAACCGACATTGCTGAGATAAACATGTGAGAAATTACCAAGATGCATGGTGTACCTAAGAAAATTGTGTCTGACAGAGATTCCAAATTCACCTCGAAGTTTTGGAAAGGGATATTCAAAGGATTTAGGACAAATCAGAACTTTAGCACAACATATAACCCTGAGACAGATGGTCAAATAGAAAGAGTAAATCGGGTGATTGAAGATATGATGAGGATGTATGTGATGGATAAACCATCTGAATGGGAAGACTACCTTCACTTGGTAAAGTTTTCTTACAACAATGGGAATCAAGCATCTTAAAAGATGAGCCCATTTGAAGCACTTTATGGCATAAAGTACAACACGCCAGTGAATTTGGACAACCTAGTAGACTGCATAGTAGTTGGGCCAGAGCTACTTTGGGAAATGGAGGAGATGGTAAATATGAGGACAAATTTAAAGGCTTCCCAAGACAGATAGAAAAGATGTGCAGATAAAGGAATAACCCACAAAGAGTTTAAACTGGGGGATCACATTTTTTTCAAAGTGAAATCCAGGCATAGTTCCCTGAAGTTGGGAAAGTGTGCTAAGTTAGCAACGTGCTATTGTGGGCCATTTGAAATCCTTGAAAGGATTGGTCATGTCGCATATATGCTTGCATTGCCTGCATCCTTATGTATTCATAATGTTTTGCATGTGTCATTGCTTAAAACTTATGTACTTGATGCTAATCATATTATTTATTGGAATTTGATTTGGAGCTAGAAGGCAAGTTTTGAGTGCGACCGATTTGCATATTGGATTGGAAAATCAAACAACTCTGGAATCAATTCATCGAGCTAGTAAAAATCTAATGGACCTGGTACAATCTTGAATGTGCAAATTAGGAGCGTGAGGATGCTAAGCAGGTAGAGTATCCACATATTTTTGAAATTTTTTGAAAATTTGTATGTACATGTGTATATGATGCACTAAGGACAATGCATAAATAAGGGGAATGGGAATGTAATGTCCCTACTCTAATACCTTTGTAAACATATAGGATAGTGAGTTATGGTAACAATTGTTAATGTAAATGTACATATAGGCTGGTGAGCTATTGGCACTAATTTTTGGTGTTGCATGCACTTGAGTAGTGCGAGGAGAATTGTTATCAAAGACAAGGTGCACACATTTCATAGTGTTGCGAAAACCTGCATAAGTGCACACATTTCACAGTTTTGTGCACACTTGGGTAAGTGTGTGGGAATGGAATGGAAGTGTACATAGAGATGAGTTATATATATATATATATATATGGTTTTATATGTATTGAGGCCAAAGAGCTCGTGTGATTATGAGGCTGGTGAGCCGTAACAAAAACAGTCCAGTGTGCCTATCCATGTAAATATAATCACAGTTGTTAATATAATATTACATCGATGTGCACAGATAGACTCAAATGAAAAGAGATGGAGGGATGAATCCACCGGAAAAGGGGAAAAGGGGGTGAGACTTAAGTCTTAAGGAATATTTTATAATATTTCTGGAAAAGTGTAAGTTTATGGATAATAATTTTATCCTGATTTCCCAAGGTTAGAGAGCGATTCACCAAGTGCCTTAAGCTACTTTTGAAGGTGACAAGTGTCAAGTTGAAGGAATGAAATACAAATTGTTGGCCTTAGTGTATTTTGGGGGATATACGAGGATTATTCATTATTCACTTTCTAGTGTGCAGAAGGGGGTCATACCATCTGAGAGAGGATGACTATTACCTTATCTTCACAAAGAAGCTTGTAAGGGATTTATGTTATGTAATCATAGTTTTACTGTCGAAGAGGTGGGTTGTCAGACTCGTGAGCAGTCTCTCTGGGTAAGAGATGTGTTGTTGAAGAAGCGGGTTATTAGGCCCATGAGCATACTCTCCATGTGAGGGTTTTGTTGAGAATTTTTCCCTGGTGCAATGGGCATTATTTGTAGGGCTCAAAGACTTCCTATATGACCTGTTGCTTGTAAATTTGGAAGGGAAGTGGGGTAGCCAAACGATTGTTGAGAAGAGAAGGGGCACACTTACTTGGGTGTGACAGGTGTGTGGGGAATGGAGAAATGCAGGATATTTGCAATAGTGAACACCTTGGGATGAGCAATTATGTTGAGAATCAAACCTTATCCTGTCACTAGGAACCCTTTTTCCCTAGTGGAGTTAAGCCCCCCAGCTCGGGGGGTGACCTGTTGCTGAGATCTTATGAGAAATAGATTCTATGACTGGGAGTAACGTTTGACTTTTATGCGTAGTTGGTGACTTTCATAAAAGATAAGTGTTCTTTATGTGCTTGTCTCATATACTGTTTGCTTGTTTATCTATGATTGATATGGGTTAATCCTTGTATATTGTCGCATATAAGTAATTGTTTTTATTCTGTTTAGTGTTGTTTTCACATGTAAGTGTGATGTTGAAAGTCATTATTGTAGTCATGCTTGAGTGTGACAATTTTTGAGAATTTTTCCTGTTAAGTTATTATTTGATTTTGGTCATGAGTCTCTGAGGCAATGATTGAATGGTCGGGTGCACATGAAAGTATATTGTGTACACAAGAGTCTGGAACTCATGTGCGCGTTCAGGGAAATAGACCCCACACACAAGGAAATCATAATTGGTGTGTGACACCAGGGTGGTTGTGCGCACAATTGTGTTGTGTGATCAGTAAGATGGTGCACACATTTGTTTGAGTTACTTCCACTGTTGAAAGTTGTGTTAAAAGGAGGAATTGATAGTGGCACGAATAAACTTGAGTTTGAGCGCATTACTTCAGGCGATACTGTGTAGACTTGTGTTTAGAGTAGAATCCATGCAATGAATTTTGGAATAACATTATTCAGTAGTAAGCTGGATGACGTTATTATATGTTTGGTCAAAGATATGGGAGTTGATATTGGTGATGTGGCCCAGTCCAAGGTGGCTGGAGACACTACAAATATGAATTCCTAGGGTGAGTGGGTTCTTATTCATGAGAAATATCATCAACATAATTGGCTATGGGTTCTTGGACTTCTTCTTTATCAACATCTTCAAAAATCATAGGAGAAGTTTCTTCATTGAGGATCTTCCCTAATCGAGGTTGAATACATTCGAGGGAGGTGATGGAATAGTTGGGGAAGCTAGGAATCTTAAAAATATATGTAGGCTATTTTGTTTTATTATTTGTGTTAGCGGTAGGTTGTGAAGGAAGTTGTGGGTGAGGAGGAGGATTGCTGGAAGGCAACTAGATTTTTTGGTGTAGGGGAAATTGCATAGGTGGAAACTGGGGTTGTTGAAGAAATTGGAAGGGAGCTTGTTGTTGGTCCCCAATGGGAGGATTCCACCACCCTTACTGCCATGGATGGTTGTGAGGTGGTGGTGGAATCCATTTTTGTTGTTGGGGCATAGAGGGCTACCAAGGATGAGACAAATATTGCAGTTCTTGACTAGTCCAAGTATTGTAATATTGCAAAGGATCTAGACCCATACATAAGGGATGACGCTACCATGGCCATTTCTAAGAAATGAAGCAGACTTGTTCTATTTATGTGTTCGCACCTTGATAGACTGATTTTAGTCCTGGTAAGGAAGGGAAATTACTAGTGGCACGGTTTTTCTCGCAAATGCTACAAATATGGATTCTTTTTAGTGGGAATTCCTTCAAAGGGTGATTTTTGCAGCACTTAGGGAAGAATATTAAAAAATATATCTCTTCTTCCTCTTGCTTCTTCTTAATCTACGATGTGTCTAGATGTGAACTCAAAGAATTGAGGATGTCAATTTTGAAATCTTCTGGTAGATTATGAATTTTTTCTCTGGTGATTCCTCCTCCTATTTATCTAGTGATTCACAATACCATGTCCCTTGGCCCCTTTCCTATCCTAGAATCTCCTCTCAAATATATTTTTCAAAGCTCACAAATTTTTGCATAGTTTAGTTGAGAGACATATCTTATCCCTGTGAGGTTTAGGATATCGATGCATTATTCCCTATTTACTCTCAAAAACAGAATTCATAAGGTCCCTTCATCCAGTTGACTTTTTCTTGACCACTGTAGATTATAATTGACCCACTCTACATAGTATTCCAAACTTTTATCCTCTTTTTGGGCATCCTAAAAATTTCCTCTTTATGGTCCTTTTCCTTGCAATAGTCTTGGTATTTTCCTAAAACTGTCTTCTTCATTTCTTCCCATGTCCCAATGATGTTTCCACCAAGCCCCATAAACCATCAGAGTGCTATGTTCTTCAATGTGGTAGGGAACAATTTTAATTTTTGGGCATCCTAAACATAGTCATAGCTCCTACAAATAACATCAAACTCAAAGAGAAATGTATTTGGGGTCTTCACTCGCCATTCCATTGAATTTTGGAAAGGATAAAGGGGGGTATTATTCATCTGCATTTCCCCTCTAGAATTCCTGGTTGGGAATTTGAATGTAACAATATCTTCCTTGAAAATTCTTGCTTCTCCTTCTTCCATCTTGAGCAAAAGTTTTTGGTTAATTGAATCTGTAGAAGAAGGGGATCCTATTGGATCCTAAACAAGGTTTGGATCAAATTATGTATCAGATTTCCTACTAGAAATTCCTTCTATATTGTCTATATCCACAATGGGAAATAAGAGTTTTGCCTCTACTAAATAGGTGGCCTCTATTGCAGGATGAAATAACAACACTGATTCTAAAAATGGGGTTGTAGGTACTTGATAATTAGCATTACCTGAACCCTCTTATATGATTGATTTTCATGCACAATTAATATCTTGGGTGTTTTTAACCGATCTACTGAATCTACCATGAAGATCTCTAGTTCTTCTCATGAATTGAAAACAACATTCTAATCTATGAAAACTCTATTTAATGAGAAAACATGTTTTTATTTTGATAGAGTAAGAGTGTTTCAATAGATTTCAATGTGAAACTATTGGTTGTTAATGCATCTTACAATATCATACTTGTTTTTCTCCTTTATTCCCTTTACATTTTCTCCTATGTGTGAACTTCAAACCAATGCAATATTACTACTACACCTTTGGTAACTCCCTGACAATGACACCAAAATGATAGGCCTAATAATTTCCTTTCTAATTACTCGGGAAGGTAATCAAAGGGTTTTCACATTAAATTTCAACCCGAGGTTCTATTTGGACTTGCAAGCTACCGTGCAACATATATGCAGGTTGCGCCTTCTATTTATATTGGCTTGTTCTTTTTGTTGTAGTTTCGACAATTACTTTTACAAACAGAGTATGAATAGTTCACAAGTTTTGGAAAGGTTCTACAATATTCAGAAAGGAAATCACACTTGCTAAAAGGAAATTAATTATCTACTTGTGGAAAGGAAATCACACTTGTGAAAATGAAATTGACAAACTAATTGTAGAAAGGAAATCTATCAACTATTTGCAGGAAGAGAAATCTAACTAAGTACATAAAATTAAATTTATTAATCTATTTGTAGAAAATGAAATTGATTAATCTATTTGAAAAAAAGGTAATTGATTAATATACTTGCAGTAAAATAAATTTAACTAGGTGTTGGAAATAAAAACCTAGTCCGTGCCAAAATGGTCATTATTGTTACTTATAATAGTAAATTCAATTGTTGCATTAAACACATTCATTCAAAGGATTTTATTGTAGAGATGAATATGAAAGAAACTGTAAATGTAATTTCCAATACTTGTAGAAATTTTGGAGTAGCTAAGAACCCTAACCTATTGGAAAGAAACAAAAATAATCTAATGTGAAATGGAAATTTGATTTGAGAAAAAACCATGATATTTTATCAAAATAATTATTCTACCATAATTGGAAATATAATCGCTCCAAACAAATATTAAATGAAATCAATGCTATAGATCTCAAACATGAATTAAATGAAATCAATGCAATCACTCTCAAATAGAAATTACAAGGAATGAAATCCTCTAAACCTAACTAATTACTACAACACTTGTCGTTGTAGGTGGGCCCCTTATGCCTTAGACAACGTGTTGGAAAAGACTGCAGTAGCTACTTATCCAGCCTCATAGACACATAAATAAAATACAATGAATCAAGCTTGCATGGGTCTTTTAATTAAACATGAATTAACATACAAGGATACAATGTAGTAGTGTCTACCCCCTTACAAGGCATGTGGTTCGCCTCTTATATAGCGATCCTCTTTGATCTATACTAAGATATATTTTAATTATACATGCTTGAGAACAAAACTTTCTGAAGTTCTCTTTGACAACAATTATTTGTCTTTTTTCTACATTCGAGTTCAACTAATTTCATATTTGTTGATCCACAACTTAATCATTAACTGAAATTACACATAGATACACATGTTGTTTGTCTGGATTCAATACTTGGTATATTGAGGTAGATCATAGTTTGTGCATTGATTTGTTTATCCCAAATCAACATTATCCTTCCTTGATTATCAAGATTATTCCTTGGTTTTTTGTCACTTGGTTCCAATTCCATAGGTCCAAAGAGGATTTTGAAGTCATGATTCTTTTGTCTTGCAATTGGTGGAAATGAACCTCTTATAGAATTCCCATGGCTCATCAATAGTTGGGCTACAAGTTCACTGTAGATTCCCCGCAACCAACCAATAGTTTGGCTATTGGATCCCTATAGAGTTCCTGCAACTAACCAATAGTTTGGCTACAATATTCATGTATCTTTCCTATGACATAAGACCGTGACATACTTCTAGCAAAGGTATGTGTGCAATTCACTCTAATGATCACCAAATAGTTAACAAAAGATGTCAAAATATAAACTAATAGAGACCTTTTCCAAAATGTCATTTCGAGCACAAAAAGGTGGAAAATACTAGAAAAAGTAAGAAAGGGGTTTGTGAGAAATTTCCAATAGGGTGCAAAAAGGGTGCCAATGTTGGGGCTTGTTAGTAGTTATGCCATATAGTTAGTTCAATAGCCCCTCTTTTCAAGCTTAAAATTCTACTCCATGAAATTCCACTCGATGATGTGTAGCAAGCCAACAAAGAATGGTATAGAATAGACAATGGAGACCAAATAAAACAAAGGAAATTGATTAACATAGTTATATATGTGGTGGGGAGAAACATAGATAGCCAACACTTTGGATTTTACCAATTATACAAATTTAAAAGGTTGTGCCCATGCTAACATGGCCTTGATTCATTAGAGGGGTTGATTGAGTATTAATCCATCAACCAAGGTTCCAATCTTGTTGTTCTCTACCTCACTTTAATGTCATACCAAAATAAGGGAAGAGGTTGGGTGTAAGTCTTATGTGATAGATTCCATTAGACCTAGAAACTAAGCCAAATGAAATCTGTGTTATGCAGTGCATCCCCCAATGTTTTGTTTTGTTTTTTCCATCCATTCCATTTCTTACCTTGCATAATTGTCCTTACCAAGTTTCCATACTACCATATTCTATTTTGGTTCCCTCTTGCTTGTTTCCTAAGTAGGGTTTCTATATCCCCCACTAGTTCCTCCTTGTCAACCCCCCTCCTTCTTGGTTCATAACTTTCATATTATAAGCACATTTTCAAGGAAGTAGTGTTTTACCTTACAATATCAATAACATACAATGTTGGGTGGAGCCCTCCATCCCATTTTTGTTAAATGTCAAAAACTATTTCCCATCCCTCATAAAGATAGCCATCTTCCTTATCTTTTGCATTGCTTGATGTTGAGCTCTCTAAAACAAATTTTCTCACTTTTGATTTATTATTTGCATTGCTTTCCATCGCTGGTAGAACTTCCCAAAGCTTAAATTTGTTGGAATTATCCATAGTTGAACATGTACTTCTCCCAGGAGTTGGAAAACTTGTAACCAATGTTTCCCCATACTTGGGAGCTGGTACAAACTGCTCTCTTTTTGTTAGATATTCTTTGGGAGGTTAGGAACATTTTGGAGCTTTTTGGGATTTTTTTGTTTTTTTGCGAGCTTGATTTGGTATATAAAATAATATCTATAAACAAATTGTGATGTATAAATTATTTTTTAATCTTCGTTTTCATAGTACATGGTGTGTGCTTGTAATAGTTAGGCCTACAATATATTTCTATTTTTCATGTATTTATTGTAGACTCATACAAAGACACCATTCACCAATCTTCAACCCGATAGATTGGAGCAATTTTCTTATGCTTGAAATATTTTTACAATAGCAAATTGCGATTATGATGCTTCCTATTGATAGGTTGTACCATATAATCAGGGTTGATGTTGAAACTTTTAGTGTATGATGGATTGTTTTTATTAAACCTTAATTGTTTGAAGGTTGGGATTGCCTAACACTGAGATGGTTTACAATGTTTCTTAAGCCCTAACCCTTCTATAGCCTTGATTTAGGGTGGTATGTGTAGTGATGTCTAGATTTAATTGTAAATAGGTATTTAATATGTGAGATGTTGATTATGATTATTAGTTTAATTCAAGTGGTTATGGAGGTTATGCATGTATACAGATGTAGCTTGATTATGATTTTCATTTAGTGTTTATGGTCTTTTTAGTTAAAATTGAAAGGTGAAATTGCCAAGATATGATAACTTCAAATAATTTGAGGTGAACCATAATACCCTATCATCTAGTTAAGTAACTGAGAAAATTACTAATTGGTATTCAAGTGCAATCTTACAGACAAGTCCTTTGGGAAAATTCAAAACAATCTTAATTAATAGATATACATAAGTGCAATCTTTGGAGATAGATTTCCAAAGAGAAAAACACATCTCTTTACCTTTTAAATTATCTAAAAGTCAAGGAGTAAGCTGCTCGCAACCTCATTTCTAATATTTTTGGATTTTAAATTCAATGTTGGATCATTAAATTAGTAATAAATTAATATATATATATATTTTTTTTTTTTAAATTTATATGGGTGTTTCAATGGACATATTTGTGAGAATTTATATAGATGTTTTATGGGTATCAATATAAGCATTATTGTAGACATTTCTATAAACATTGTTATGTATGTTTTTATGAATAGTAATATTTACATTATTATAAATGTTTTTATTACTATAAATGTTATTAAGACAATGTGATGCTAAATCATATGTTAGTGTGTACATTAACATGGGTATTAATGTAGATGTTAGTTTTTTCATATTATAACAACAAAATTATCATCCTCAAATACATCCTTAAAATTGTTCAACTTGCAATTATTTATTTTTTAAAATTCAAAACTACACATGACAAGTCTAAGTCTCAATGACAATTGTAATTTTTCTATTTTGTTATAATGTTAACAAAACTTCTTAAGAAGAAATTTTAATTTGTATCTAACCATGCCATTTGTATTAATGAAGTTTTGATTTCTACCTAACCACACCATTCATATTGATTTGTATCTAACCATATCATTTGTATCCACAACAATAATGAAGAACCTTTTTTATTCGTCAAATTGTTTTCATGATCAAATAACTTGGAAATGAAATTTATCAAATTCCCTTAAATTTTTATGAATTAACAACTTTAAAAACTAAACATAATATTTTTATAAAACATATATTCTAAAAAAAATTATATATATATATATATATATATAATTTTTTTTTAATATATATATATATGAATGACACTATGTAGAGAACTACCTAATGTAAGTAAATCGATCCTAAATATATATACTCCCAATAAAATATATATATATATACTTATATATATATATATATATATATATATATATATATATATATATATATATATATAATGTGGGCAGGGCTATGTAGAGAACCACCTAATGTGGGTAAAGCGATCCTAAATATATACTCCCACTAGATTTTGTGAGACCCATCTTACCCCATGTGGGTGGCCTCTTGGTAGAGGCCCATCCATGTGGAAAAGTCTATAATGAAAGGTTTGGGTTCTAAAGGTAGAGGCCCATCCATGTGGAAAAGTCTATAACTAAAGGTTTGGGTTCTAAATCTTTAATGTATGCAATTATTGGAAAGGTGGGCGATTATCATTTCGAATGCTTCTGGTCACAAAGAGGGCAATCGCAAGCATTTTGGACCACACTTTATTATTTACAATCGCAAGCATTTTGGACCACACTTTATTATTTACAGGTTTCCAGAAAAAAGGGCAAGCCAACGTTCATTTTAAAGTTTAAAACTTAAAACACTCCCTTTCCCATGTTTAGGGTGGGTCTTATAAGTGGTCCATTGATTTTCTTTTTATCATTTTCCTTTTTTTAATTGAAAAGGTTTTTTTATTTAATTTAATATTTAAAAAAAATAGTTTTAAAATAAGTTAGATTGGATATTTTAAAATTTAGTTGAATATTTTGAAATAAAAAGTGACTCAAATTAATAATATAAACAATATTAAATTTTATAAAATAGAATTAAATATTTGAAAAATAAAATGAATATAATCAAATTAATAATATAATTGTATTTTAGATTTTTATAAAATTTAAAAAGAAAATAAAATGATTAAAAATTCAATTATTACAAATATTTTATAAATTTTAATTTTGATTTATACTTATAAAATTTAAAGATAAACTTTCAAATGATAATAAAATTATTAAAATGCTTTTCAACAATGTCTGGTGGTTCCATGATAGTTTTATGATAGGGTATCTGAAGTACAAATGAGATGGATTTTTGTTGTTTCAACCATTTTCACTATCCTTTGGAATATGGTAATTGATTGGGCTATACCAAAGTTTTTATGTTGTCGATTTTTATACATAGTGTTTTTTCCCTTCATGCGAACTTATAAGATAGGTTCAACTATACAAGTAAAGCCTATTGAATTATTACAAAGATTTTATAAATTTTATACAAGCAAAGCTTATTGATTTATTACAAATATTTTATAAATTTTATTTTGATACTTGAAAATTATTTATTTAACATTAAATTTTAAAGAATAAAATAAATGAGGATGATAATGATGATTAACGTCCACTAAGACTAAATTTGGTTTATCAGGCCTTTAAAAAAGTAAGAAATTACTTTATTTGGTTTAGAATTTTATTTATGTGCTCTAAAAGATCTAAGAGAAGCTTTCCTAAATCACCCTAGTTTTTATAAGTTAAAACCTTACAAAGGTTAGTCTTGTAACAAATATTTTTAAATTGTGATCTAATGTGATTATACCTAGAACATTCTAAGAGAAAGTTATTTTCATCTTCAACCTTCCTAGTGTCACAAATATGACAAATTATTTCAGGCCACGCCATTTTAGGAATTGTCCAATGTTTTGTTTCATTATGGAGCTTGAGAGTTTGTTATTCTTTTAGCAATGTTGTTTTTCTTCTTTACATTAGTCAAAACAAAGATATACTTTTCATATTTTAGATTAGGATTGGTCACATGCTTATAGTATCATAATTTTATTTTATCTTCTAATTCTTTATCATGCCACACTTTCTCCTTAAATTTAAATGTAAAATATTTTAAATATTATACTTATTGTGTAGAGTGACCTCTTCATTTATTCCTCAATAATTTAGCCAACGTTTAGCATCTTTATGACAACCCTACTTGAGCCACAAGTTGTTTGATTGGAGTTTGAAGCAATCTTAGGAAGCCTCTTGTCTTCCATGTTGTTTATCTTGTTATTGTATAGATGTTTGGTTATAGTCCTTCTCTCAATGGGGGAAATACTCACTGCTATGTGGAGGATATGATATGGTGTATTTCCTTTAATTTTGATATTATATGTCATAAAACACTATTGAGTTTTCTCTATCTTCACAATTCTCTAGAGACATTGTAGCCCCAAACTTCACAACCATATAAGATAACAAGAGTCACAAGAGTCTCAAAGAGGAGTTTCTTCTTATCCCATAGCCAAAGGCCACTGATTTACAATTGTTTTCAAGTCCATAACAATATTTTCACCCTCCATCTTTGTTTTTATCAATGATATAGTTCTAGTTAAGCTTGTGATAAAGATTGATTTTGAGATATTTGTATGAAGTCACTTCCTCCAAGCCGTTGTTGTCATACATGAGCGTAAGTGATCTTTTTGGATTTAAATATCATAACTTCTGTTTTGTCAATGTTAACAGTCATACTCATACTGGAGAAAAAATCCTTGAGAATTTTTAGTTGCTTGTCGAGATCATAGGGATGCCCCACCATAAGAACAATATCATCAATGTAAAGAATAAGGACGATGACTATACCAACTAGAGGTCAGGGTGACACAACCTTCTTCTTTCCAAACAACTCTCTAACTTGTTGATGTATATGCCAAAAAGGGTAGGCGATAGCAGATGACCTTTCTTAACTCCTATATTACAATCAATTTCTTCCATCCAAACCTTAATGTTCCTAAACTTGGAAATGACTTTATAATACAACCTTATCGCAACAACTCTCAACTAAAAATGAACTTTTAGATCTTCTAATCTATTCCAAAGGTTAGTCATAGGCACTGTGTCAAAATATTTTCTAAAGTCAACAAAACAACACAAACTATTGGTTTTATTATTATGACATTCCTTTGCAATGGAATCAAGATTAATATCCTTGATCTACATAGTAAAATTAATTATTGGAAACACTTTTAAATGGGTGAATTTTTAAATTTATGATATGCAAGAGGTTGATGATGAACACCATTTCCTTTTAACTTGACCTACACTTAGTAATATAACACATAACTTTACTCAATTTCACAACTTAAATACTTTTGAGAGTTTCATTATCATTATTAATAAAATTTTAATTATTTTTTAATAAGAGAGGAAATCTTTCTATTAATTTGGAAAACTATAGTACTTTTATTATTTTTGAAAATAATGATGATGAAAAAGATTGTGACCCACCAAGACCAACTTTGGTGCATTTAAAGGTAAAATTAATTACTTTGATTTATAAGTTGTTTTTATGATGAAATAACTTGGAAATGAAATTTGTGAGATATTTTTGGGTTAACAAGTTATGGAGATTGGTGTCATTATAAATGTTCAAGTGATGTTCATTCTCTATTTATTCATTTCACAAATTTTACAGATTATTTAGTGTCAAGGTGTTTCATTATAAATCTCATGAAAATTTATTTATATCTTTCAATATTTATTTTCTTTTTTAAGTAAATAATAATAAATAAATTTGAGTAAGTAACAATAAAGAATTGATTTTTTTTTCTAACTTGAAAGTAATAAATTCTGCTAATATCATTTTATATTTTTTCTATAATAAACCTCTTAATAGTATTGTATCTTAATCGATAACCCTAGTATATAAGCAAGTGTTGCATAACAACTTAGTCCCTGCCACACAAGTTTGGTCATGGGAAAGTTCTTTGTCCTTCAGTAGAATTAGAAGTGTTTTAGTTGTGGTGCTAAGTTGTATATTTGAATGTATATTTTATTTATTGTTTCGAATGGTCAATTATTAGATTTGAAATAAACAAAGAATCTGCATATCCTAAGCTTATTTTAAATTTCATTATTTATGAACACCACACATTATTGCTTATAAACCAAATTTTGTATATTTGTTCCCTTATTTCAAGAAAATTTTTGATTGAGTATTAAAATATTATAACTACAACATAAGATATGGGTGCAAGCATGGGATTTGCTAGAAGTGGAGTAGGGAGATCCACAATGGTACACTAGTTCAAAGAACTATTGAAGAAGCCACTACCTACAATTGATGAGGACCCATTGTCAATACTCAAAACCTTTGTCATCGTCAATACTCAACATCTTCGCTTTCACTTTCATTAGAAAGAAGAAGGTTATTGAGAGTAAAATGCATAAGCACGAAAAAATAGACGTTGACCAATGCATGATTGAGAATATCGAGAAAATGATATTTAATGTGGAGGAAATGTCTTCCGCCACCGTATACCAAAATTTTCAAATGGCAGAAGAATGAAACAATTGTCAATCTTCAAAACTAGGGGGCATATAATAATAATAATAATAATAATAATAATAAACTTGTGACCTCTTAAGAGGAAACACATGTTCTTAACCATTAGGCCCACTCAGGATGTTCTTAACCATTACAAGGAAACAAAACATCATCTTAGTGAATTTTTAAAGTTGACTCTACCTTAAATTTCACAACAAAATGACCTACCAACAATTTTACATTAGGATCTTAGATTACTGTCTCACATCTAGTAAACACTCACATGTTCCTTGCGATAATCTTTAAAAAAAAATATATTACATATATTATATATAAACATGCTACACAATCAATGGAGAATTTATTTTATTATTTTTTTGCTAGTAAAGTTTTAAACAAATAATGTGAATCCTTAATAATAACTTTCATTACCATCCCTGTGCAAGTATATATTATATTTTGTGGAAAATCTAATTTGTACCGTCCTCTTTTTCCTTGTGAATTCATTCACCCTGTTGGTGGCTATGAGCTTGAGCCTGCTCAAGAAAAATTCACTCTACACCTGTTGGGAACAAAGACAAATTCACTCTGTGCCTATTGGGAACAAGGCCTTGGCGCCTGAAAATCGTATTTCTTACCACCATGGACAACGAATTTTTTCATAACATCTTCAACCTTGAAAAAATCCAAACGACATATATATATATATATATATATATATATATATATATTTTAATTCTTCATATGTTCCAGAAATCCTACATAAAGAGAAAGAACAATAAATATATACAAATATATATTCTTCTACCTTTGACCAACATATTTCTATCTCTCGAGCTGCATGGACCATTTCATAATTATTAAAGTGAATATATAAAATTAAACATCATCAATAATGTAAACCACAACAATCCAAGCCGTTTCACTGTCTACATTATGAGGGTGTCTACACCTTATCACGGTGAACCAAAACACCTAAAACGCTTCCAAATATGACTAACATGTCCTATCCCGCTAATCGTCTTAAAGCATAACTCCCAATCCAAATCAAATCACCACTTCTCAGTAGATTTAAGATATGGGATAATGAAGGACTTGATTTGCTTGAAGAAGAATTGCTAAAGTTATGAAGGAATCTAATTTACAATCTTTTGAGCATTGCAATTAAGTAAATCAAATCACCACTTCTCAGTAGATTTAAGATATGGGATATTACTGAGATTTAAGATATGGGATATTGAAGGACTTGATTTGCTTGAAGAAGAATTGCTAAAGTTACGAAGGAATCTAATTTACAATCTTTTGAGCATTGCAATTAAGTAAATCAAATCACCACTTCTCAGTAGATTTAAGATATGGGATATTACTGAGATTTAAGATATGGGATATTGAAGGACTTGATTTGCTTAAAGAAGAATTGCTAAAGTTATGAAGGAATCTAATTTTCAATTTTTTGAGCATTGCAATTAAGTAATTACATTAAGTATATTGAAATAATATAATAAAATTGCAAACCCCGGATGGGGTGTTAGTGGACTCCCCGTGGCAAGGGGAGAAACCGGACACGCAGCCACGCAGCACGGAGCCACGTGACCGGCCCGTGATGCAGTACAGGGCAGCGAGGGAGGTTTAATCAAGGTTAAATGGACGTGATGGTAGGAGCAAGGGGCATTTACGCCACCCCCGTCCCTCCGCACTTTGTATTATGGCTTGGCTTGTAATTTTCGGCATTTCACCAAGCTTGCGCACTGAAGGGCTCCTCCCTTCACGTAGAAAGCGCAACCAGGCTTGTCCTAGCGATTTCGCCATTGTTTATGCGTTCTTCTGGTCTGTCCCTGGTCGTCTCGGCTCACCTGCATCCATGAGAGAGCGCATTAGAGGTAAGCCTAAGCGCGGCTCATTGTGGAAGCCCCGCAGACCCCCTGCCTCGCTCTCAGCCTCCCCGATGACGGGTTCTTCCTTACACCTCCAGTCTTCGTCCCCTACTGCCTCCCCTCCACCAGCACAGTCAGGTCGCCGTCGCTCTGCAATCACTCCGCCTCCAAAACCGTCTCAGCTTCTACACTCCATGGCCACCCTCCCGCGAGCGCTGCCTCCTTCCCAGCGCTGTCCTGAGGATCCCCGTATGCAATTTGTCGCGACCATGTCCTTCCCTGCATCCTCGAGCACTTGGCGAAGTGCACCATCAGCATTTGCGGAGCACAAGCGACTAATTCTCCACTCTGCGACCCAAACTGATGGCGAGCACTTTCGAGAACGCTTGGGCATCTTGTATGATCTTGTTTTTGAGCTACGAAGGGAGGTGGCGGACTTCAAGTTTCGATTACAGGCCACCGAGGACAATGTGGCCTCCTTCTTGCATACCCTCTCGGCTATGCACTCAGAGCTCTCACCGGACCCCTCTGGCACTCCCATGGGGGAGGCACAGGATGCTGACATGGAAGGAGTGCTGCGCCAGGCAACAACGAGGAAGCGACTAGCGGATCACAGCGACCCAGTGGAGAACAAAGAGCGCGAGGTGACCAAGGAGCAATTCGGGAACGAGCAGCCGAGCAACAATGATGCAGAACCGTGGGCAGCAGAACTCCGTGACACGTGGTTGGGCTTTTCTCCAGGTGTTTAAGTTTCTCTTGTTTTGCTTCCCCCTTCTTAGACTTTCAGAATAATTGGCTCATAGTTTGGACCTTATGGATTTTAGATGTATCAGCTACTATATAAGACATATGACTGGGGGCTGACTGGACTGGTTTCCCCTCTGTTGGGGCAGTCCAGAATTTTCAGCCAGTTGTATACTGTTTTTTGGAGACATGCTATGCTTTAGCAGGCACTTTATATATAATATATTTTCCTTACTTACAAAAAAAAAAATATAATAAAATTGCAAATAATATTTTGTTGTTTTGTAATAATTGAAATAATTTTTCTATTATAATTGAAATAATATAATAAATTTTGAAACAATATTTCTATTATAATTGAAATAATGTAGTAAAGTTTGAAATAACATTTCTATCATATTTGAAATAATATAATAATCTTTGAAATAATATTTCTATGTAGGTTAAAGTTTATAAAGTATATAGAAAATTGTGATTGGAGCCAATTTGCATGAAAATATTAATAAAAACCTTCACTTCGTTCATGGAGCCAATTTCCATAACCTTAATTTTGTTCAAGGTTTCAAATTAATTATTCTCATGAGTAAAGAAATGGCGGTGCTGGAAAAAGTCTGAACGAATCTATAATCATCCATCATGTCATGCTCGACATGAATCCCTGCATTCCAAGGTGTGCAAAGAGAACTTCAATGTGTGCAGTCGATGCCACCTCTTATGGCAACCTGCATGCATCTCAATTAACCTGTCATCTGAATGTCATCTTAACTCATAAAATTATCATCTGAACTAGTATCTACTATTCTATATTAAAAAAATACATATAACATAGTTGAAACACTAATTATACCCGTCGCGAGGCATGGTATATAGTGTTCAGTTCACCGTTGACTATTTATTAGTTTGTTAGTTGACCCAAAAATTTTGCAACTTTTCCATAGTTTCACATTAGTCTTCATATTTTATTATTTTTTTCAAATATCTAAATCCATTTATTTGTTACACCATTGGTTATGATTCAATTGGACTCTTATTGGAGAGCTGACGATGATGACCTCCTAGGAATTGAGAAAGTTTTTCATGCCAAATATTTATTCACATTCCCTTGTAATTGTAATGGTATATTTATTCACCTTCCCTTGTAATTGTAAAGGCATTTGGCACCATTTTTGAAAGACCTCATTGAAATCCCCCTGACATAGAATTAAATAATTCACATCACATTAATTACAATTTTCTTGCACTGGCACTTGGCACGTCTCCAAAAATGAATTAAAATTGGCACCATCTTTGTCTTATGACACTCACATAGAAGTAAAATATTGTGATGACATTTGGCACTATCTTTGAGAGCCACTGTCTTAGCATCACCATGACCCTACGTAGGCATAGGATTTCCTTCCCCGTGGTTCTCCCTCTTATTCTTATTCTTTCATTGTTGGGTATTACAACATGACTCTTTTTCTTTTGCTCGTCGAGTATTACAACAGGGTCACTGCACATAGTCATGATTGCAGGTTCAAAGAACGAAAAATCAAACTTGAAATACCATTTGTAGTAGAAACCTCCTGCACCAACACAAACTCTTTCTCTCTACTTGAAATTGATATAGAGATCTATAAATAGAAATTATCTCTACCGAGCCCCCCCTTCCTCAACCACCCAACAGAAAACCCCCACAAAAAAAAATGACATGTAATAAGAAAGAAGAGTTCTCCCTGCCCCTAACGGTCACCTAGTGTCCAAAAACTAATCCATATGTCAAACAGATCTTTCTCTTCCTCAACATAAGGGAATGATTAACATTAGGAATATGAAATAACACAAACCCTAATGCCAATGAGACAAGAATTGACATTCCAAGTGCAACAACTCACTGTGGAGCTATAGAGAGCTCATGCAGAAGTTCAACAGGTGCCTGCTTTACACGTTGAAATAGATGGACTAAGGCAGGAGTTACATCGGGCAAGGTACTTCAATAATGCCAAATTATTAGTTTAGTCAACAATTGCATATATTGTTTTTGTGTCACCTATTAACTCATAGGGAATTAATTTTATGGTAATATATGCACAAGATTGTTGCGCAGGTACTTCTATCCCCCAGGCTGTCCCAATACTTATTTTATTGGAATCTAACTCAAACTAAGAAGACAGTCCCATAACTGGACAGAAAGTAAGAATAATCCGTCCTGTTAGTTATCGCCTTTCGCCTCTGCTCTGAAAGACATTTTCCTTTTTCCTGAAAGGTCGAAATAAACACTTTTTAGCCAAAAAGCTTAAGGAAAAAGATGCACCAAGAGAAAGCAGTTTCCCTGTCTATGGGTTGGGGCACAATTCTGTTGGATTACTGAGAGGGGGGTGAATCAGTAATAGAGTAATTGTAATCCTTTCTCTCCAAATAATCCAATTGTTATATCAATGTAGAATTATTATCCAATAATGAGCAATAAGAAATGAACAATCACACACATACATAGTACACCGGTGTTTTACGTGGAAACCCAAATCGGGAGAAAACCACGGAATGATTTATCTTATATGTCTTGAAGAATTACATTCATTGGAAGCACCAACTTCCTTTGTTTTCCAGTTGCAACTAGAAGGAGGCTCCAACCCCCTAGTTTCTCAGGCTAAAACCTGAGACAAGCTCCAACTCCCCAATTATTTGGCTACAACTAGAAGGAGGCTATAACCCCCTGTGTTCTCCGGCTACAGCCGACAGGTTGCTACAACCACTTGTCCTTTCCCCATCCAACCGCCCTGAAGTAGAAGTAGAATGATGGAATCACTGTCACACTATCACTGTGTGATATACCGTTGTAAACATGTAACAATAAACATGAACCATGCATCAACCATGCATCAACCTGTACCATGAACACGTGCATCAACCATGCACCAACCTGTACCAAACAATCTGTAATCAACCTGTACCATAAACAAGTGCAACCAACCATGTACCAAGTATGTACCAATCATGTCTCAAGTATTCATAACCTATGAATCATCAATATGTACCAACATCATCAACTATACACCTCATGTATGTGCCAACTCATCAACTACTTGTCTCAACCAT
>SNQJ01S0000168.1:616842-651102 GCA_010110895.2 Picea sitchensis | reverse complement strand
TAAACAATATTAAGTATATTAAACCATTTTTAATCTTTCATCAAGTGACCATCAATATTATACATCATATGAACACCATAAATAATGAGCATCAATCGCACATAAGATATACACAGAAACATATTTTCACGAGGAAACCCATAAAGGGAGAAAACCTCTTCTTCTTCGAAATGATAGGAAGTCTTTTAAGTTCTATACATCATCTATGTGTGAGCACCAACTCAAAGTGAGGCTACTACCTCTGTTTTACAAGCTCCAACTTGTTTGAGAGCACCAACTCTCTGGTTTCTCTAGCACCCACTAGAAGGAAGCACCAACTCCCTGAGTGTTCTAGCACCGACTGGATGGAAGAACCTACTTCCACTTATACAAACACCAACTTGCATATAGAAAACTCTATGTTTTCCCAAGCACCACCATGCCACCCTGTTTTTCTAGCCACAACTAGATGGAAGCTACAACTCCCAATATTCAAGCACCAACTCGAATATCAGAGGACCACAGTCCTCCCTAGCACCACCCTACCTCCCTGGTTATGAATAAGTGATTGAAAAACAAACAATACATGTGTCTCAATTCTTACCCCTTCTTTTCTCTTTTGCAATTCTTCTTTGCTTCATGCTATTCTGCTATTCTGCTCTGCTTCATGCTATTTTGCTATTATTCTCTTACTTTTGTCTGTTCAACAACTGTTACTCATCTCTGAGTTTTATCTCAAGCTCTGCAACCTTTAATTTTACTCTTCTTACCGTTCATCACATTTTTCCAGTTAGAACAACCAACCTTACACAGTTGCTTCATGTCTCCTTTAATTTACACATGCCTCATCAGTTACACCTCGAATCTTCTTGGGCAAAAACGCCTCAGCAACTGAATCGCCAACCAATCAAGAATCATGAATCCATTTTGCTAATTGAATCATAACTGATCAATTAACTGTGAAGTGCAATAGTATCCCTTCGATCATATTCAAATTCACCTGCACCGTTGGATTAAATCGATAGGGTTTTGCGTTTATCTCATATGCCTACTAGTTGTGACCAAGAACTAAACATAATTTGAATTTCGTGATCTCGCATCTCGACATTCCTGTGATAAAGGATCTCGACACTCCAAGTCGTGATCGCCGAGACTTCGAGATGGAGCTTAGCACCGCTATCTTATTCCCCTCATGTGACCACTGGCGGTGACCACAGGTTGTGCCAAAAGGCGCTTCATATTTCGCAAACTTATAAACTTCATCGAGCTTGATCATTGGTTGAGATCTCCAATGATCTAACGGTCCAAATCTCATTGCTATCTCACATATCATGATTCCTATGATGAAGGGTCTTTATGCTCCAAGTCGTGATCGTCGAGACTCCGAGATGGAGCTTAACACCGCTAGCTTCTTCCTCCATCTTTCACAGATGTAACCACTGGATGTGACCACAGCCTTATTCAAAAACACATTTCACACTTTCGCGTCTCAGGTATTCTGTCGTGCTCTGATCTATCGCCACGTGCCCCTCTTGGATCAATGATCCAGATCTTATCGTGATTTCGCCACTTCACGAGCCTTCTTCATGCCTGATCAACGATCCACAATCCTTGGTGATCGAATGGTCCAGATATTTTTGTGATCTCGCATATCGCGATTCCTGTGATGAAGAGTCTCGATACTCCAAGTTGCGAACATCGAGATAGAAATTAGCAATTAGCTCCTTCCCTTAAGCCTTCTACGATGTGACCTTGAAATATGACCACTCGCCAATCAAACGAGCACTTTGCTCTTTTGACGTTCCAGTGAGCGAAACGATGATCTTTCTCCATTTTTCCTATGGAACCAACGATCCAGATAATATCGCGATTTCACCACGTGTCCTTCTTGAATCAACGGTCAATATCTTATTGCGATGTCGTATATCGTGATTTTGAACCTATTTCCTTTGGATTTCCCGATCTGCGAAACTCTGAAATGAAACCTTTGTCATGCTTTGACTGTTTTCCTCCTTCTAAGATTACATTGTTGATCTTGCCATTATCGCTATGCTACTGATCGTGCTGATCTTCGCCATCTGATCGTGCTGATCTTTTCCATCAATGACAAACACGTGCCATCAATGAAAAACACTCATACTTTGCCTCTGTTTAAAAACATGCCAACACACTATTCAACACACCTCCAAAAATTATTCTGCCTTTACCCCCCCCCCCNCCCAACTCCTCCCCCCACAACTCCACACTCTCCCTCTCCTTCGAGGACCACTCCACAGATAACTCTGAGAACTCAACTATTCATTATCATCTCCGTAACCGCTCTTTATAGGTCTCCACCATAGATCCAAAAGTCCTCGGTCCCTCCCCAGTTCTCCAGAAAAAAAGAAGAAGGAAGAGGCCGAACCTCCCGCCTTTCCCTAGCACAATCACGAGCACTGCTAGACACGGCCTCAGGCTGACAAAAATCCCTCCTTGGGGCCCTTATATCAATAAAAGCCTCGTTTGGGGTTCCCCCATGAAGCTCCTCTACTTCAACTGTCAGGGTTTAGCGAGCCCTTCAAAAAAATACGCTCTAAAGAGGTTGGTGCATTCACACCAACCCAATGTCTTCTTTCTCCAAGAAATACTTGCAGACGAATTCTCAGCTACCCAAGCTCTTCTAAAACTATTCCCAGGATGGGATTTTCTGAGCCTAGACGCGAATGGAAGATTAGGAGGTTTGATCACAGGATGGAATCCAAAGAAATTGAAACTCCTAAACTCATGGGAATTTGAATCTTGCCTAGGAGTTGATGTTCTAGTTGAAGGACTAGGGAAGACCCTCAAGCTTCTAAACATATACGGGTTAAACTCTGATCGAACATAGTTCTGGAATACACTCTTCAAAAAAGATATCATAAGAGCATAAAACCTCATCATAGGAGGAGATCTCAACTTCTCCATAGGAGAAGTCGAAAGCTGGGGCCCCTCAGTCCACCCTGATCCACTATCATCTTTCTTCAGCCATATTCTGAATTCAAATGGCTTCATTGACATCGAACCAACCAAAATGGTCCCCACCTGGAGAAAAGTAAGAACATGGGATGCACAGGTTGCCAAAATATTATACCGGTTTCTAATCATAGAAGCACTCTCCCTCCTCCCTCTCCAACTCCGACAATGGATAAGAAGTGGGGGTGAATCAAATCACTCTCTAGTTTGGCTATCTCTTGACACTGGACCAAAGAAACCGATAACTCCGTTCCAATTCAATTCAATTTGGCTCAAAGATGACAATTTCCAAAAATTGGTCAAAAATAACTAGACCCCCCTACAAGATTCAGTTGGAATATCGGAAGCTATACAATTCATGGACAATCTAAAAAGGATAAATAAACTGGTCATCCCCTGGGAAAAATCAAAACGAGAGAAAGAAGAATAGGATCTAAAGAGCATTGAAGCCCAACTAGATCTTTATTATCAAAATATCGACTTAGCCTTCTTGTCATCCACCACCCGATATGAGCTCAAAACACTAGAAACAAAAAGAAGAAAACTACTAGAAGATTTGGAAGAAACTTGGATACTAAAAAGTAGGGCAGTCTAGCTAGAAAATGGGGATGAAAACACAAAATTCTTCCACGCCTTTGCAAAGGGAAGGAAAGCAACAAATACCATTTGGAACCTAAAGGACTAGGAAGATAGAACGATCACCTTCTTTGAAGGCCTAGAAAACATGGGGGAAAAAAACTTCCAAACACTTTTCAAAGGAGACAGAATAACAAATCTCATCGACATATTAAAACTAGCTCTTTACTCTCCCTCCTTTGTCAATGAGGAAAATAATGAGAATCTCTTTGCAGAAGTTACATAATCAAAACTTAAAGACACAATGCAAAGCTTCCAAAAGGAAAAAAGCATGGGACCAGATGGATGGAACATAAAATTCTACTTGGGCTTCTTCAATTTGATCAGAAAAGACATTCTCAAAGTAGTACAAGAATCTAGAATCAATGGAAGAATACATGGACCACTCAACTCCACCTTCATAGCACTCATCCAAAATGTAAATGAGCCACTCTCCTTTGATGACTTCTGTCCCATCTCTCTTTGCAACTGTATGTACAAAATAATTGCAAAGATCATCGCTCGAAGACTAAAACTGGTACTCTCTAAGTCAATCTCAAAAGAACAATTTGGTTTCCTTAAAGGAAGACAAATCCATGAAGCCATAGGAGTAGCACAAGAAGGACTACACAACCTAAAAACAAAAAGAGAAAAGGGTACAATTTTAAAAATTGATCTCTCCAAGGACTTTGACAGAGTACACTGGTCATACATCAGACTACCCCTCACCCATATTGGCTTCGATGTACCCTTCATCAAATGGATCGTGGCCTTCATTTCATCGGTTTCCTTTGCAATCCTTATTAATGGAGTTGCCTCCCCTTTCTTCATCTCAGAAAAAGGACTTCGACAAGGATGCCCTCTTTCCCCTTTACTATTCCTTTTGGTGGAAGAAGGCCTAAGAAGGGCACTTCTAAATGCAGTGAACACAAGATAGTTCCTTGGAATACAACTTACCCCCAACCAGAGACTTACTCATCTACTCTTTGTAGATGACATCCTCATTTTCTGTAGTGGACTAAGACAGGATGCTAAAGTACTTTCCAGCATACTCACACTCTTCATCTCAGCAACAGGAATGCAATTAAACTTTCAAAAATCCACCCTTTCCTTCACAAATTTGGAAATTGAGGAAGAAGAACTATATAAAATACTCTTTCCATTCACCCCACTAGATTTCTCAGCTGGGTTAAAATACCCCGGGTTTCATCTAAAGCCAAAAAACTATCTCAAAAAAGACTAGAAGTGGCTCATCACAAAAATCGAAAAAAGATTAGCTAGCTGGAGATTTAGGTGGCTCTCTCGAGCAGGGAGACTCACTCTAACAAAAGTTGTACTAGAAGACATTCCAGTCTGATGGATGTCTCTAGCCTGGATCCACAAAGGAATTCTAGAAAAAATCCGAAAAGTCTTCTCGCGTTTCATCTGGTCAGGATCAAGAGAAAAAACCATTCATCCTTGGGCAAAATGGGACCTCCTAGCAAGACCAAAGCTCTAGGAGGGTGGGGAGTAAATTTTTTTTTCCTGTTCTCAAAAGATTTGGCAGCCAAAACAGGTTGGAGGCTCATCAACACAAATAACCTTTGGTATACAGTCATTCACCAAAAATATATAGCCCCAACATCCTTAGAAGAGTGGATCAGATCCCCAACAAAATCTTCTAAAGGATCTATTTTCTGGAAAGCCCTCACGTCCTCCTTCTCAATAATAGGAGAAGGTCTTGCCTGGAAAGTAGGATGTGGGACTCATCTCCATCTAGGACTGGATCCTTGGCCAGTAAGTGGGAACACACATATCCTCCCCTCTGAAATCATCAACTCCCTACATGAACAAAATCACTACTTTCTATCACAACTAGCTGACTCCTCAACAACCACTCTTTGGTCACAAGCATGGAAAAAAGTGAATGTTTTAGGGATTTCCGGGGATCCTGCGCTACATTAAAGAAACTACATCAAAGCCGTACAGATTGGACACATTAGACTTTCAGACAGAGAAGATGAACTTGTTTGGCAAAAAGATCCAACAGGTGCATACACCGCAAAACTGGGCTACATTGCACTTTCTTTGGACCTATTTCAACAACAATCCCTTTGGTGGTGGAAGGGCCTTTGGAAATTAAAATGCCCACAAAAAGAAAAACTCTTTCTTTGGGTAGCTCTAAAATCAAAAGATCCCTACATGGGAAATACTACAAAAATGACATTTCGAAGGTCCCAACAGATGTCCACTTTGCCTCTCAAATGCTGAAACAACTCAACCTATGCTAATTACTTGCCCCTTCACTCATAGAGTGTGGAAGGAAATATCAGATAGCCTAAAATTCCCTTGCATATGGGAGGGACTATCTCTAGAACAAGCTTGGAAACATTGGATACAAGACCACATACACATTGAATTAGAAGCCCTTCCCCCCATTGTTATCTAGGGCATCTGGCTGGCCAGAAAATCAATAATCTTCTGAGAAAAAACTACAGCTCCACGAGCAACTGCAGGACAAAGTCTCTCTATCTTTTCACACTTCCCACAAAATCATACAATTTCGAGACCAAAATCACATAGTCCAGAACAATTAGATATTACAAAACCATGGGCCTACTTCAATGGAGCGTCACAAAACAACTTCTGCGGAAGTGGTTTCACACTACACCTCTCTTCCTCCCATTTATTCCACGCAAAACTGGGATTGGGACAAGGCACAAACAACCATGTAGAACTTTTAACCTTAAAACTTCTGCTAACTTTTGCAAAAGAAAACGACCTCCGACATATTCAGAGCTTTGGAGACTCCCAAATAGTGGTAAACTAGGCAAGGAAAAATCAGAATTGTCACAACATCTTTTTCCTCCCCATTCTGGAGGATACCTATTAGCTTCTAAATTCTTTTGACTCCATGACTATCTCCCATGTCTACAGGAACATGAATACAGTAGTGGATGAACTCTCCAAAGTTGGACTTCAACTAACACTCGGACAATGGGACATAACAGAGCACATAAGCGAAGATACAATTTTTTTTTACCATCGACCTTTTATAGACTCTACACCACACAACAACAGGAGGCACAACGCGAACTACAAGACCCACAAAGGTCTTAATTTTTCTTTTTTTGCCAAGAACGTGCAACATAAATGCACTTTTGAAGCAGTACAAAGACTAGGAAGTAACTGACACCATTTGAAGATCTCTACTCAACATCAATGAGTGTACAACAATGTACATAATCATGATTTTATTCTGAGAACAATCTACAAGATCAAGAAATCAAGGACCTATAACCTTCAAAACTTTTTAGTAAATCTGAAATATATATCACACCCATGAGGTGTAATGCTCCTTTGAAGCACCTACAAAATGTAATTTTGTCACCTCTTATGAATAAAATTATGTTTTTTTCCAAGGAAAAAAAAAACTTATAAAATCCTAAAAAAGTAAATGTAAACTTTATATATTATAAAACTTATAAAATCTTAAAAGAAATACTTTATATTTATATGAACTTTATATATTATAAAACTTATAAAATCCTAAAAAACAATACTTTGAATTGAATTTTATATATTTTAACAAATAACTTTATATAATTTCAATTAATAAAATTGAAATTAGTAATTAGTAATTATAAAATCCTAAAAC
Organism: Picea sitchensis; assembly: GCA_010110895.2. NCBI lineage: Eukaryota > Viridiplantae > Streptophyta > Pinopsida > Pinales > Pinaceae > Picea > Picea sitchensis. The sequence goes on along the minus strand of SNQJ01S0000168.1, from coordinate 643,880 downwards.
AAATACAACTTTATATTTATATGATTTTTGAACTTTATATTTATATGAAGTTTATATATTTTAACAAACAACTTTATATAATTTCAATTAATAAAATTGAAACAAACAAATTTTATATAATTTCAATTAATAAAATTGAAATTATAAATTAGTAATTATAAAATCCTAAAAAAATACTTTAAATTGAAAACTTTATATTTATATGATTTTTGAACTTTATATTATATGAATTTTATGTATTTTAACAAACAATTTTATATAATTTCAATTAATAAAATTGAAACAAACAAATTTTGTATAATTTTAATTAATAAAATTGAAATTAGTAATTATAAAATCTTAAAAAAATATTTTAAATTAAACTTTATATTTATACTATTTTTATATATTAATCTAATAAAATTAAAACAAACAACTTTATATAATTTCAATTAATAAAATTGAAATTATAAAGTAGTAATTGAGTTTTAAATGGAAATTTGATGTTTTTCCAAATTTTAAGTTCAATCAAAGCAAACCTGAAAAGTAATGCAAAATATAAATATAAAATTTTGTATATTATAAAACTTATAAAATCTTAAAAATATGAACTTTATATATTATAAAATTTATAAAATCTTAAAAATATGAATTTTATATATTATAAAACTTATAAAATCTTAAAAATATGAACTTTATATATTAAAAAATTTATAAAATCCTAAAAATATGAACTTTATATATTATAAAACTTATATAATCCTAAAAATATGAACTTTATATATTATAAAACTTATAAAATCCTTAAAAATATGAATTTTATATATTATAAAATTCCTTCGGATGGGGTGCCACGCAGTGCAGGTTGGGCACGTGGAGATGCGTCAGGAGGGGTTATTTATGGCGGCCAACTGCCCTCATACTCTCGCTAGTTATGAGGGGTCTCACTGCAGTCGATCTCCATCTATTGACGGGGCCTCTCACGCACGAGAACAGGCTGGCCAGCCAAAGCATTAAGCTCTCGACTTTAATGGCTGTAACCACCATTTATGCTATTATCAGCCTTCTCAGAACCCTTAGGATGCATTTGCAGCTCACAGAGCCGAGCAAGAATAGGAGCGAAGGAGAAATCCTGGCTCTTGTCCTCATTTTCATTATGCCGCGAGCTAGAGGAAGACCCCGCAGAGGAGCAGGGTGGTACACGGCCAACACTAGGCGGAAAAGACACAAACGGTTTGAGCGAGCTCTGGTTCTTGCTAAGAGGAAGAGACGCGGGGAGAACACAGCAGTAGAATCGCCCCCCAGAACTTATGTCGAGGAAATTCTGACTATGGAACTCCCCCACGACTTCTCTGAAAGTCGAATGTTTACGATTCCAGACAATTGGAACCCCTCGGCGTGCATTGAAGCAGAAGCACCACCGCTCCGCTCGCGAGAGGCACACGGTCCCAGCGACGCTCCCACTGAGGAATTCGCGACCTGCCTGGTAGAGGAAGAGCTTCCGGAAGGCAATAATGACTTGCAGCCGCAGAGAACGCAACATGCCCACCAGGAGACGGATGCTAAGCAAAAGTCGCCACCCCCGCCACCACTCCTTCACCCAGAGCACCTGAACTTGATCTTCGAGATCCGCAACATGGTGGACGACCAAAACTTCAGGGTTGTTCGCGTTAGCCAACTCTTGGACATGTTGTATGCAGCTTACTCCAGTGCCACTCCACGACGACAATGCCCCACCTGCGCTCAACTCTTCCTGTCAGCAGTGGCAAGGCGATGGACGACTGCGAGGACACCGGTGAATAGGTTCTTCTGTTCAACATTGTCTCCAACTCTCTCTCTTTTGATGTTTATCAGAGTTGTAGCTCTTCTAGTTAATAGCCTTGTTAACATTAACATAGGCCTTACTAAACTGCTGCTGAAACTGGACATGCACCCTGGTTTCCTTCGGGTAAGGTGGCGAAATGAGTTTTTGAATTTGCATGCTATTTTGGACAAGCCAGCTATCTCGATTTCCTTCATAGACGGGATAGTTGGCATCTACATGTCATGGTGTATTTTTGAAGTTTTAATATAACATGATTTGCTTTTTACTTTATATATATATATATATTATAAAATCCAAAAAAAATACTTCGAATTTTATATTTATATGAACTTTATATATTATAAAATTTACAAAACCCTAAAAAAACTATTTTAATTGAACTTTATATTTATATGAACTTTATATATTGTTTAATAAAATTTAAACAAACTAACTTTATATAATTTCAATTAATAAAATTGAAATAAACCAACTTTATATATTTTTATAAGGATCTTTGTAATTTAGTAATTTGCATTTTCTATACTATATAAAAAATCACACTTATCTATTTTGAATTGAACTTTATATATTGTTCAATAAAATAGAAACAAACTAATTTTATATATTGTTAATAAAATTAAAACAAACTGACAACAAGGAGAAATAAAAAAACATTATATTTAAATTGAATTTTATATATTGCTCAATAAAATTAAAACAAACTAACTTTGTATATTGTTAATAAAATTGAAACAAACTAACTTTATATAAAAAAATATTATATTAAGACATAAGTAACTTAGTAATTTGCATTTTTTATACTATATAAAAAAATCACATTTATCTATTTACAAATAATCCAAAAACTTAAAGCATTTTACTAAAACATTTAACCTATTAAGTAAGCACAATGACTACACTTGCCATATATAAAATATAAAAATTCAATGTTTAATATATAATCGTTATTCAACTAAACACACAAGAATGCAATATCAAAAGACTATTATATATTAATTTTTCAATATATAATAAACATATAAACATTAAAAAAAAAAAAAAAAATACAAATACAGAAATCAATATTTAATATGTTGCATCATTATTCAACTAAACACACGAGGATGCAAATATAAAAAACTACTATGTATTAATTTTCAATCTATAATAAACATCATAAAAAAATACTATGTACATTAATTTTCAATCTACAATGAACATGGACTTCAATACCGCCATGCGGTCTTGTTTTATATTAAAGAAACACATATCAAAAAGTTGAAACCTGAAGAAACATATGTAGTTTTTCTATGGTTATAAACATATTTCTTGGAGTAACATGTAAAATCTAAAGTGGATAAAGACACATGCATGCATATATAACTCTAACAGAGTATCTTAAGGTCTCTTACAAGTTGAATAAATCGAACTCCCTGTGTCCTTCCTTATAATAGAAAATTACGTTGAACAAAGTTTGTCTTCTTTTGTTAAGAGAATTGCCCGATTCTTCTCAAGCACATTTCTCCTTGGATATTGCCATCTACGAGAAAGACGAGACCAGAGAGCTTGGAGACGATGTGAGAGAAGGGTAACCCATCGTCTATGCGCCTTTCGTGGAGCTTTGGAGATGGAGAACCAGATTAATGCACATTACCACCAGGGCTGGAATTTGACATCTCACACGACGTATTTTCCTTTCAATCCATATTTGACATATTTGACAAGTAGATAGAAAATCCACATGCCAATAATGATGTGCATCAAAATGCCAAACACTTCAAATTGACGTTGTTTAAATATGTAGGTTATCCATCAAAATCTATAGTAGATACTTACATTAACCACTAGAAACATCTTGTAGGTATTTATTGGTTAAATTTAAATTTAAAATATTTAAATCATAGAATATATATCTTAATATATATTATTATTAATTTTTTATTATTATTAAGAGGTTGTTATTTGTCATTAAATATATATTTTTAATTTTTTTCATTATTTATATAATATGGTTATATTAAAAATTGTGAGTATGGTTATCTTGCATTAGTTGGTAGAATTATTTTATAGTGACATATAATAATAATAATGAGATAACACCTTTAGGTTGCACATTCCAAGTGTGGAGCTGGTCTTCTCCACTTTAGCCTCCAACTTTACTCTGAGATTTTCATTTGCAATTGTGAGTGCTTGGGTTTTCTACTCTCTGGAGTTGTGGCTTCTTGCTAAGCAAGTGAAATGAAAACCCTACCACGCTACCACCAAATCCAATGATTAAATAGAGGGAAACGATGGCTTCGAGACTTGGGTCCTCTAATTCCTCCACCCTTTTATAGCAAGTACAACTAGAGGTACATTCCTACTCTGTATTTCAAATCAATGTTTTTTTGTTTTCCATGATTATCTGTGATTGGCCATGGTTTTCCCTTTTTTAATGGTTAATCTTTGTGTCATTCATGAGTAATATTTTAATGGTTAATCGTCGTGTCGTCATTCATGAGTAGTTACTAGTGACCCAGGGAAAAGAAACTACACTCAACTTAACCAACCCATTCAAAAATCATATGTATATTTCATAAATACCCTTTAATTCACGACTTTTCTTGAATTGGTTCTATCTAGGGCACAGTTTGGACACAATCATTTATTCTATAGTATAGTATACTGAGTTTTGTTGAGGATACTATTCTTTTTAAAATTAAAAGAAGACATAAATCATATTTCTATTCCGAAATCCCTTAATTCACTACTTTTCTTGGATTGGTTCAATCTAGGGCACAAGGATGGACACACTCATTTATTTTATAGTATAGTGATTCTTGCTGAGGATAATATTCTTGTTAAATTTAAAAGGAGGAATCATATTTTACCTTAGCAATTATTTTAAATTGTGAAAACTGTGTGATTTGAGTTTTGCAACAACATCAATATATTTTTAAAATGGAATAATATATAGGAATTTCAACATTCCTAAATTAAATTTTGTAATGCTCGCATATGAGCTCAAAAATAAGTTATAATTTTATAATTATCTACTACAAGTAGAGAAACAAATGTTTGTCACTGATACACATATGCTTAATTACATACACTAGTAGGTTTGAGATTGTAAATAAATCTCTACCCTTGATATATATACACTTAAGCTCATACATCCATAGAGTTGACTTTAAATGGAATTTCTCTTCTATTGACTTTGATCTTCATATGCCATAGGCCCATACATGCTTATAGGGGCAGATTTAAGTTGTATGCTATGAGATTAAGTAAAAAACAAATATCTATTATCACTAGATGTATGAAGTAGGAATACCCAAAGCAAACATAATTTTTGGAATAAAAATTATTTATATTATTGTGGGATGATGTGATATATTTTATTTTTAAACCTTACAATCCATTATTAGGTAGTCATGCTCTAATTCTATTGAATATGAGGTGAATAGTAGACATAAACTTCAAAATATTAATATATACATATATATCATCATATTTCCCCATATAGAAAATAATCTAAATTGCACCACAACTTGGTTATTAATAACATTTGTTAAATGTATGAAGTTTTTGAAATAATGATGATACATGTCACCATTAATGAATATTCCTATGCTAAGTGATTTGTAGGGATTTTCAGAGATTCAAGAGAGACTCGTAGACCATAGGATAGTTTTCAAATTCCATACCTGCATAATAGGGTGTTTAAGATTTTTATTGTTGCATAGTTTCATTATTCAAAATTACATTCTAAAACATCCAATCATATACATGAAAAGTATAATTTGTTTTTTAATAAAAAAAATTTGAACGTTCTTTGCTTTTTTTTATCTTCACAATTGTGCAGTTTCCAGTTATTTTTTGTCTTTAAATGTAGACGACTTTATACTTGTGTTTGTAATGAAGATTAATTTTTATTTTTTACAAAATAAACATTAGAAAAAAAATTAAATACACTTTATTATGATTTACTTATATTTATGTTCTTTTTTATTTTTTCATGAATTATAATTTAATTAAATTCATGTTCTTTTTTAATTTTTTCATGTGTTTTATTTGATTATTTAAGACTTGTATTATTATGATGTACTGCTCTGAAAATGAATTTAAATAAGATGATTATCAAGGTATATATATGTGTGTGTGAGGGGAGGGGGGCTTGTGTTTGTAATGAAGTTTATAAATGAAATTTAAATACACTTGATTATGATTTACATATATTTATGTTCTTTTTTATTTTTTAATGAATTATGATTTAATTATATTAATTTTCTTTTTATTTAAAATTAGCATTACTATGATGTACTACTCTAAAAATGAATTTAAATAGTATGATTATGAGGGTATATATATGTGTGTGGGGGTGTGGGGGAAGGGGGTGCTAAAACTTGTTATAATTCAATGTTCAATTAACATTGAAGACAATTATCTCTTGATATATTAAGATAAATGCCTCCAAAAATGTACGTGGGTTTTGCATTGCTAATCTCCTTACTGCATACGAATGTATATCTTCCTATGGGTTGTAATGTTGTTCAAATGGTTTTTATATTAGTTTGTTTCTATGGTTAAGTGAAATGTTATTTATCACACTCAATTGTTTTCCATGGTTTTCATCTTAGTTTCTTTTGATGGTGAAGTAAAATGTCATTTCTCACCTTCAATTCTTTTCGATGGTTTTTATCTTAGTTTCTTTGGATGATGAAGTGAAATTCCATTTCTCAAGTTGAATTGTTTTCCACTGAAGCAAGTAGATTGGACATGCAACGAATCATAAGACTTGAGGTTTCTATTCATTACAATAACCTACACCTATCAAACCTTCCAGGTATGTTGACCACAAAAAAATTAATGGATATGTCTTAGTATAGAGTGTCTTTAGAAGCATATGTTTTAAGTTTTTTTTTCAACCTCTATAAATAATAAATTTTAATGTTATAATAAATATTGGGACTTATAAATTTTAATAGGTATTGGTTATTACATTTATAAATTTTATAACTAAAGAATTTTTATAGTCAAGTATATATTTATATATGGTTTTCTTTGGGACATTCTTGAGTTTGATTCTTGGGTTTCACCTATTTCTTTTACACAGGTGGATGCAAACATGTCTCAAAAAAGAAAAATGCAAGTTACAATTGAAGAAATGTTTGGATGGACAAAAACACAAGATTCCATGATTCCAAACAATTCAGAAACATGTGAAGAAACCCATAATACTCAATTGGAACAACAATTGCATGAAAATTTTGGAAGTTTTTCTAATGACAATCTAGATAAAGAAACAAGTGAAGTTGAAGAAGAGGTTAATGATAAAAAGAAATTGAAGTGCAGAAAAAAAAGAAAATTTTGTATGGAATGATTGGATAAGTTTGATTGGTTGAATTATGCAAGGGGTGGTGATACAATCACTATGAAATGTAGCTATTGTGAGAAGTATAGGATGAATGGACCACGGTTTTCAGGGAATGGTTGTACCACATTACAACATGATGCTCTTGTTAATCATGAAAAATCACTAGTACATAAAGATGCAAAGGCAAGATGGATTAGTGCATTAGAGAGAAAGATGAAGCCAATACTAGATCATATTAGAGAGATGGAAGATGAAAATAAGGAAATAGTGATTACCACAATGAAAATACCATACTTTGTTTGTCAAGAAGATTTATCTTTATCATAGTATGAAAAACTTAGCAAATTTCTCATGGATGCAAAAACACCACACATGCCATAGTCTTAAGAGTACTCTTCATACACAAATCGTAAGTCTGCAAATGATTTTATATATTGCATATCAAAGCATCTTGAGAAGATTCAAATTATTAAAAAATGTGCTGGAAAATCCTTTCTTTTCATTAATGGTTGATGAAAGCACCGATCACACCTTAGAGAAACACCTTGTTGTTTATGCAACCTATTTAGATTCAAATGGTTTTGGACCACCTATTTCACATTTTATGAAGCTTAAGGATGTAATAGACGGAAAAGGAAAACAAAATATGATAGTGTTAATGAATTATTAAATGTTAGAGGCTTTTAGAATAAAAATTTGATAGTTGTTTCTATAGATGGAGCTTCAATAGTGATTGGACATGAAAATGGCTTCGTCTCATTTTTGAAAAAAGACGCTCCAAATCTTATTACAGTTCATTGTGTATCTCATCGTGAGTCTTTAGCATCAACATATGCTTTTAAGAAAGTACTAGAGTTATTATATGTTGAAAATATTGCAAATAAGGTGTATTCATGGGTTCAAAACTCACCAAAGAGAAGCTATGAATTGAATGATTTGTTTAAACTCATGCAAATTGATGTTCTTGATGTTTTACATATACACTTAGTGAGATGGTTATCTAGAGGAGAAGTTATTATAAGGCTTGTGAATCTTATGCCAACGATTTTAAGTTTGTGAAAAATTGAAAAAAAAACTTCAACATGGTATGATTAGACACAAATTTACTCCATTCATTTTTGTTTTCATATGCTAGCTGATGTGTTGGGTGAATTGAACAAGTTGAAAAATAATTGTCAAGAAAAAAATGTCGACATTACAACTATTGGGTTGGCTCTTGAAGTAAATATAAGTACATTATCTAGATGGTTTTTGAGAAAAGAAACATTTGCAGAAGGTACAACCTATCTTTCAATTTTTTAAGTGATTCTCAATATGGATATATAAAAATTAAACATGAAGGGGTAGTTATAGATAGGCATGAGCTACAATACATCTCTATCCCAACTATAGAGATTGACTATAGTGATGTAAGGAAACATACCATGAAACCTCGCATTGAAGGCACACAAGAGAGTTGTCAACAACTCACAAAGGATTATATTGAGTCTCTCATAGACTCTTTGAATGAAAGATTCCAAGATCTCCATCTTTTTAATGTAGCCAAATTGTTCAGTCCTTGTTATTATCCATAAGAGCGTCATAGACGTGAGAAAACTTCAGAGCATTTGCTTTTAAAACTTTGTCAACATTTGTAGCATACCATGTCAAAGGATATTGAATCTATTCCCTTATTTGATATTAATGCTTGTAAAAGAGAGTTGTACCATTTTGTTGATATATTAAATCTATCTCGTGAGGGATTTTCAATGAACAAAGCATGGAAGGTATTTCATAGCACAAAACAATGACACATAACTTATCCTCATATGATGAAATTATGGCAAGCTATACTCACTATTCCTGCAAATACAATGGATTGTGAAAGAGGTTTTTCTAAACAAAACATCATCAAGGATTTAGAAAATCAAAGTTGGGATTGGATACACTAGATGCACTAATGAGAATATCTTTGAATGGGCCTGGATTATCTAATATGGATTGGAATGTAGTATATAGGACATGGAGAGATACAAAGTCAAGAAGAATTCTTGATATTTGAGAGTTGGTAAATTATTATTCTTTATCTTTTGAAGTGAGTATTTGTAAATATTTATTGTGTAACTTGAGAAGGTTTGATTTCTAATGAAGTGTAATCTCTAATTTGCACTTGGAGAACTTCTGTTATAAACATAGTGAACTAGTTATAAATAGAGTGAACAAAAAGAGGTAACAATGTTTCATATTCAATTATAATATATTTAGTTGGTTAATATTTTCTTTATATTTTATTTAATTGGTTAATATTTTCATCATCTTTAATTGGTTAATGTACATAGTTAATGGTTGTAGTATATGTTGTTATATTATATATAGGGCATATAAATACTTGTAAATTATAGTTAACAATGAACTAGTCTCTCATAATTTATTTCTAGTTAAAAATATTTTTGTTGTAGGAAAGTAAAGTTTTGAAAATTTTGAGTTTCATGTGGAATTCTTTGTTATTGGTTATAGAACTTGCAACAGTGGTGACCATTTTTTTGAAAAATGGATGGGTAAGTTTTATGTTAGGTATTTTTAAAAATAGAGTGAACAAAAAGAAGTAACAGTGCTTCATATTTTGGTTAATATTTTCATTATCTTTTATTTAATTGGTTGTTTTTTTCATTATCTTTAATTGGTTAATTTACATAGTTAATGGTTGTAGTATATGTTGTCAAATTATATATAAGGCATATAAATACTTGTAAATTATAGTTACCAAGTCTTTCTATTTAAAAATATTTTTTTGGGAAAGTAAAGTTTGAAAATTTTGAGTTTCACATGGAATCCTTTTACTTGTAAATTATACTTAACAATGAACTTGTCTTTTCATAAACAGAGTGAACAAAAAGAGGTAACGATGCTTAATATTAATTTAATATATATTTAGTTGGTTAATATTTTCATTATCTTTAATCGCTTAATGGACATAGTTAATAGATGTAGTATATGTTGTCATATTATATATAGGGTATGTAAATACTTGTAAATTATATTTAACAATGAGTTGGTCTATCATAATTTATTTCTAATTAAAAATATTTTTTTTTAGCAAAGTAAAGTTTTGAAAATTAATTTATTTCTAATTAAAAACAATTTTTTTTTCAGGAAAATAAATTTTTGAAAATTTTAAGTTTCATGTAGATTCCTTTGTTATTGGTCACTGAAGTTCCAAGAGTGGTGACCATTTTTTTGAAAAATGGATGGGTACTTTTTATCTTCTTTAAACAATAGGCATTTTTATGATTTCAATAGGTAAATACAAGAATAGATAAATACAAGAACAATTTGGCTAATAAAATTAAGATTATTGCTTTTATGGTTTAGAGTTCTATCCTTTAAATTTTTAAAGAAATAAATCTAATTATTGTTCATTGTTGTTAGAATTTTTCATTTTGCACTGCTATAGGAAGGGTTGTTTGTTGTTCCATATTGTTTGAGCTTGGGATGTCTTGTTGTTCCATGTTGATTGAGATTTGGATGTGAAAGATTGCGTGTTGTTCCAAGTTGTTTGAGCTTCAGATGTCATAGTTAGCCATATCTTCATTTTTTATTTTTTTCCAAGGATGTAGGGGTTGCAGTTGAGATGTTTAATTTGTAAAATCTCAGTTGATTGATAACTCTTTAAAACTAGATTTTAGAGCTATGTATTATGTAATATTCCACAATATTGTTTTGATAATATAAATTAAGTTACAATCTAAACTATGAAAATTTTTCTTGAGTATTTTTCAGATTATTATTTTATTAAAGAAAAATATATAATAATAAAAAATAATAAAAATTATTGCAATGAAATTTGCATATAACATACAAAATAATTTGATACTTATGGTTTTCCCTAAAATGTAATGAAATTCTAGGCGTGATTGCCACATACTTGGAGATGGAGAACGCTATTAATGAAGGCGGCCACATAGCCTTGGAGAGATGGAAAACCCTATTAATACATGCAATCAACTCCGCAATAAGAGATTGAAATTGAAATCCAATAAAAAAATTTAATTTCATTAAATTATTATTAAGAATTTCCTATATTCAACTTTAAAATAACTAATAGTGAGTAAAAATCCACTTTCTTTTTTAATTTTGAATGTTTTTTTAACTCTAATCCACTCTTTCTTTCTTTTTTTCTTTGAGTGGTTTTATTATCCCCAATCAAATTCCATATCTAATTCATCTTTTAAAATTTTGAATGGTTTTTGCTAATAACGAACCACCTTTTATTTTTACTATTAATAAATTTATTTTTATACATTAAATAATTATATATTTTTCCTCTATTTTAATAATAAAAATTAAATAAACAACAAACTTTCCAAATTTATTTGAAAGGTGACCTCGAATGAAAATCTTCCAAAAGCTAACTACCTCCTCTAAAAATTAACATAAAAAACAATTTATGGAAAAATCGAGGGGTTTACTCTCTTTTTGTTAAATATTTTAGTTTTGTTTAAACTTTTATTTTTAAAAAGTAAGTATACTTTGCATGTCTTGACATAACTGGTGACATTAAGAAATAAAAAACTCGTAGACTTATCTACTTTTAAGAATCATACACGTGTGGAGTACTAATATAATTTAAAAAGTCAAAATTTGCAATTTGTAAGGTCCCAAGACACGGATCTGGAATGTTTTTCATTTTTTTAAAAATATTTGTGTTTCAATTTTTAAATAATTTTCGTTGTTATAAGATACATGCCTTAATGACTTTGAAAAGAAGAATTGATATATTAAAACATTTAAAATTTTAAAACCCTCATGGAAGCCCTAAAAGATTTATTTTTCAAACATGGCTTCGAGGTCAATGTTTATAAGATTTACATGGCCATAATAACTCTCCTCAACCTTTAAAAATGTATTTATTTATTTTGGCATCACGCCATACATATATATAGGAGAGAAGATGAAGGGGATTTATAGAAAGAGAGTATATATATTGAAAATGCACGCCATACATATATATAGGAGAGAAGATGAAGGGATTTATAGAAAGAGAGATATATATTGAAAATGAAGATTATATATATATATATATATATATATATATATATAATATATATATATATATATATATACACACACACTTCTAGGGTATGCATACTTGTAGACTTTACTGAAATCAAGGATCTGAGCGAGAAATCGTTGGACGGAGGGGGGTCCCTTGTCCCACAAACAAGGGGGTCTCATACAACAATTTGGTGTGCTGGCTTGGCCGTGACCTTAAAAATAGATTATTATTATTATTATTATTATATATAAAAGGAGAGAGAAGATAAATGGATTTTACATAAAGAGAGAAAGAGGGTGTAAAGATAATAAAGAAAATTTAGGCTCTCAGTAACAAGGCAAGTGTATTTCTATTATGAGTTATCTTATAAAAGTCCTATTAAAAATTGATATAAGTGGTATTATAATTATAATATAGAATTAATTGATTTTTTGGATATAATACTTTTCTCTATAAGCAGACATTGTTATTGGCTTCGAGGTAGGGTTAACATGCAATACTAATTTGATCAAAGTATGTGATTCATTGGATGGTGAGTATGGGAAGGTTTACAATGTTGTTCATGAAGATTTATAAAATGCAAGATTCACTTTCTCATGACCTTGAATTATTGGTTTTATCTTCATCACAGGGGGTGGTGAAGCTGAGCCTATTTGGCCAAACCCTAATGATTATATATGGTTAGATCCTCCATAATGGTCATATCAGTCTCCACTATCATAAGGTGAAATGGGTTTAAGATTGGCTCGAGAAACTGAAGTTGGTTATGGGTGGAGATGCGGTTATGGAGAAAGTGATGCATTGTTAGGAAACTACTCTCGTAGGGAAATTTACATGCGGATGCTATTTGAAGACACTATAAGCTAATGGAATTGAATGACCTAGGGACAACAATTGGGGTATGCCCCAATAGTTTACATCTTGGCACGAGGTTGGATAACCTTCATCTTCATATTATAGAAGGTACAAAGAGATCATTCAAGGAAGAAAATAGAGGAAAATAACATTGGAATGGTTTAATATTATCTCAAGCATGGACTCCTTTTTTTATCATGTGTGTGTGTGTGTGGGGATTAAATTACATTCTCTCCTTTTCAAATTATGGATGGAGAGGGATCTCATATTGATATGTGCTCAACTTCGAAGATTTTTGGATATAGACAAGAATAACAAGGTTAAAACTTCAATTGCCAAGATTTGTGTGGAGATTAACTTTGGAGAGGGATTTCCTGATAATATAGACATTGAAATCAAGGCCAAGAAATATAGATAAGAAGTAGATTATGTCCAAATTCCCTTGATGTGTGTTATCTACCATCATTATGGCACCTTCAAAGAGAATTCCCTAAAAAGAACAATCAATATGATGAGCTACTTAAAGGTCAAGAGACCAACCAGGAGTTGGAGCATAGGCTCATGCTTGTCACAACTCCTTTGGAAAAAGAGTAGGTCATTCTAGTTAAGAAAAGAGATACCAAGTCTCTAGTCCATGATGTTGTAGAACCTACTATTGTCATCATAGAAAGAATCATACAAAAAGCTGGCCTTCCCCCCAAAAATGTTTGCAATTTGATTCTATACAAGAAGAGAAAATGATGTTTGGACACCATATGGAGGATTGTTTTTATGATAAATGGTCTAAGAACCCATCTTTTGTGGACATCTTTTAGAGAAAAAACAATAGACAAAATGTGGAAAAGAAAATATTTTTTGAGGACATGTCTCAAATATTAGGGATTTGGAAGGTTTGAGTTGCCAAGTGGAAGGACAAAGTGTTGGATCTGAGTTTAATCTCACATCTAACTCATTTCAAAGATTAGTGTTGATATCTAGCTTGATAGAAGATGTACTTATGCATAAGTTAGGTATTTTAACTAAGAAGGAACTTGTAGTAAATTAGGATTTGATGGGGGATAAAGAAACCCTATTAGACAATTTGTGGATGCATCAAGATTGACTTGCATCGAGCTTGACTTGCCATAACACATTCTTCTGTTAAGGATTTCATCCAAACACATTGAAAAAATTATCATCTCAAATAAACAAACAAGTAGGGTGATTATGGGGAAATGATAAATGTAGGAGGAGGACTAGGATTGGATCAAGTTGGAAACCAAGTTTCTCCAAGAAGAAAATCTTTTATCCATTTGGAAAAAGAACAAGCGTGAAGTGAGATCCATTCTAGTAGGCAATAGATAATAAAAGGGGATCTTAGAGTGGGGAAAGCCTCCTCTAAAATTATGATATGATCATAATTTCATTCATTATCAAGGGTCTAGGCGGTACCCACAATAAAATGCACTGAAGAGAATAGCAAGGGGTTATAGTCCAAATTTGTTGTGTTTATAGGAAACTATGTTAAGTGAAGAAAAGTAAGGGGGATTTTATTGTTAGCTTTTCTAGGGTAGACTTTTGTGATTCATAGTGGAGAAAATAAGTCAAGAGGACTAGACATTGGTTGGAACAAGTCCCTTATCTCTATAAGTAATTATTTTCTTCCTTCTTCAATTTCCATAATTAACAATCTCACCAAATTGAATTTGGTCCATGGATTGCATAGAAATCGATAAATTTGTATCTCTTCCAAAGCCAAAACCTAACCATTAGTTATAATTGCAAAAATGACTTAATCAGTTAGGTAGAGTAGGAGAAGTTGGTCCAATTTGTGAGTAGAAGGGTGGGATAATTGTGATTTGATTGGCATGATTTATGAATCAAAGTGAGATTACTCAATTAAGTGAGGTGGAGATTGTGAGTTATATTCAAATAAGGTGGACAAAACCTTCATCCTCATTAATGTATATGGGTCCTTTCAACAAAAAATGATTTTTGGGAGTCCTTTCTTTAGTTTGAGATGGTGTAAAGAAGAAATATCATTTTGGGAGGTGACATGAACTTCATACTATGACAGGGAGAGATATAGGGGAAGGGAAGAAGAATGGACTCACTGGTAGACTTTCTACTACAATGATAAGATCAAGGAGTGTAATTTGTGTGATTTGGAGCCATTAAAAATTTCACCCACTTGGAAGAGTAAATAGAGCCAAATCTGATGGAATTTCTAAGATTCTGGTTAGGTTTTTGTTAGCAAAGAGTGTGCTTAAAGAGGTCGAGAGAAACAAGACATGTCTAGGAATTGGGGCCTATCCTATCTTCCTACATATAGAAAAAATTGAAGATAAACCCCCAAGTCCATTCAAATTTAATTCACATTAGATTTGTTTAATCACTATTATGAACAAGGAATGCAAGAATAAGAATGAGTAATCAACTATGTTTTAGTGCAATGACAACCTCAAAAGAGTGAAAAAATTAACTACATAACGTGCCCAAAAATATTTGAGTAATTCTAAGAGACAATTACTTCAATTGAAGAACATATAACATAGTCGTTTCAGTCAAATACAACATGCATATTTTTTTTATAAAGTTGAGCAAAAGAGTTTAAAATATTTTAAAACCACTAAGAAATACATATTTCCTTGGGAGGAATCCAAATGGAAATAGAAAAATAGTTTTTTTTATCTAGTTGAATGTGATGAAAATACCAAATTAGTTGAGAAAGAATTCAAATATTATCTAGGACATCTAAAAGGAAAATTGGGAGAGGGGTTCCATATTTTAATATCTTGTAGAGGTTGGAGTTGGGCATTTCAAAGAACTATATATCAAGAACCTCCTAGGGCTAAAATAACATAAATAGTTAGACTCTCCACCTATATTTCTTGATTCATGGTTGATTGAAAAAACAATGAGTTAGTTAAATTTGTCTCAAAAGTGGAATCAAAATAATTGGTTTCATCTTTATATAAAGATAAAATTCTAGGGTTGAATGGATGGGCTATAGAATTGTGATATGCTTCTACAATTTAATGGAGAATAATCTATGGGATATCATGGAGGAATCATGAAAGTTAAGAAATATCCTCATATCCCTCAACTCCACTTGCAAAACCATATGATTCCTAAGAAAGACTCCTCATATTATTTTGAATATTTCAAATCCATGACATTGTGCAATACTAGGTACAAAAGTGTATCTGAAGTCATTTTCAGGAGACTCAAGCCTATATTGTCTTCTAACATTTCTTAAGATCAATTTAGATTCCTAAATGATAGGAAAATACATGATGTTATTGGCATATCACAAGAGATTCAACATTTAATAAAGGTCAAGAGGATTCCATCATTCATCATCAAGATTTACCTTTCTAAATCATACGATGAGGTAAGTTGGTTGTGTCTCAAATTAGTGTTGTTTCATGTTTGATTTAATTTTAATTTTGTTAACTAGTTAGAAGGCGCTTATTTTTAGTTTCATTTTATTTCTTATCAATGAGTCACAACTCCTTCTTTCATTCCCTCTAGAGGATTAAGAGAAGGTTTTCCATTTTCTCCTCTTATTTTCCTATTAGTTTTCGAAGGATTAAGAGAAGGTTGTCCATTTTCTCCTCTTATTTTCCTATTAGTTTTTGAAGGAATTAGTAGGTACTTAATCCATGAAATATTTACAAGTGGGATAAAAGAAATTAAAATTGGAATAAATTTGATATGTACCCATATCCTTTTTGTGGAGAATGTATTGTAATTGGGTGATGGTCCCTAAGAGATTCACAAAGGTTTCAAATGATTTTAGAGACATGTGGAAGATCCATGAGAATGGAGATCAATGTTCATAAAATGTCCATTTAATTCCATGGGACATTTCTTACATAGGAGAGGGCCATATCATTATGTCTTGTATTCAAGGTCAATGATTTCAATAAGGGGATTAAATAGTTTGGTTTTGAGCTAAAATCCAATTAAAATGGCCACAAGGATTGGTTGTTTGTGGATTTTCAAATCGATTGAGAGAAGAATTACATCATGGTGTATGATAAGGATTTGATTATGAGGTAGACTAACCTTAGTTGCAATTTCCCTGGACCCTTCTCCCTTAGCCCTTTTTTTCCAAGTTACATTTCTCGAGGAAAACCCCCAATTGTTTCCCCTCATCTCGAGGATGGTACCTAGGGTAAACCCTAGAATATTTAGGGAAAAAATATAGTCAACAACAAGTCTCAAAGCCATTAAAAAAATATACTCATTAAGAGATCAACATGTCACTTGCATGAATTGAACTTGGGTGGGGACGATAACAATCATTCCTCCCAACCACCCAAGATAAACCCAATTGGCATACATTTCCCTTATCCCTTGGGGTGCCAACTAAAAAAATTATTTCCTTCTTCCAATATAGCTAGATTTACTAAAAATGCACATCATTATATGAAAACGCCAAATATAAACTATTAATGCATACTAAAGTGTAATAAATGCCACAATAAAATAGAAATCGTGGATGAGCACATCCAATAAAGTACAATGGTCATTATATGCACATAGAATTTATGCAATGGTAAAGTTCAATGTGTTTTGAAAATTAATGCAACAATATTGACAACATTAAGATATACAAACACATGAAATACAATTATCTCATTAATTCATTCCAAATTTGACTAAAAACATTCTAAATCTTGCCTAATTACATATTTCATAACATAGATGTATAACAAAGTTAAATAACAAACAATAAGAACAATACTTATGTTTTCTAGAATTCACCACCAAATCACTACAAGCTAATGTTTTTCCACCAAACTGTAGGAACTCTATTTTAAAGGCCATTGCCAAGCCGGGGCTCTGAGACCGCAAGGGTCAATTACTACTGGTTGGATTTGATCTCTCTCACACAACCCAACCTAGACTTTCAGATAGGGAAACTAACACTCTAGTTTCCCTAGGCACAACAATCCATCCTCAAATATCCATGCTCTTCCCTCTCAACCATACACAACACGAAGAAAGGAGTGCATTTACCTATAATGAATTCTCCCATGCAATCCCCTCTTCCTCTAGTGCTCCAGTGCAAGCAATGGAATCTCTTTTGCTATAAATTATTGATTTCCAACAACTATCTATGGCTAATCTTTTCTCTATCATTCATAGATAAATTTGGTTAGGATTTTCACATATGTACGATCATAACTCTCAAATAAAAATGCACAAGGAAAACAATATATGGATAACATGAATGGAGAATAGTGATTTAATTGAGAGAATAATGATCAAGGAAGAAGCTTACATGTCTAAAATCATAGATAATTTACTCAAAGTGAAGAAGAGACCATGTTCCTTCACACGAAGTGTGTATCCTTCTCTTGGATAACCATTTCCCAAGGTTGGTCAACTTTTAATGGTCATAAAGATACAACAAAATATTATATTTTCACAAGCCCCCTTTCTTCCCCTCTTGTAGCGACCCCATCGTTACGACTACAATGACGGTAGCAAAAGATTTTTTTTTTTTGTGTTTTAAGAAGGAAGTACTAACGATGAACAGTTAACCTTGCAACTGGGCGGAGAACACCATGCACGTAACTCCAACATCATCCACATCAGGGGGTGCATAAACCTAAGCAGGTTTCATGTGCTCTCCTCTATCAATGCACTCGTTGATCCTGTCAAGGATTCATGCCGTCTCACGGTGATAGGCATGACAATAACCCTAGATCTATGCCACCTATCTAGATCCAACCCAAGAAAATACGACGCGCTAGGATACCAACTAATTGTCTGGTTCCCTACAAGGCGAACAAGTGGAGTGACCATTAAGACCGATCCCCCAAATACATATCGACTTAAGGCACAAGGTGCAAGGTTACCAAAAGACGGTTAAACAAAAACAAAAACTTAGCCAAAACTTAATAACCCTTAGCCATTAAACTTGTGCAAGCTACTAGACTAAGGCCAATAATCATAAACCATTGATGGTTAAATCAATAATCCTAAGTGCGGATGAGTGATCGATCATCGTGGCAATGAATCAAGGAATCTAAAGGCAACAATTAAGCATTAAGCCAAAAACCCAAGAAATGTTTATTCTATTGGGACATAAGTTAAGGACTGAGAGGTGAGATGGGTAATCAAAAACAATCTAAGGGTAGTAAGGATCACTAGCATCATTGAGACCATTTTCTTTAAAACTGAGATCACCATTTAGCAAAGATACACGGTCTAGAAATGTTGTCTAACTAACACACCATCTGTCTAAGGGCTAGGTAAAAATAAGGTAGCTGCCTACCAAAGGCATCACTGCCCCACCAAAATTAGTTGGCTATTAAATAGGATCTCTGCCTATTAAGTAATCGCTCCAAGGTCTAATGAAAAGTCTCACTATATGTTGTTGTCCAAAGAATGGGGCAGGATAATGTTGTCAAATGGTGTCACTCCCATAAGAAAAAAATGTTGACATTGCTCGTAACAAATTGTTGTCAGGTGTTAGAGTAAGTGCAGAGTGTAGGAATTCAGGTAAACGCTAAGGAGGGAATCACTGCCCGGATTCACTATGATTAAAGCATAATGGAAGAGCAAGAAGAAATGTCGACAATTGTAGATTCACTGGGACTTATCACAACTGACTAGAATTTAACGCAAAAACTACACTGGGAACCTCCACAACGCTGGGAAAATATCAACCCAACAAAAACACAGACAACTATCCGTTCTCATTCGAGAGTATCTCGCTGTCCTTTAAATCTAAATGTTGTCCCTTAAATAAAATTTACTGTCAAGTAAAGTAGCTATTAAAAATCGAGACTTCTGTCCATGCCCAATTCGCTACCCAACAATCAATGCTACCTAATACTAATCGCTAACCAAAGTTATTAAACAATTCCGCCATACATAATCTCAAATCATAGATGCAAATATAACCCAGATAGGTGTTAAAACATGAGTCTCCTTAAAGAAAAAAAATAGACTTAAAACCAAATGCATACATATCTAAATTTGAGCCAACACATGTAGAATCATAGTTAAAGGGTGTATATTGTAGTCAAACAATGGAGGCACGATCTGAAAGGAATCATTGCCTATTAAATATCTTGTTGTCCTTTAATTATTACACTGGAACGATATACTTCCACAATACTTTAACCATAATAGTTTTCTATCGTAGTAATAACTACCGGACTCTAAAAGATATTAATCACTGAAATGTGTAAATCGCTGGGTAACAAGAAATGCGGGGTATCAATTCCAAGCACAATTGTTGTAATATTGCAGGGTATCAACGCTGAGAAAAAGCCAAAAGAAAATCCCAGAGATCCAAAGCTAAGCCATCAAGTGGTAATGATGAAAAAACAGAGAAGGAATGTAAAACACAGTCCAGTGATTTATAATCTCTCAAGGAGTGGGCCACTAGGCTAGCTAAACTCGTCTTAAAATGAATTAAAGTGAAGAGGTATACCGCATTCTAGAGGTGTAAAAAGAAGGGTAAAATCGCAGAGTAAGATTCACAGGTAAAATTTTCTATTGATATAAGCAATCACTCTATCATAAAAACACTGTCAAATTTACTGTCAACAATAAAACTGTCAACACAGTCAATAGGAGAAGGGAATTTGCTGAGTCTTAACACAAGGATGACTCTGAGTTTTATCTTGAAAATTGTAGCCAATTAAAAAGGGAGAATCACAGTCAATAAAGGTATAAATGAAGGGTGAAATAGCAGGGTAAATTTTCCATTAAAATAATAATTGCAGAGGACAAACACAGGCCAGTTGTCTTAAAACTTAAGGTAAAATTTCCTTCAAAAGATAAATAAAAGAAGAGGGAAAATCATAGTGGCATGCATTGAATGGCATCCCATAGGTAATAAGAAACGCTATCATTAAAATTGCAGAGAACGAAGATGACAATACACAGAGGCATTCCAACCCAAGAAGACACAAACAATCAATCAACCAAGAATAATCAATAGGGGTAGATGACTGGCAGGGACATCCTTCGCTCATCATCCATGCACAAAAAAGTAGGGAATTTGGATCCATAGGTCTATTAACACCGAAGTGACGATCGTAGATCCTCTCCTAGCCAACTGCTCAGGCGTGGACTGATGAACTAGGGACGAAGGAAAAATAAAACGCAATCATCACAAATCAATAAACCATAGGACGGTCAAGACATGCAGGGATCGAAGGCCATGGGAATCAATCAACATCGAGCTAAAGGCTATGGGGGAAATTTCAGTCATTGACTAGAATGCTAAGACAATCATTTTCTTTACCCAATTAAACATACTGGACTAAAAGCATAAATCATACTAACAATCTACCATGCAGAAATAAAGGAAGTGTACCGTAGCCCAAGTCGCTGACTCTGAGTTGATGTCTCGCACACTACGTGCAACTCCTGCTTGTCGACCGATGAGACTTCACCCTTACCTCCCAGCCAACGCTAGGGGTACTCTTCTCCCCCCTTAGCCCCCCGAGCCGCAAAGGGGCCACACACACTAACCAGAGAATCAACTAGCTCCCAGCTCAACTCGCAAAGCCAAGCTACCACTCCTCACCGAGATGGGTATCCCACCTCCCACAAGCTAAGTTAGTCAAGTATAAATTTCTGCAGCGTAACGTTACGCATAACAATAGAGATCCATCATCCTTCTCCTCCCTCCATTATATAGAGTTTCGTAGTCCCCTACTTTCCCAAAATCCCATTTAATTTAATGTTTAATAATTTAATTCATAAAAATCCTCCCCGTACATGTGTCACCCATCCCCTTCATTCCTCCATAAATTAATTTCATTAATTAATTAATTACCCCTATTTCCCTCACCCACCTAAAATCCTTCCTAGAATCGCTCCTAGGTGTCCCCATATTCCCTTGCAAGTTTTAATGACTTTCCCCCTTGTTAATTTACTAGTTGAGTTTAATTTAGAAAGTTCTTAAATGCTAGATACCTTACTAAATTAGACTTTCTGCTTTTTCCTTGTGTTTCCCCTTTCTTTTTATGTTTCCCTCTTTTTCCTAGTTTCCTAATTATTTTAGATTTCCCTCTTTCCCTTTTTATTTAAAGCTCAAATTTGCTAGGTGTAGAAAATTAACTTTTTCCCTTTTCCCTTTTTAATTAATAAATTTTAATTAGTATAAGTGACAAAACAATTATTTCCCCCTTTTTAAAATTTTATCCCCCAAAAGATTTTTATAAATTAAAAGAATTACTCACCCCCTTCTCAACACATGATTAATGATGATTATCATTTTTATTTATTTATTTTTATTTTTATTTTTACAAACATACTTTTCTTTTACCACAAGTTTCACCTAGACCTAGATTTTAATTTTTGAGGCTAGGCAACATTTTATTAGGGAAATTGTTTTAAATTTTTCTTATCACGTTATTCATCCTTAGACCATCTAGGTTTATTCATTTATTAATTAACAATGCGACGTGCCCTTTAGGACGCACTAGGTTCTCCAAGGGTGCCGCTTGCCTCTTTCCGTTCCTCCCGCGTGACACACCCTTCAAGATGCACTACGTGCTCTAAGGGTTCCACTCGCCTCTTGACTGACTTGGTAGACATAAAAAACCCCTGGAGTCAATACTTCGCCAGTTGATCTCGTGGGAGACTAAGGGCCTCTAAGGAATAAGGCCCCTGACTTATTGCATGCCCTTTAGAATCATCGTGAGTGACTGTCGCAGTCTTCCCTCACGACATCGTGGGTCCTCTTGAACTAGGTAATCGTTAACCTACAGTTCGAGCCACGATGAGAGTGCTAGTAGGATGTGGCAGGGATTCTTTCCACACCTCTCCCTCAACATCTCTGGTAGTCGTACGTGACCCCTCTACTCCACATGTGAGTCTGGTCAGCGAGCTATTGTCAGCCTGCATCATCAACGAATCATGTCAAAAATATATCCATAATCATATCATCTAATCAGATGCACTAATATCACATATAAAACAATCAAACCCCAATAGTTCACTCCCCGACTTGATTCGGAGTCCAAGGGGTTCCATCGATGCCTCTGCATCCTCGAGTGTAACACCCTGTTTCCCCCATATTGTAAATATAACTGAACTGGCCAAGGACTATGGAAAAAACTCATAAGTATGAATATGTGTTGTAAATGGACCCGTAGGAAGAGGTCAATGAATGTAAATGATAGTTTGAATTTATTGCAGAACTGCTGAGAGGGGATGTGCGGAAAAGAGACCACGATGGTGGTGGAGGGCACCTTGAAAAAGGGGCATTAACTTCCACCAAGAATTAAAATACCGTATTTGGACTCCACTTGACCGGAGAACCAAAAGCGGCTCGCTAGCCCTGAAATAAATGCCTTGCAGGCTGGTAGGTTGATGGCTTGATGAGGGATGGGGAGGTGAACCGCCTATCCGTAGAGCCATCATGACTGACTAGCGTGACGGTAATCGTGCCACACTCAACCTCGCGAGAGGATATGGCGTATGGCATAAGCTATTAAAAAGGGCGGACGCAAGGGGAACTCTGGCAGTTTTTACGCAGAGTGAGTGATCGCAGAGAGGAAGGGATTGCAACCTTCGCTCCTGGGCACTGGCAGACAGAGAGACGCAGGTCTCAGGACATCGTGGTCTCAGCTCGGGGGTGGCTAGTGGTAAATCCATTAGGAGTCACTACGCCTACGNGATGTGCAGAAAAAGAGACCACGATGGTGGTGGAAGGCACCTGAAAAGGTGGCGTTAACTTCCACTGAGAATTAAATACCGTATTTGGACTCCACTGGCCCGAAGAACCAAAAGCGGCTCATTGTCCCTGAAAATTAATGGCTCGCAGACTGGTAGGTGGATGTCTTGATGAGGGATGGGATGGTAAACCGCCCATCCGTAGAGCCGTCGGGCCTGATCAGTGCGAGGGAAATCACGCCACACGCAACCTCGTGAGAGGATAAGGCGTATGGCAGAAGCGATTAAAGGGGCAGACGCGAGGGGAACTCTGGCAATTTTTACGCAGAGTGAGTGATCGCACAGAGGGAGGATAGCAACCTTCGCTCCTGGGCACTGGCAGACAGAGAGACGCAGGTCTCAGGACATCGTGGTCTCAGCTCGAGGGTGGCTAGTGGTAAATCCAGTAGGAGTCGCTACGCCTACGGTTGGGTGGAAACGAGCACCCGTCTCAGCAGTTGCTTCCATTGCTGAAGTTATTTCCGATAAGTGTTTTGCTCATATTACATATTGAATTAATATGCTGTCACATATGTGCATAGACTTGTGAAATTGCAAATGTTTCCTGTGTAAGAATGTCTCTGTAGTAGTTGATGATATGGAGTACATGTTAGCTCATAGAACTTGTGAAATTGTAAATGATTTCAGCATGAGAATGATCGTGCAGTGATTGATATGAATAAGCGGATATATGCTTAACACCGAGGAAACCGTGCTCAACTTACGTTGATAAATGAATCTAATCACGCCCAGCCGTTCTCGGGAAGTTGTCTTCCTTTATCCGCTTCCGGAAATGCCCCGGTAAGGATCTATTCATAGATATTCCCTCCTTGGAAAGGTTCACCAAGAACCCAGAATAAGGACTCGAATGCACAGGCCTTATTAACCCTGTACGAGGAGGAACGATCCTATTAAGGTTCCAAGATAGTAGTGTTGTGAGATGAAATAAGTCGACGGATGAGATCTCGTCGGAGGACCCATAGTCATTCACGACCATTAGATTGACGAAATTAACGAACGCATTACATACCTTGACCCTTTGTCCTCTATCGTCGTGAGCAACGAGAAATTGGAATCGTAAACTCCAAGACCCAAAAGAACGAATCTAGACCGTTAAATCTCGGTCCAACTACCCGTCAGCCGTTGGATCTGGAGAAGCTGCGTAGGGGTTAAGCACAGGGGTAGGCAGGCGAGGAAATGATCTGAACCGTCGGATCTTAGATCCTAGTCCCGACAACCATCAGATCTTGAGGATATGCGCCGGAGTTAAACTCTAGCGCGCAGAGGAAGAGTCCTAGCCGTTGATCTCGGAAGGACACGTGTAAACATCCCGGAGAAGTCATCGGGACAACAGGGTCATCGGGGTTTCTTGAAGTTAGAAAATCGAGACCTTGTGGTCCTCGAAATCCTGAGAACAGATCCTAGCCGTTGATCTCGGCAGGACACGTGTCAGCGTTTGGGAGGCATTGGGATTTTTACCATCGGAGATTTGGGGAGTATAGAACTGTTACATATTGAAATCGTGATCCACGATTTCCCAACCAGATCTGGACCATCCATTGTTCGAGGACGTGTGTCAGAGGATCCCGTAAAGTCGGGGATCGGGAAATAGGGGTTTCCGGAAACAAAATACTTTTACATATTGAAATCGCGATACGCGATTTCCCGATCAGATCTGGACCGTCCATTGTTCGAGGACGCGTGTCAGAGGATCCCGGAGAGTCGGAGTTTGGCATATCGGGGTTTCGAATACATAGAACTCTGCCCCCCCCGGAATCGTGATCCGCGATTTACCGACAAGATCTGAGTCATCTATTTGAGGGACAGGTGTCGGAGATCAAGGCGCTATCGGAGTTTGATGCATCGAAAGATCGGAGTTTCCGAGGACATGGAATGTTCGCAACAGGAAATCGCGATCCGCGATTTCCCGACAGGATCAACACCGTCCGTCAGCGAGGATGCGTGGCAAGAGATCCCAGAGAGTCGGGGTTCGGCATATCGGGGATTTCAATGACATGGAACCCTTACATTACGAAACCACGATATGCGAATTCCCGACACCATCATAAGCCCTTGATCCAAGCGACACGTGTCGAGCATCCGGAGAGAATCGAGGATCGGGATATCGTGAGCCCCGTGTATAGGTGTTTTGTGTCATCGTAATTGCCAAAACCCCGATGGAAGGTTATACGACTGCAGGCATATGGTAAGTAGTCATATGGGCCATGGTATAGCCAAGGGGGCTAGCCAGTGTAAAGGCGCGTCGAGAGTCCAGGGGACTTGTGCGCCATGACATTGAAAGGCGCCAAACCCCGACAAGAATTTAGACTATGGTCTTGTGAACGTCGTGGTCGTATTGACCAGGACTTAGCCCAGAAATCCAATACGCTAGGAGCACATCGGGGATCGGAGGATCGGGAGTTCCGAGTACATGTGCACTTCGGCACCGAAAACTCCGAAACCCCGACGAGAAGCTATCATATGGTCATATAGGAACCGATCGTGTGGATGAAAGGCTTAGCCAAGTGGGGTTGAGGCAACCAAGGAGTGAATCAGAGATCAGAGATCGGTGATTGAAGTTGCTAAGACATCGTGGGTGTCGAAACCCCGATAGAAGGAACCCTGAATCCCGATATAGAACCAGGGATTGGCATTTCGCTAATGCAGGTTTCTGGAGATTTCTCATTTGTGGGAGATTAATCCAATTTTTTTTAAATTACGATAGTGGGTGTGTTACAAAGTGGTATCAGAGCATGGTTACAACACTCGGCCTGACTGGGCTCATGCACCAGTCGCACCAGTCGCGCATAAAGCTCNGCTAATGCAGGTTTCTGGAGAATTCCCATTTGTGGGGGATTAACCCCAAAATTTTTAAAATATTGATAGTGGGTGTGTTACAAAGTGGTATCAGAGCATGGTTACAACACTCGGCCTGAATGGGCTCATGCACTAGTCGCACCAGTCGCGCATAAAGCTCGTACGAAACACTCTTATGAGGAGTAACCCCTGACTTAGCTATCTTATCTAGGACTAAAAACTTGGAATATGAACACCCGACTGTGTATGCATGTGAAAGAATTATGGAATTATGCACAAATTATGAAATATATTTAATTCTTAACTAATACCCAGCATTTGTCTTCACATTTAAGCGGACGATGAACCGCGGGAATTTACA
Source organism: Picea sitchensis (assembly GCA_010110895.2). Lineage (NCBI taxonomy): Eukaryota > Viridiplantae > Streptophyta > Pinopsida > Pinales > Pinaceae > Picea > Picea sitchensis. Next base: position 616,993 of record SNQJ01S0000168.1, on the reverse strand, counting down.
AACGCAGTATATGGTGACTGATCAAGAGGTGGGAGAAGGCTCCCACAATAGAGTCGAGGAGTCTGACGAAAGAGGAACAGTAGGAACCCCTACAGACTTAGCTGAGACTGTGAGGAGTCTCATGGTCGAATTGCAAAGCTGCAAGGCCGAT